>CM057456.1:1833640000-1833672500 GCA_016271365.2 Neoceratodus forsteri | reverse complement strand
TCGGCGTTGCCAGATTTGGCAAACAAGTCAGTGTGATTGTACTAGAAATAAACAAGTATTCATCAATGCTGATGTTCGCAGCTGCTATTGCTGTTGTACCATGTCTTGCTTGTACACATTTTTCCTGTGTATTTACTCGGGATAGAGGAGATGAAATGCAGGGTTTCATTTTCTGTGGTGTCCTGCTTTAACACATAGTTAAATTGCAATTACCCAGGATAGGGCAACTGAAAGGCAATATCTACTTTTAAGTGGGCGCCCACATTTTGACCCCAAATGTCCAACCCTCTTTTTGTGACCTGACATTACGATCAAGGCAGGTAGAATTTTTTAAATCCTATCCGAAAGGTGATTTCACTGTGCGACTGTGGAAACAAGTTTCAGAGGGAATTTGAAAAATGACACCTGCCACGTTCAGGAGGTGGGGTAGCATAAAGAATATCCTGAACATTAGGGGCCAAAATCTGTGAACATAAGGGGTCAGAACCTGCAAAAAATAGTTATAAGGAAATGTTGGAACAATTCGTTTCCTCATAACTTAGTTGTTTTTTGATATTTTTTACCCCACATTTTCAACATAATTTTTTATGACCACTACTTCTGAGCTTGACAGGTGTCATTTATAAAATGATGGCTGAAATGCCATTTTTTCCTACAAGTGTTGAAATACATTTTGAGTAGGGTTTGAGAAATGACAGCTGTCACATTCATGAGGTGGTGTGAAAAAAATGACTATGTTGAAAAGTTGGGGTCAAAGTACTGAAAATTACCACAGTTATGAGTGCGAATTGAACAATTGCAATGTAGACTCATTTTTTTGTTTTCTTATATTTTTACCCCACATTTTCAACATAGCCTTTTTATGACGCCATAGGCTTCTTATGAGTCCACCTCATGAACAAGGCTGGAGAAAATAAGCAAATCCTGACCAAAAGGTAATTTTGCTCCATGAGTGCAAAAACGCATTTTGGCTAGGATTTGAAAAATAACTGCTGTCGCATTCATGAGGTGCTTGGAACAAATGTCAGTGTTGAAAATTTGGGATCAAAAGGTCCTGCACTTCAGGAGGGCTGATTTTACAAAAGAAGGGGGAATGCCTCAGGTATGTAATAGTTGAGGTGATGACTTGGGTGGAGTGGAGGAACACAGTGGGCGAAACTGAAAGTGGGGATAATGAGGGCAATGAACCTCTGTGTCAGGCAAGTAAGCAAAAGCAAGAAGAAAAAGTGACAGCAATGCTTCTCAAAAGATGTGGCTGGGAAAGTATGGGCAAAAGCGTTAGCATTCAGGAGGTATAAAGAAACACAGAGGAAGGAGGATAGGACAAATGAGATGCTGAGGGAGGAGGATAGGGCAGAGCATCAGGAGAGCAGAGGGAGGCAGAGAAAGCAGTGGCGCAGACTGGAAGGGGGGAAACACAGGCAATAAAAACTGGGGACAAGACATTTATCAGGTATGTAAGAAGAAGGAGACGGACAAAAGGAGGGATCATAAGGATAGAAGGAAGGGGAGGGGAGTATGTGGAAGCAAACCAGAAAAAAGCAGACAACCTGAACAATTACTTTTGTTCGGTGTTCACAAAGGAAGGGAAGGCGAGGGACCACAAATAGTGTCAGGGGTATCGATGGTAGGGAGGTGGAAACTGGTCCATTTAGAGTGGAGAGGGTCCTAAAGGAACTCAATAATTTGAAAGCAGACAAGGCAGTGGGGCCAGACGGGTCACATCCAAGGATACTGAGAAAGCTCAGAGAGGTGTTAATTGCACCTCTGACAGTCCTGTTCAGCCACTTACTGGAGACGGGAGTGATACTGGAGGAGGGAAGATGTAGTCCCACCCCACAAAAATGATACCAAAAATGAGGCTGGCAATTACAGACTGGTCAGCATGACTTCGGTGGTGGGGAAATTAATGGAATCACTAATGAAGGAAAGGATTGTGGAATACCTTGAATCCAGTGGCTTACAGGATCTGAAGCAGCATGGATTCAAAAGGGGGGAGGTCATGTCAAATAATCTGATAGATTTCTTTGACTGAGTAACCAGGGAGGTGGATCAGGGTGGAGCGGTGGATGTGGCCTATCTAGAGGCCTTGGACACCGTTCCACATAGGAGACTCATAAATAAGCTGGGTAGCCTAGGAGTGGGTCCAGAAATGGTAAATTGAATGAGAAATTGGTTTGGGGATAGGAGACAGAAGGTGGTGGTAAACGGAGTTCGCTCTGAGGAATGGAGGGTGACCAGTGGGGTGCCACAAGGATCAGTACTGGAACCAATCCTCTTTAATGTCTTTATTAGCAACATTGCTGAGCGACTAGAATGGAAGGTATGCCTTTTTATGGATGACACTAAGATCTGCAATAGGGTTGGCACTCGGAGGGGGGGGCAATAAAGAGGGATCTAAGAAAGTCTGAGGAGTGGTCAAGGGTGTGGCAATTAAATTTCGGTGCATTGGGGGTGCAGAAACATGGAAGCAGAGTATAAAATGGGGGGAGTGGTACTGGCGACCACCAAACAGGAAAGACGCCTAGGGGTAACCATATCTGATGACCTAAAAGTGGTCAAACAGTGTGACAAAGCAGTTGGGAGAGCCAGTGGGATGCTATGGTGCATAGGGAGAGGTATCACCAGCAGAAAGGGGGAGGTGGTGATACCGCTGTATAAATCACTGGTAAGGCCTCACCTAGAGTACTGCATCCAGTTCGGGAAACCACATCTCAGGAAGGTCATAGACAGAGATGAGACGGTCCAGAGGAGAGCAGCTAAAATGTAGCAGGGTCTGCATCAAAAGCCCTATGAAGAGTGACTGAAGGACCCCGATATGTATACCCTGGAAGGAGAGATGGAGAGAAAGATACAGAGAGAGAAAGATACAGAGAGAGAGATACAGAGAGAGAGAGAGAGAGAGAAGAGATGATAGAGACTTTCAAATAATAAGGTTCAAGAAGGAAACCTTTTTCAGAGTAGAAGATACTCAAGAACAAGGGATCATTCTATGAAACTGGGGGGCTACACTCAGGGGAGATGCGAGAAAGTACTTCTTAACAGAAACAGTGGTGGATGCCTGGAACAGCCTCCCAGCAGAGGTGGTGGGGGCAAAAGCTGTAATGGGACTCAAGAAGGCATAGGATAAGCAAAATGGAACCTCAGTGGTAGGAAAAGGGGGAGGTAAAGTCGGAGATCAAGTAGGGTTTATGGTGTTATAGTAGGTAGGGAAAATGGGCAGACTAGGTGGGCCAAGCGATCCTTATCTGCCATCATATTCTATGTTTCTGTGTTTCTAATATTGAAAATTACCAAAGTTATGAGCCTGCATTCATAAATTTCAGTGTAGGCTCATATCTTTGCTGTTTTTTTAATATTTTTACTCCAAATGTTCAACATAGCCTTCTTATGACCCCACCTCATGAACAAGGGCATAGAAAATGTTTAACTCTTGCCTGAAAGGTGATTTTGTGCAGCAACTGTGAAATTACCTTTCAGGACAGATTTGACTAATTTTACTGCCATTGTTCATGAGGTGGGGTCCAAAAAAAGGCATGTTGAAAATTTGAAGCAACAAATTCAGAAATGACCACGTTATAACAACAAGTTGAAAACCCTATTGAAATACATTGAACTGCATACCTGATTTCCTCAGTTAGCAGTCTGGCATTGAAGAGTGAAGACGTGTTTGCAGTCCACAGAGGATTATGGAGTTGGACTCCTGGTAGGTAAGTAAGGGCTGAGGGTGTGTGGGGTCCAGTGCAGGGGTACAGTAACAGCAGCGGCAGCAACAGACATCGATGGATGGTTTTCTTTTTTACAGGATGTGTTTAAAAAAAAAAAAAAACAAACAACTGAGAGACAGTCTTCTTTATTTCAGGTGGTGACACTGGGGATTGTGCACCCACAAGTGTCAGTGTTATGTTTGGCAGCATCGACAGTGGTCTCCCCAGTGTCGCAGAATCAGAGTGGGCAGGGTGGGGGTAGCAGCCAGCACGGGGGATTGGGCACCCCTGTGCCAGAATATTATCATGCATGGGTTGGGCTTGGGCAGGGAGGCAGTCAAGGTGGTGGCAGGCAACAGACATCGATGGATGGTATTATCTTTTACAGGGTGTAAAACTATGAGGAACGTTTTTTAGCAGGCTGATCATGGCAGATCAGCTGTGCTTGCTGGGTGGCATTATGTAGATCAAAGGAAAGAGCTGCACTATGATTGGGTCAGCTCTCTCTTTTGAACTACACAAAGTTTCCACCCAGCAACCGAGAACAGTGTCATTAGCAGCCTGGCTGATGATTGGTGTGTCACTGACGAGCCCCTTACAGGCCACTCTACATTGGAATGACAGCATCATACCCCTCAATACCCACTCACCTAACAAAATGTTCACTGCACGTGGGTGCACGCCAAACATGAACAAACTCTGGCCAGAGCCGATAGGGCTGTAACAAGCTGTAAAGTGAGCAAAGTTACATGTGGACGTAGAAATTATTGAATGCCCAGGTGTAACCTGGCCATTGTTTGGAGGTGTTGCACCAAATTTTTAACATTGTGTTTTTAGGACCCCTCTTCATGAAGAGTGACAGTGTCATTTTGTTCACTTGTCCCAAAAGGTGAATTTGCAGAGTGACCATGCCATTCTGTGCCACAGGTGTGAAAACATGTTTTGGACAGGATGTGTTAAATGACAGTTGTACTGTTAAAAAGGAAGTGTGCAAAAATGGCAATGTTAAAAATATGGAGGAAAATATTAAAAAATTGGCAAAGGTAGGAGTGTGCGTAGAAACTGCGAACACACGCCAGAATGCAAGTCATTTTTAATTTTTCACAGGATTTGCAACATGGGTTTTAGACCCCACTCATGAAAGTGCCACGGTCATTTCGCGAATCGATCCCGAAAGGTGATCTCATGCAGTGACAACAAAATCATCTTTCAGACTGAGTAATCAAATGACAGTGAAAGTTTTCACAAGGTGGGGGTCCCAAGAACTCCATGTTGAAAATTTGGGTCCAAAATTCCAAAAAATTGCTGATTTATCAACAGAAGTTGAAAACCCCATTGAATGGCATTATAGCACGCTTACCTTTGATTCTTCAGTTTGCGGTGCGGCTTTGAAGAGTGCAGACATGTCGCAATCCAGAAAGATGACAGCGCTGACCTCGGAGGTAAGTATGGGGTAAGAGAGTGTGGGGAAGGTGGGGCTCAGTGGGAAGGTGGGGATGGGGAGAGGGGCAGGCGATGCGGGGACCATTTTCTTTTTACAGATAAAAAAAAATATGTCTGGGGACTGTTTTCTTTATTTACAGGAAACCAAAAAAAAGGAGACATTTGGGCACACTGGGGTGGGCTTCCAGTGTGCCACATGACTGGGGGGTGTGTGGGTACATGATGCCGATATGGGGATTGGGCACCCCAATGTCGGCAGGGAAAAAAACACATTTGGGCACACTGAGGTGGGCTCCCAGTGTGGCACATGAGTGGGGGGGCTACATAATGCCGACACGGGGATTGGGGACCCCGATATCGGCGCATTTTCTTTGTTGCCAGTGCTGGTGGCGGTGATGCAACCACACACGCGTGGCACACGCGCATGCGCAGTTGTGGTGAATGGCATTTTGCCATTCACAACATGACGGCACCAGCAGAACTGTGCATGCACATGAGTCGCATATGCACAGTTCACGCCCCGGAATGCAGAAGTAACAGCCGAAATAGTGAGGCTGTTATTCTGTAGTGGCCGATCGTGGCGGAGGGTTTCATGCTCTGTGGGTCTTTTGGAAGGATACTTCTAAAAGTGCACTGGAAGGTTCCACGATCGGCTGTTTTTAGAGCTACTGAGCGATCCTAAAATGGCTGTATGCTATGCCCACAACCCTAAAAATGACAAAACACACAAAAATTCATGTTTATCAAGCAGTGTTTAATGTATAAATTATGCAGCAATTATTGAAACTATTTGCAGAACTACAACATTGCAATTGATCTTTAAAGTACAATCAGTGATAGTCATTTGAGCCTTCTTCTTGCTATAATTTAGTCATTTTGCGAGTTATCTATTTATTTCCAAGAGCTACTGTGTTGCTTGAATTCCTAGGTTTTCAGACCACAGACTACCAGCGCCAACACAGAAGCCATTGGGAATAAATAGATAATACTCAAAATGCATACATTTTTTAAGGCTCAAAAGACCGTAGCTGACTGCTTTAAATAATTTTTCCCCATGGTGCTGTTTGTTTTACAGCCTGGGTGAGTTGTGAGTCGCAGCTACCAGCCTGCCACCCAACATTGTCCCTCATATCAGTTCTGCTGGCTGCACATCTGAGAAAACAGATTAATAAATCAGTCTTTGTTTTGAAGCACTGGTGACTGGCAGGGAAAAAACATGACAGCAGAGTCTTAAATGAACTTAGAAGACAGAAACTGACCCCCCCATTCCCTCTTTCCCCTGGCGCACTCGTTACCTATTCTGTCTGTCTGTGTCTCTCTTTCTCTCTCTCTCACGCATTCCTAGTTTTGCACTTTGTCAATATAAGAAAACTCTGCTCTGTGCTGTGTGAACTTTTAATGCTGATTTTATGAAAGCCGAGGTGAAATTAGGTTACAGTAGGCTCATCGTTCAGAGCAGAGGTGGTGGTCACTGGCCAGCAGGACTGTGTGTGTAAATCACACAGTAAGAGGACAGTTTCACCCAAAACTGATGCAGCAGGAATTGCTGCACTCCCAGTTTGAGAGCAACTCACAGCAGAAGGGAAACAGAAATACCAAACAATAGGACTAATCCAAAAAGCATATGTGTGTGTGTGTGTGTGTTATGTGTGTGCGCGCGTGTGTGTGTAAGGGGAGCAGTGCACCGAATCCATAATTTGATGGATTCTGCTGTACACAGATAACAGAGCATTGGGACTGTTGCACAGAACCTGTAGTGCAATACAGTGTGTACACTATGTGGGTATTGTAGTGGGACAGGAAGCCCATTACAGTGAGACAGTGAGAGACAACAGTATGTGCAGCACTACAGGCTGCCAAGGATCAGGAACTCTGTAGCTATGTTGCCATTAGCCATGTAGCCAGATACTGACTGATTTCCCTGATGGCAGAAGGAATTTCTATCCAGTTTGCCTCAGTGGGTAAAGCCTTAAAGGCGGAAACTGCCACACTTGTATCATAATGATTTTATATATAATGACTATAGCTATCATACAAGTATTTCTGTGTGGCTAAAATGTTTTGATTGCTTTAGCTGCACTAACAATAAAAGAACCCCAGTGCAAACAGTGTGGTCCAACTGAAATGCTTAGTTAATGTTCTTTGAGTAGTATTATATTCTGATTTACATGGGTCTTGCTGTCCATAACATGCCCACATATGTTAAAGGATCCCCCGGAGACTTACAAAGCAACTTTGTCATTTGCAGTTGCAGCCAAATGTTCTTGCTACCAGAAATGTCTGTTTTGCTTAGCTCTGTTGTTAATTTCTGCATCATGAATAGGGTTGTCACAACATCACATTTTGAGCATTACAATAATTTTGTAAAACTAAATCACAGTATATAATCATGGTAATTTGTTGCATTTCAAATGACAGGAAAAACAGTAAAAATCTGATTGGGGGAAGGTGCCTGGGAATTCAGAATCTCGGTCATACCAAGTACACACCCCTGTCTACATGCACTGTTTCACAGAATGAGGGGTGGACAAGTAAAGCAGACTGCCTGAAGAAGTGGTTGCCAAGACAATGGGGTTTTCAGAGTAGGGTGGGGCAGACATATGGCCATAGTGAAGGAGTAGTTGGCTAAGGGTAAAAGAAAGGAAAGGCCACTAGGGCCAATGTAGGAGACTGGTAATATGAGAGACAGAGAGACAGAAAGAGAATGGAGCTGAAGGTAAACCAAATGAGAAAAGGGAGCATGTTGCTTTCAAATGGTTATCTATATAAACTAAATTAAAGTCCGCTTAAATAGGCATAAACTGATTGTATGACATCAGGGCTTGGAGCATTGTAACAAAATACTCTGTCCATCTGCTGCAATCTGATTCCTCACTTTATTCTAAATGGGGGGTGACCATAATTGACACCTTGCATTGGATTAAAGGGGTGCAAGATTTTTGACTAGGAACAAGGAAAGGGGTTATTTCTGAAAAGTGCAGGCATGCATGGGTGCCACTTTTTATAGAGAGTGCCACCACCGGGGTTTCTGAAAGACGGTGAGCATTTTTCCATCACTTTTTTTTACCTGTGTTTGGGGTTTACAACAGGGTGTGTGTGTGTGTGTGTGTGTGTGTGTGTGTGTGTGTGTGTGTGAGTAAATCAATGTAGGGGATATGTTTTGATCTGTTACCAGTCTTGTGCTGGTGATCACTGTCTGAGTGCATATTCTACGGGTGAGCCTGACGATCAGTGAAACTATAACATCATTGGGGTAGTGACATTACAGGCGTAGTTTTGTTTTTCAGGCACGAGTGGTGTACTCCTGTGTGCAAGCATTGTGTCTGCTGTCAACAACACAGGGACAGCTGATGTGCACAGTTTCTCTCACAAATCAGATGGGCTGCAAAAACAACTGTCTGTAACCTGCAACTGGGTGTATATAAAGTAAAGAAAACTGAATTAACATAAAATAACCCCGATCTCTTTCAGTTAGGTAAATTTGGCAGGTTTTGAAGTGTTATGAGTTTTTGGAAGGTCTTTCCATGCTTGTCTTTACTTGTCTTGCTGTACGCTCTGAGCTGCCATACTACTTCCCATTGCAAATGTTGCCTCTCACTTTCAGCAGAAATGTTCACAGAGCCGGATTGCTTTATCAGTCAGTATACAAAGGATTATAATAACATGGTTATGTATTAATGTTGACTGTTTAAAAAAAAAAAAAAAAAAAAAAAATTTTATTACAGTCATTGTAAGAGCTGCTTATCTTTCCTCCTGACACATAGAGTACAGCAGTACTCCTTGAACCCCCTTAAATAATTTTTGTGAGTTTGCTGTTATTTTTGTTTACTGTTAAAGTAGCATTTGAATCGATTGTAAATCTCATTCATTTTTGAAATATTTGCCATAGTTGAGATACCAGGGCAGTAAGTACATACAGCCTGTTCCTCGACTGTTCTAAAACGAAAGACTACATAGTTTGGTGCCTTCCAGTACCTTTATTGCTTTGATTTAATGTTGCTAAGTGTGCCTACATACTCATTACTGGAAATAACATTATTTTCCGGTGTCTCCCAGACAATCTGTGATGTTGATACCTATTGCCTAGAACTGATTTGTTAATATTGCAAAACCGTGTGAAATGAAATCCTGGAATGTCTTGGAAACCTACAGTTTGGAAAGAGGCAAAATGTAAAGCATGTTTTGTGGCAGCATGGAAGGGCAGGGTTGGTTAAAACCATCTGTCTTGCACAGCAGTATATTAGTTTGCACTTGTGAGTTAAGGGATACAAAAGGTCTCTTACGCAATCTAAAATGATTGGCGCTTTGGGTTTGCAGTGTCCGCTTGGTGCCAGTCTCCTGTTTTGTGCTCCTTTACTGGTCTTTCCCTGCCTAGTTGCTAAGTGTGACAGTGCAGGGACAGGAGTGGAGCTAGTGTGAAGGGGGGCAGTATGGTAACAGGCTGCAGAGCAATGCTCAGCTGCTCACCAGCCTCTGCATCCCTGATTGCAAGCTGCAGCACAGCCTGTCTTGTAAAACTGTTATTGGCAGTTCTGCAGGGGGCACAGGCTTGTGAACTGGAACTAAAGTTCCAACAGGGGAAGGAGTTAGGCAGTGAACTGCAACACTTCTCTTTGGCACTGAGAGACGGGGCTGGGGGGAGATCACTAAACACCAGGTAAACACTTGTATTGCTGGAGTGCTTGAGCATGGGGCTCAGGGAGAAGGAGCACCTCTGGACTACCAAAGAATTTGCAGAGAACTAGGGTAACGGCGCACGCAAGTGGGCAACAAGATGATGGCTGGGTAGGTGGGTGGGGGTATCATTGTCAATAGTCTCACCGCACTAGGGCAGAGGTCTTGGGAATGTGAGGCCCTGTGCTCTTGATCTACCAGTTGCCCACTGGGATGCACATCCGATCATTGTGTAGAGTCCTCGAGAGTCAATGCTGACTTCTTAGGATGCACAAGCTGCTGCCTGGTGCCCACCTGCACTGAAGTGGGATGTGCCAAAGCAGCTCCACAGGAATGCTGCTCAAATTGCAGAATTTGGTCTGGATCTCAAAGTGCTGGACCCCAAATTGCAAAAACTACCGACAGTCCTGACCTGGGTGCTGATCATGGCACAGCGGCGTGTAACTGATGCTGTGCCATGCAGAGATCCATCAGCGGCTGCAGACCAACATGATAGTGGGCAGAAGTGGGGGACTGTGCCCACTAACATCGGGCTCTACACATTTGTGTATAGTGTCAAGAGACAGTTGCTCTGTAAGTGTCACTTATCTACACTATAGTTACAGTGTAAGTTGCATGCAACAAATATGTAACAGTGTAATTACCCTGTTGCATGTAATTAATTAATGATTAGTTACATTCAAACAGACACTTAAAGTATAACCCAAGAGACACTGTCACATGGGAACTCCATTCCCCTTCCCCTGCAAGATCACTTTTGCACTGTGCATGGCAAAAAATTATGGTGGCACCATAGGACACCTGTTTGCCCCAATTAGAACTGCCATACTTTCTGAGACTGCATACGGGACAATAAACTTGTACTACAGGAGTTTGGGACATTGGGTGATAGAGGCAAACAGGGTGAAATAAGAGGCTGGAAGAGTTAAAAAGCAAAGAAAAACACACCACACACTCACCATAATCCTCCTGTACCTCAACCAGTAGTCACCAGAACCATCCCAGTATTTCTCCATCTTCTGTGACTTGTTAAAGTTAATTGATTATGGACCCCCTTCCCCAGCTGTTCCTTTAAACGGGGTAGCTATATTTTCACATATTCTGTCTCAAAGATTTACAGTGCCTCCTTCTGGGTGCTGGCTGACTTTCAAATAAACCCATCACATAGTGTGGTAATGCATATCAAGTTAATTTAGAGCTAGTCAAGTCCCAGAAGGGGAAGGATTATTAAAAGGGTTTGCAGTGAGGGGAAAAAGTACAGCTTGACAAGAATGTAGATAAGAGATCAGAATCTTGGGTATAAGTAACTAAATGTTTTGAGTCAAATTCATGTTCTACTTATACATCACCTATATTTTTAATTCAAATTTTTAAATGGACTGTAATTCTTTTTTATAAAGATTTTGCTGTTTCTAGAAGTTGGGGTTGTGCTGCTGCTTTGAACGCAGCACGGGACCTCTGATGTTATCAAGCATTATGTGAGCTGGTTGGCTAAACATTTGCTTGCTGTGACATGCTAATGAACCAATTACTGTGAAAATATGTTGATAGCCATTAGTAGGGATGTAAGTTTGTCATGGATGAGGTTTTAATGACTCATTGTTTGTTCATGAAATCATTAGTAAACAGTAGTAAATGTTGTGGCACTGCCATCATTGCTACATTCTGATGACACTAGTGAAAGTCATGGAAGTCATGACTCATGAATAAAGATCAAACATCATGGAATCAATGACGTGTATGACTGCTATGACAAACTTACATCCCTAGTCATTAGGCACTCTGGCCTTTGATTTGGGATGCTTACTGCGTGACCGCATCTTATAGTACTGTGATAATGTGACCCGAGATATCTTTCTATGTATGTTATGCTTCTCCTGACATCTGTGTATCTGCCCTACTTGCTTCAAATTGTACTCTGTATGTTCTTTGATTTCCTGTACTCTCCCGGGTCGTACCTGAAAATAGGCATGTGTTTGTCTAGTGTACTTACCTGGTTAACAAAAGCTATATAAATAAATAAATAATGCAAGGGACGTAGGGTAACATAGTAGTGCAAGGTCAGAAGTAGGACGGGGTAAAATTAGCAGATTCTGTGAAATTCGTGAAATTCTGTCAATATTTACAAGATCATTCTAACTCAGCTATGCTTTAAGAGAAACCAGAAATTTGGTACGCTCTTCTGTTTACACAAGCCCTTAGTATCGGCCAAGTTTCTTAACTCTCATATAAGTAGTCTTGAACTTACAGGAGCTCAAAATCATGTGAAATTTTGTGAAAATGTTCAGAATATCTTGCTGCCTATTGTTCAGCTGCCTTTGAATCTAGATAACTGAGAAATAGCATGCACAACCATTTCTGAACAGGGCCAGATTAACCATTGAGCAGAAGTGGCAGGTGCCCAGGGCTCTGAGTAGGGGCCCCCAGAGGCAGTGCCATTTATTTTATTTCTTTAATTATTTTTTTAGCAGTGGTGCTTGTTAGGAAAACTTAATTCTTTTTTTTGGGGGTGTCACTAAGGAGCGAGAGTGAAAGTGAAAAGGAAGGGTCATGCAGTGTGTGCTCCTCGAGCGTGATACACCCTTTCACTTTCATTCCTGGGCAGTGGCTGCATTCAGATAGCGTGCAGGGAGCCAGTCTGCAGCCCTCTCTCAGTTCCAGGCCTTGCAAGGATGATTATACTGTAGCAGACATGACCTGTCAATGAATAAACAGCCAGGCTGCTTCTGATGGCACGAGAGACTGACCATCCCCTGAACATGATGCCAGCAGAACAGCATTTGTTGCTCAGAGTATCACTCTCTCGTTCTCAGAACTGAGACTGAGATACACTGCAGTCCCTAACATGGCTGCAGAGGACACCAACCCATGATGTCGAGGGGCACTGGGTAACCTTCCCCAAAGCTAGCACATCCAGGGTTGGGGACTAGCCTTCCTTGAACAATAGAACGCAAAACATGGATAGAGAGCTGAGCATTCTTTTAGTTTTAGGACTGCAACTGCTAACAGCCTAGTCAACAGCATGGAAAGGAAACAATCAACTAATAAAAATGTTAAAAAAATTCTAAATGTGAACAAAACCTTATACAAATCTCTACTGGGGGGGGTGGTATTCGGGGAATACTATGCACTTGTATTTAATGAGATCAGGAACTTGTTATCCCTCTGAATAGACAGTTGGTGAGACCACATCTGGAGTACTGCGTGCAGTTCTGGAGACCCCATCTCTTCAAAGACCTAGACAGGGTGAAGGCTGTCCAGAGGAGGGCAACAAAATCGTGCAGGGTCTGCACCAGAAGCCATACGAAGAGAGACTAAAGCAGCTTAATATGTATACCCTCAAGGAAAGGAGGGAGAAGGGGGACATGATAGAAACTTTCAAGTACCTCAAAGGAAACAACAAAATTCAAGAGGGTAGCATCTTTCAGAAAAAGAGATGTGCAAGAACAAGGGGCACAATTTGAAGATGGGGGATGGCTCAGAGGTAATGTGAGAAGTATTTTTTCATGGAGAGGGTTGTAGATGCATGGAACAGCCTTCCTGAGGAGGTCGTGGAGTCAAAAACAGTGGAGGAATTCAAGAATGCATGGGACAGACATAAGGCAATTCTAGTGGGGGTAGGAGGAAGTAGACTGTTGGTTAACTAGGATCTGCAGCTTATTCATCAGGTAGCGAACTGGGCAGACCAGGTGGGTCAAGCAGTCCTTATCTGCCATCAAATTCTATGTCTCTGTGTTTTTATGTTGTAGGGACAAGCCAAATGTAATGGTCGCTACAAGAGTGTGGGTGCCAGAAAAAAGTCAGTATATTTATATGCAGTTTTTGTAGCCAGCAAACTGAATTTTTTTCCGGTGTTTTCGGGCGTATCCAGGTAACAAAACCCACATGTGACCACACAGTTTTTCGGAAAACCAATGGTATCCATTGAACGCATGATTGGGATAAAGTTATCCGATAACACTGTGTTTACCGGCTAACTGTATGCATATGCATATGTATGCAAACCTACTGAGTGAGAACACAGTAACTGGCGCTACTCGCCCTATGCATAGACCCGGCTGGACAGATTTCTTCAGTTGCAACATAGTTTAATTCACAGTAAGTGTACACAGAAAACAATAGCACATAAATCATCCAGACTACCACGAGCCCTCTCTATCTGCCGAACACTCCGAAATGCTTGTACAAAAGCCATCTTCCTGGCTAAAGCGGATTATTTTTGGTCAATCTTCAATACCAATATAAAAAACCTGTCAAAGTTCTGGAAAGTAATCCACTCGCTCTTCTCTCCCCAAACTAAACCCCCTCCCCGATGCACAATATAAACAACCAACTCACTGATGACCCCCTCAGTTGCCGCGGAATTCAACTTATATTTTACTTCCTGCACTGCCTTCCTACTTGACACCCTTCCTTCCCCTCCTACCACCTCCCTGCCCCCTCATATCCCCCAGCCCCAACAACTCGCGGAAAGATTTGCCTTCTCTACCTGCTCTCCCAACGATATTCTAAAGGCCCTACTCTCTGTCAACCCATCTAGGGGCCACTCCCCCGATGGTCTCGACCCAAAGTTACTCTGCCTCTCTGTGTCTGCCATTTCTCTCCCTTCTGGGGGGGGGAGGGGTCTGGGCTCCAGCTTGCTCCCTCTTCACTCCACATCCTCATCCTCGCCCTCTCTATCCAGTCTCCCCTCCATGTGCCCTTTCCGGCACCAAAGGCCTACTCAAGCACGTCTCTCCACAAGCTGCCTACTCCCCCTGCACTTATTCTGTGTCTACCTCCTCCATTCCTTTACCCTGGTTGGTTGTATTTCCTGTTCCTTTCCACCTAGTTTGTTTCCCTGCAGGTTAGCCTGGGCCATTCTGCTTCCCTCTGGTATGACTCTGTTAAGGTGTGTTATTTGTATTTTTTGCTCTGCAATGTAGTACTCTGTATTTTGCGTTTTTGTTTTCCCAACATTGTAACCCTCCAGGACGCTTCTGGAAACGAGCTGTCTACAGCTCATGTTGCCTTTCCTGGTGAAACATTTTCTAAATACAAAAATAGCACACAGTAGGATGGGGTTTGGCCAGGGCCTTGTAATGTGGCAAGATTACTTCCCCCTGCTCTACTGGTCATCTCTTGTTTTAAACTTAATTTATATGATTTTATGCAAAGAGTACATTACCATTCACGGTAAAGGCAATCAAGTTAAAATTAAACAAAAATTGAAACAGAGGAGGATTGCATCAATTACTGGTGGATACAAGATAAGGAGGACATCCTTAACATTGTGTTTTACACCACAGTGCACAATGGCCAGCTGCAGCCAATGTTGATATTAGTATGAACAAAGTCAAAGTTAGTACATAGAAAAATGGTTATGAAAGCCTGTCTGGCAAAATAAGTTCCAACGATATCCTTAACTCTTCGGAGCTTCAGTAGCTCCTTTAACTTTATAGTGCTCTGCACAGCACCAAGGAGTAAGTGGCGGAGAGTGGTCAATTTGCTAGTGCTGAGAATATGCCGTGCTCACCTCCCTTCACATAAAAGGGAAGAGGGCACCCCCTCCTCCCTGTCATGTCCCTACAAGCCCAGGAATCATTCTTGGTTGCACTACATAAGGCTGCATATACAGCCGATGCATACAGTGGTAGCCATCGTAACCTGCTTTGCCCAATCGGACCCACAATAACTGTACACACACACACCAGGTTTCAATTTTGGCATAAAAGGCCGCAGCTTTACTAAACAGTAATCATTTTATTTACAATACATAAAATTCTCTATATACAATCATTACCCTTGTACACAATTATGCAAGAGACCCCTGGGGCAGCGAATTCAGGTGGTGTGGTGCTTCCAATGGGGGGGGACTCTGTCCCTTGAGTTGGGCAGACCCGCCCAGGGCCATGCCTCTCCCTCGGACAGTCCCCCCCCCACTCAATTGCATCTGGAGGTATCATGCCAGTTGAGCAGGGGCCGGTGCCCGCGCAGGGCCACCTTCCCCATCCTCCAGCCCTGAAATCCCTACGATGCCCACCGTGTTCTTGGGTACCTCTTCCTGGTAGCGTACCCGCCCAGGGTTGCGCCACCTGGGCCACGGGTCACCCAATACCACGAATGCTTAATTTACCTATCCACCCTGAATTTACGCCACTCCAACGTGCATAGCACGTTTTCCGCTTAAAGCCCAAGGGGTCTCCCCTGTTTTACTGCTAACTCACAGAATTCCTGGATTGTGGCATTGAGGATGTCATACCCTATCCCTGACAGATGTACTCCATCCCTGCTATACATGGCATCACATGTCCTGGGTATTAGGAACTGACCCAAAATGGCAATTTCATGGAGGGAGGCAAAACAGGACACCTACCGATTGACCTCTTTCCTAGCCTTCTCAATGGCTTTGATGCTGCGGGCACCCCTCTACTGATGTCGACAGATGATTTGAGACCAGGCCAGCCTGGTCGTTGGGAGCAAGGCCTGAAGCTGGGCCAAAGCCCGCTTGATTTCCCCGCAGAGTTTTGGAGCCCCTAACCCTACTATGTCGTTTCCGCCCAAATGCACCACCAGCACCAGGGGTGGTTTCTTGTCCAACTGCAACCTTATCACTGTGTCCAACAGCTGTCCCCAACACATCCCCCCCTTTTTCAGCCCAACGAAGCCTTGCTTGTTCTTTCGGGACCCCCAGCTGTGTTCCATACAGGCGGACCAATTCTCGACTGTGCGCTTCCCAGATGTAGGAATGGCCGATGACCCATATATCTGCCGGCATCCTTCGCTCTGCTATAAGATAAACAAAGAGTCATTATTGTTCCTTTCAACAGTTTTTTTGTCAATATCACCTCTATTTCTCTTGCACCACCTGTGGGCCCTGTTGAGGCCGGATATATCCTTAAATGCTGCTGAAGACCACCTACCGATCTTCTTGATCTGTGCCTCCCCCAAACCCAATCTTGAGGCTTCCGTGGCTGCCCCGATTCAAAATGAATGGGTGCCGAACACCTTGGGTTCCTTACTTGTGAACCACAAACTTTTGCGTAATATTGCTGCAAATTGGTGTCTGATCACAGGGGATCCATCCCTGTGCACAAACAAATAACCCCCCCCCCCACCGTGGGTCTATCTGCCAAGAAAGCCTGTAAACAGGTGTAAGGGCAAGATTCGCTGGCACTTGAGCGATGCAAAGTGATCATCGCTGGGGGACCCACTTGGTTAGTTTTTGAACTTTGAAGACACAGGACGACTCTGTCGGGCATCCAGGAGATGTCCCCTAGCTGGATGTTGGAACCACCTGCAGCTGTTTTAGAGTCCGGCACCAACTCTGAAACCCGAAATGCCCCATAAAATGCACATGTAAACAGGGACCTGAATAACTGTGCCTCGTACCATGTGCTACATACTGTACCCAATGCTGACAGAATATCCGTCAGGTCGCCCATGCTTATTGGCATCCTGGGATCTGGTTTCTTTTCCCGGGATCTTTTCCACCCCTCCAGCATCTTGCGGGTTGTGAAGTTGCTGGTTGGGTCAGGGTGGCCCAGTGCCTGCCAGATGAAAGCTATTCCCGACAAGTGTACTCTGATGCCAGCTGGTGTCCGAAGCAACTGAATAAGGTGGAGCACATACTCTTGTACCTGTTGTTGTGTTTTGTGTGGGGTCTCACTTACCTGCTGTCCACAAAAACAGGCAAATGCTGCAAAGCCACCTGAGTATTTCCTCCAGGTCGACGGGGCAACAGCAAGTTGAACCCATCGAAGCTTTCCTGACTCCCAAGTTGCCAAAGTGTGTCCGGGATCAGTGTTGGGGCTGCTTGCGCGTGTGGCGCCAGCTGTCTGAAGCGGTCGAACTGCAACTGAGACAAGGCATCAGCGATCACATTATCCTTCCCAGGCACATGTTTTGCCCGGAACGTGATGTTCCAGGATAGACAGCATAACACAAACACTCGCTGTACCCTCATCACATCCTCCGACTTGGAAGATTGTGAGTGATGATATGCACCACTGCCTTGTTGTCAGAAAAGAACAGTACTGACTGGTTCTGCAGCCGATGTCCCCACACCTGGACTGCTACCATGATTGGGAAAAGCTCTAGCAGCGTGATGTTTTTAGTCAACCCCTGCTCCACCCAATTCTCTGGCCACGTTCCCACAAACCAGGACCTTTGAAAATACACCCCAAAACCTATGCCCCTCGATGCATCAGTCACCATATCCAAACCATGGTGATGGGGTCCTTTATCTTCCCACATGCTTACTCCATTAAAATCAGTTAAAAAGGCTCCCCAGACCCGCAAGTCGGCCTTGAGGCCCCTTGATATCCATATATGGTGATACGATTTTGTAGGGCCAGACATTGCTGCTGCTAGTCTCCTGAGAAATGGGCGCCCGGGGCTCACTGCCTGGCATGCAAAGTTGAGGTGTCCCAGCAGGGACTGTAATTGCACTAGGGTGGCCTTTCTTGCTCCAATAACTTCCCCCAGCAATTGTCGTAGGTTTTTTACCTTATCCAAAGGTAACCGTGAGACCATAGCCACGGAGTCCAGCTCAATACCCAAGAATGAGATGCATGTGGTAGAACCCTCTGTTTTCTCTACTGCCAGGGGTACCCCAAATTTTTTCATTAATGTCTGAGAGCCATTTAGAGTGTCCTGACACTTACCCGAATCCTTGGGGCCTGTGAAAAAAAAATCATCAAGATAGTGAATGATTGTGGTGTTTCCCGTGTATACCTTGGTGGCCCATTTTAGAAAGGTCGAAAATGTCTCAAAAACTGCACAGCTAATTGAGCAACCCATGGGCATTGCCATGTCATAATACCATTGCCCTCGGAACAGAAAACCCAGTAGATCGTAATCCTTTGGTCGTACTGGCAACAGGCGAAATGCGGACTTTGTCACTGTTTGCCTTCAAGGTGCTGGTGCCTAAGACCCGGACAAATTCAACCACTGCATCCAAGGATGCGTACTTCACTGACTCATCCTCTGGTGCAGTGTGGTCATTTACCAATCTGCCTTTTGGGTAGGAAAGGTGATGGATCAGACTGTATTCCCCTTCGTTCTTTTTTGGGACAAGACCAAGTGGAGGTACTCTGAGTGTCTGGAAGGGAGGCTGGCTAAAAGGGCCCACGACCCGTCCCGTTTGTACCTCTTTGTTGATCTTGTGTGCCAACATTGCTGGCAGAGTGATAGCTGATTTTAGGTTGCGGGCTGCTATAGCAATCCGTGGACCCCTGGAAGGGATTTCAAATCCCTCGCTAAAAACCAGCCACATAAAAATTGTGCTGCCGTTGGTCAGGATACAGGGAAAGCCAGTTTGACATCTTTTGTAAGTCCACTGGGGTGTTTGCCAGCTAGCCGCCGGACTTGGACTTTCCGAATGTGGAGGACCGGCAATTCCAAGCGTGGCTTTTTGCAATCGGTAACCGGTGACCTCTCCACACAACCCACAGACATGATGGAATTTACAGTGGCTCCAGCACTTCCCCTTATTGTAATCATAACAAGCTTTCTTGTCCCTTTTTGAACTCCTTTTTGTCACCGTTACTGGGTGGGTGATCACATGCCCACTGTCAGTGTACGTTACAGAATTAGAGTCTACCCGGTCATATGCCTGGCCCATAGATCGAGATGCATATTTTTCCCATTTAAACTGGGTTGGCCAGTTTTCGACAAAACTGCTCATCGTATTTTAACCAGGCCCACCCATCGAAAGACAGGTGAGCAAATTTAATGGTGTCCCTATACTTAAGTAAGGGCTGCAATTTATCTGGGTACTTCATCCCGTACACTGACATGAATATGTCGAAGGCTGCAGTCCAGTTCTCAAAAGTGAATGGGACCTTTGGCCTCTGCACCCTCTCCTTCATTCTTTTTCTGTCATTTTCTTCCTCTGGGAGTTCCCTGTGTAGCAGAGAGAACATGTCTATGTATTTTCCCTTCCATATTTTCTCCCTCATGCTGTCTGACAAATGATCCCCTAAAGGATCCTCCAGTCCTACATATGCCCATTTGTTATTGTTGGGTACTGGAGCAGGAGGGGTCGGCGGGTTTGGATCAGCTGATCTGCATGCCAGGGCCCAGGGACCCTGGCGACCCACTTGCTCCTTTCTCCTGCTCAGCAGTGCCACTACCCTGTACGCCCTGTGGTGCAAGAGCAAGTTGTCCCTCGCTGCCACCCACCTGCACGTTGGCTGTCACTGGGGGGCCATCCCCACCGGTCCACACACGTGTTGTTTCCTGCCCCCCAATTACCTGTGGCCCTGGGGTCACCCTTGAAACCCCTGGAGGTAGCATTCCCATGCAGGGTCCTGGAGGGGGGGCCCTATATATTGTTTCCAGCAGTGGTATTGAGACCCTGGGCTCCGCCTGTTGTGGGGTTCCCCACCATCCCCAAGGGTTCTGGCTCCCAGGTCCACCTGGTCCCCAAGGGTATGCCGGCCAGAGAGGAGGGTCTTGTGCCCAAAGGGGGGCCCCATGTTAAAGGTGCCCATGGATTTGCCTGAATACCCCCCTCCAGTTGAGCCCAACCCAGTCTGGCTCCAGTCGTGTCTGTCGCACTCAATGCCATGTGGTGTGCCCAGTTGTGGGTCTGTGCTGAGACCCACTGCTGTTCCCCCCGTCTGGTCCCCAAGACACTTGCTCCCACTCCTGGATCTTCCTGTCTGCATGGATCCTCCTGTCCACGTGGCCCCTCCCCATTTCCTACCAAGTCCATGGGGGGGGGCTACGGGGGCGTTGTCTGTCAAAATCCCACCCGAATACGGCAATGGGCTTATTTTGGTGCCTGTTGGCCCTACGTGACAACCCCCTTGACCCTTCACCACCCTCTAGTGGAAGGTCCGGGATACCTTCTCTTTCCTCAGTGGACCTCCACGTCTGCAGCCTCACAGGTGATTGTAACACTATTGAGGATGCGTCACTTCCCTCTTGGTCCTCGTCCCCCTCTGTCAGCTCCTCCACCTCAGAAGTGTGGAGCGAGCCCTCTGCCATTAAACCCCTTGACTCACCAGCAGGTTCATTTATACCCCAAATGTCCTCGTAGTTCAGGAGAAAAAGGTCACCCCTCCTTTTGTAATGCATTCCAGCATTGTGCTGTGCCTCTTAACAGAGACTGCATGCAGCTCATCATGGTTTAGTACATTATGATCCCATCAGATCCTTTTCTTCCTCCACTACAACAAGAAAACCCCTCACACTGTGTGTAAGTTCTGCCTCTGCTTTTCTTCCCCCAAGTGTAACACCTTGCATTTGGCTACACTGAACCTGAGACTCCAGGAGACTGACCGATCACTTAGCTTGTTCAGGTCTTCCTGAAGTGTGTCCCTATCCTTAAAGGAGTCCGCCACCCTAGCCAGCATAGTCACACCTGTGAACATGAGGAGCCTGCTGAAAACCTAAGCTTGTAGATGGTTTGTAAAAATGTTGTAGAACAATGGCCCCAGTACCAGTCCAGAGGGACACCACTGAGTGCCTAAGTCCACTCGACAGTAGCATCTGTACACCACAACTCTCTACTTCCTTCCCCAGGCCATTTAGTAGCCCACTTTGTAGCTGCCTTATGTATACTACACTGGTGTACTTTGCCCAGAAACCACTTGTGCACCACAGTGTCAAAGGATTTGCTGAAGTCCAGATAGATTAGGTCTGCTGTGGCCCTGCCCCTGCACTTGTCCAATATTCTCCTCTCTCTCTGGCCACCTCCTCAAAGAAAGTGATTAGGTTGGTTTGGCGTGATCCGCCTCTCATAAAGCCAGGCTGAAAGAGATGAGAGCCTTGACCACAACCAAGTGTTTCATTATTTTGTCCTTCATAACAGATTCCAGGACCTTGCCTTGTACTGATGTCAGGCTGACCGACCTTTTGCTGCCCGGATCTTACTTGTCCCCATCTTGAAGATGGGAGCAACATTGGCCACTTTCCAGCCCTCTGACACCAGCAAGATCCATCTTGTCTGCCCTTTCTGCTGCACAGCAGTGGCAATATCAGTTTAATTATGGATCTGCATTCAAGCATCTCAGCCAAAATAGTACCGCTATTCATGCTGTGTAACAATCAATGCCATTCTGCCTCAGGGGTCTGTCTGCTACAGCTTTGCAAGCCTGATCAGTGCTGCTGCAGCTTCTACAACCAAACAAGAAAGGCTATTCCATATTAGCAACTCTCTGTGTTAAATATTACCTTCTAACTTTTCCCCTTATTTTGTACCTTCTCTTTCAGTATGAGTGCATGTTATCTAGTTCTGCCTGCACACACCAGCTCAAACATCTGTGTATATACCACCCTGTATATTCCCTTATTATTCTAAATACCATACTCATGCCCCCCTCTCAGCCTTCTCTTTTCTAAGCTGAATAATCGGAGTATATCCAGCCTCTCCCCGTAGCTCCTGATTCCTAAGCAACTAGTCAGCTTGGTGGCCCTGTACTAGACCCATTTAATCTCTTGAGTGTCCTTTCTGTACTGTGTTAACCAGAACTGGAGACAGTGCTTCAAGTGTGGTCTAATCAAGACCTTGTTCAGGGAATGGAACCCTCCTTTGACCTGCTTCTTATCCCCCTCTTGATGCATCCCAGCCACAAATTTGCATGCTTGACTATGACCGCATGCTGCCTGTCTGGCCTCAACATACTGTCGACAGTTACCCCTACATCCTTTTTCCTGGTTGTGCAGACCAATTCCTCTATGTATGATGTATGTAGGCCCCCTATCCACTCTTCTTGCCAATTTAGTGTCATCTGCAAACTGCTGTTGATCCACCCCCCAAATCATTAATAAATATGTCAAAATGTAACAGACCTGCTCTCCCCTCCGTATACCCTCTTCTTTCCATTGCATTTTTTATATCTCATAAATCTCACCCTCCTGCATACTTTAAGTGTAAGGGATGGACCATTAGTCCAAGATTCCATGCCTGTAATTTAAAAACAATTGTCATAAGAAAGTTTTCTTTTTCTAGTTTACTTTTTATATACAACTTTGAGACTAAGCAAAACAAGTCCACTGCAGTCCTAGTTCATTATGCGATGTTAGAGCCCACCACAACAAAGGCTATATGCTTAAAGCACCAGTTCATGATATTAACAATGAAATGACATATTTTAGAACATATTAAAACTTAAGGATACCAGTTTTTCCTACCATTCAGTTTTGTTCCTAGTGCAGGATAGGTGTTTCTGAAGTTTTTAAAAGTTTCTGTTTCCTTTGCCAGCCTGCCCTGATAATTCTAATTAGGTTGGGGCAATACAGTGCTGCTAGTCATCATCATCATCACATGCTTCCTTCACTTTTACAGGTGCACACTGGAGCCTATGCATTATTGCGGGATGGGTACATGTTACAGGCATGTAGCCGGTCCGCACCCACTCACAGTACTGGACAAGTACGCATGGCACGCCATGCACCATTGTGTAGGAGCACTGTGGGGACAGATGGCAGGACATGGGTGGTGTGGCAGAGACCACTAGGCATCCAACCAGATGTCCACGCTGCTGCCCCACTGGATTCTCTGCTCTGTGCACAGCAGGGAATTGTGGGACTTGGTGTATCCCCTAGCCCCATAAAGGAACATCTTCCTAAGCAAGTGTCCTGACAGTCATTCCCAATGTATTGTACGTCTGGAGGACTGGGGCAGCATGGAGATTGGCAGTTGCTCTGCCTTGGCTGGCTGCAGTGTGATGGAGGGGCTGCATAGCAGCTATGGCAAGGTCATTGCCTGTGTAGCCTGCACCCCCTCTTTATCAGCACTCCAAACCTTAGTGTATGGCATGAAATGTAGCACCGCCCTCGGACACTCCCTCAGTATGTCCACGCATGCAGAACTGCCAATGGACAGGGGATCCGGCATGAAATGGGGCCCATGCCTCTTCTGTGAATGCCGTGGGGGGCTGACTGGACCACCAGTGAGCGTCAGTCAGTTGCAGGAAGGCCCACATGTCATGTATATGCAGCGTGTAGGATTAATGCATAGGCCCCAATATGAATACAGCTTTGACAGCTGTAAAGAGACATCCGGGAAGGAGAGATTTGAAAACTGCCGGTGGCTCCTGTCTTTACTGCAGATTCACTCTAGTTACACAACTAGTAAAAAAGAGAATTGCAGAAGGTTTTAGTGAATTACAGGTGTTGCAGTGGAGCATGTAGGTGTCGGGAATACATACTGTAGCTGCTAAAAAATTGTACAGTTTGGATTTTTTCCAACTAATGTGCTCTGCCATTCAAACATTTTGGAGGTCACATTTGCATTCAGAACTGGATTGATATCAGTTTTGTCATATTTCTTTGTTTAAGTAGACTATTAGGCATTGCACAGTAGCACTTTCTGACTCTCCTGTTTAATAGGAGGCCTTGAGGGAAATCCGGTATATTGTGCTTTTTCATACTGACTATATTTTTTCAGCAAACAGGCTAGTCATCTTAAAACCATGAAATTATCCCCATCACATAACCATAATGCATTCTTTTCAGTGTGGCCTCCCACACAAACAAGAGCACATTGTCGGAGTATATGTAAAAAGCGTGCAGAGGCCTTTAGAGTGTATCTGGATGTTTCTACCAGCAGTTTCAAGGAAATTGACAGACTGCGTAGGAGGGTACAAATTGCAGTTGAGTTATTGTACTCAGCTTCCAAGTCCCAGTCTGTCATGCATAAAGCAATTCGGAAATGTTGTATAGCATTTCCATTTGACCATGGTCACTGTTTGTATAATACCTTCAAGCCATTTCTGCCCCTGACTGTAAAACATCTACACTGTCTCGAGGTTACTCATTCTAAATTCATGTAACGAATGCTGTAACATAGTAATAGTTCTGCTTCTTATATAGTGTTCTTTTGTTAATGCCATGGATGTACTGAGTCTCTTCTCTTCCACCCTGTGCGCGTGCTCTCTTTCTCTCTCTCTCTCCCCCCCTTAGACTTTGACAAAAGTAAGCTTAGCTAAGTGGCCTTTGGCCATACTTTGCAGTTTTTTCATTCTCCAAGTGACGGACACAGTCCCTCAAACTGAGTGCGCATCTTTAATTACAAAGATTGAAGCTTTAGATCACAGTATTGATTAGTGTTTTCTGTGAGTTAAGTTCGCCCACCAATGTGTAGCATAAATGAAAAATGGATTTCTATTGACACTCACAGTGAGGTGCAGCACCATCTCTATGTGGGACAAAGGGCCCTTGAATGGTAAAATGAGGGATGTCCACCCTAGTGGTGGACAGTTAAGAGGAATGTGTTCTGTAGTGTGTGAAGCTGTGGAGTCCATCAGGGTAGTGTTTGAAGTCAGACCATGGGGGGACTGGAGGGGGTGCACTGCCCATACAGCTGTTCTACCAAGGAGGAAACAAATAAAATAGATTGGGTAATTGCAAGCAACCTAACCAGCACTGAGCTATAGCCAGTGCGCTGTGAGTTAATACTCTCATATGGTGCCAGAGCCTAGGTGTCTCCATTGGGCATGCTGGGGACTATGACAGAGAACCACATGTCGGAATGGATTGCTAGAACAAGCAGGGTTAGTTAGTGTCTACTGTTGTCAGAAAACTATATAACGTGCAACTTACTGTAGAATGTGGGAGCTAAAAAAATAAAATGGCAGCTTGACTGCATTGTGTTACTTCTAGGTTAACATACAACTGACTGCCCCTTTTCAAATCAGACCAGAAGATGCAATTTGGCTGCCAACTAGGCAGTGTTTCCAAACAATCTGTTAAAAAAAAAAAAAAAAAAAAAGGGCATTTTTACTGATTTTTAAAGTTGAATTTCAAGTCATCAATGTCAGTGGCTAAGTAGGTAGCATGCCCACCTGTGGGGCCAGAAGATCAGAAGGTTGTGAGTTCTAGCCCCAAATCAGGTGCTTGGGCAATACCCGTAGCTGACACTGTAGTGTAGTACTACGGGGGGGGGGGGTTGCACTATTGAGGTGCCATCCTTTGGAAGAGACATTAAACCGAGGTCCCTGTTGCCCATCTGTGATCATCGTCCAGGTGGAAGTTAGGTTCCCATGTTACTTATGAGTAAGAGTAGGGACATTTTTAATAAAAATGAAAATCAACAAGAACAAAGATAATCTCAGAAAACAATAGACAGTGATACCAAAACAAGCAAGAGACAACTGAAATCAACTAAACCTGATGAAATACATGTAATCCCCCCCTACAAATGGGGGTTCCCAAAAAAGTCTTCTTTGAGCTTGCCTAAATGCTCACTACCAGGTTGGTGTCCTGCATTTTAGCAGTTTAAATGTGATTACCAGAGCCTGTATAGCTTCTGTGTACTGTCTCTTTAAGAGCTGCCTAATTGCAGTTTAAGTAATCTGAAGGGGGAGCTCTTGCTTTGACTGACAGCCAAATCAGCTAACCAAATCTTTTGGATCTTGGGTTGCTTGCAGTTTTCAGTTAGTTCTGTGCTGGAAACTCAAGAAGAAGGAGCTGAAGTAATTTTGAGCAGCAATCCAGAGTGGATTCGTATGGGAGAACTTGGAAAAGGCTAAGTGTTTGGCCTGTATGTCTGCTGCTGCTCATGATAGGGAGAGAAGAGAATTATTTTGGACGAAATCCAAGTTTGTGTGACTAAAGTAAGCTACTGAAGTGGGCCAGGCTCAACCTGAAGAAGACCGAATATTTTTGCTGAATGCGATCGGCCTGGCAGGAGTTCCAGCTACCCCTAAGCTCCTGGTGTGTGCAGAGACTTTGCGATTGTGCCCAGGGAGCGCTTTGCCTGGTACAGTAGAATTCCCGTACATGTAAATGTGTTATGAGCTGCTAGTGGGTTGTGAGTTAGTTCCCCACTGTGTGAACTGTGTTCTGCTTGCTGGAAGCTGTATCCAGCCCAAAACGGACTGCATCCGAACTTGTCTCCATGCGGTCTGGGCTTAGCAAGACTGGCCCAGCCAGACTACACACTGCACAGAGAAGCCATCGATGAGAGACCTGCTCCACGCTTGAATAGGAATGATGCCTCTGCAACTTGTGTGGGCCCTGCTTCTCCTGGCATTCCAGATCAACCACCTGCAGTCTCAATTTTCGTCCAGCCTGTGTCCAGTCTTGGGTATCGTGAGTAAATACCAGGGTAGCTCCCTGCAACAACAGCTTAATCTGAGTGTGTCATCTGATTGTCTTGTTGTTTCGTTTCCTTTTCAAATTGAGCCCTCTGGCTCCGGACTACAAATATTGTGTACTGTGCATGTTTGTTTTCCATCACAGGGCCCAAACCAGCTGCAACCCCTGGCAACTGTCCTGGCTAGCCCATCTCTTCTCCACCTGGGTACCCAGAGGTGGACTGTGTGGGGGGACTCAAAGCGCTTGCATAACTGCTTGATTGATATAACCTTTAAGCTAATTAACCTAATTTTGCCCCTCCCTTGTTTAAGTCCCCTGAATAAATCAGATCTAACTTTTTCTGCATGTAATCTGGCTGTGGGTCTAGTTTGTGCTCAAAGTACTGTACTGTTGCTATTTGCTGTGCTTAACCTTGTTTTACAGGGGATCCCCAGGGTCGAGCCAGAGGAACCAGCCCTGGTGGTAAGTGCAAACAGTGTGGGTACTTGTGTGGTGTACCAGGGGTATTGTGAAAGTGATTACTGTACAGTGTTCAGGCCACTAGAGGGGAAGGGGGGGTTACAGTGTCCCAGAGGGCTGTGCCCAGGTTAGCTTAACCACTACCAACCCTGACCTCCAGGTGGAGGCACTCGTTTCAGAACTCAGGCCCCTTGAACCTGCCACTAGCCAAGCAGGCAGGGGTAGTAGCCCTTGGGATAGCGCCACCTAGGGGTTACATACAGATTTAGGAAGAAATCCAATTTGTTCAACATCAAAGCCTGTAGTGAGGATCATTTAGAAATAGAAAAAAAAAGAAACAGGACAGCTAACTTCCCTCAGGCTTGTCCATCCAGTTTTCACAACCATGTGACTCCCTTCGGATTTACGACAGAAGTCCGACAAAAATGTTGTCGAACACCCCGTCAGCGACACCGGCAGGTCAACCGCATTCTGCAGTTGGCTGCCGGTTCGCTATCTTCTATCTTTGTTTTGTGCCCCGCCTCCCCCCCTTAGGATTCTCAACTCCAGTTGGAGCTGATTGGGGGTGCAGGACCCCCGACAGACAGTGCTGGGTTCCAGCGGGTTTCCCGTGGGGGGGGGTAACCGACTCTCTTCCACGTGGACCAAAAAATCAGTCGTGAGTTATTTTACTGAATTCCATATCCCTAAACTGACTGAAGTTCCCTGGTGACTATACGTATTAAAGCTTCTGCAGTAACATTCCGTTGCTGCAAAACAAAATCACACCTGCTTTGCCAAATACACCATTTTAAGCAGCCAAACATCAACGACGTGTACTGTTGACCAGGCTGCCCGTTCAGGACCAATCTGTCCCAACACCTGTATTCAGTATTGTTCAAGATCAGTATGCCCCATGCTTGAGCCAGAAGTCTCTTATATAAGGACAAGTTAAAAAAACAGATGCGTAATTTTCTGTTTCGTTCCAGCACATTCCAGCTGAACACACTGATGATTAGAAATATTCCAGTGTTTTCGGTTGCTTCACATTGTTTACCCTGTCTGGAGAGACAAACCACATCCCACATCTTTGCCAGGATGTGGGAGGACCAGAAGTTGTTTAGTAATAGTGTGTGCAAGGATGACCTCCCACATCAAAGATGGGCTCTGTAGTATCATCTCCTGACATTTCTTTATACAGCTGTTTTCTGGAACATGATTGAACCTGCTGAAGGGTGAGGAACCATTGCTTTATTCTTCGAAAAATGTCAGGAATATATGCAGGGAGAGGCCCTGAGGAGTCCCTAACCAACAGTGATTTATTAGTTTCCCAAAAATTCAATAAGAGGGACTATGAGGCACTTACATACGAACATATGAAATTGCCAGCAGAAACAGGCCACGTGGTCTATCGCGT
Organism: Neoceratodus forsteri; assembly: GCA_016271365.2. Taxonomy (NCBI): domain Eukaryota; kingdom Metazoa; phylum Chordata; order Ceratodontiformes; family Ceratodontidae; genus Neoceratodus; species Neoceratodus forsteri. The sequence goes on along the minus strand of CM057456.1, from coordinate 1,833,643,790 downwards.
CTGCTCAAGTGTGCAGCTAGCACTTCATCTTGCAGCTGCCCCTCCAACCCCCCATCACCATATCCCTTCCCCTTACTCTGTCCCACCCCCTTTTGAAACTGCCCACCGTTGTACAGGACATCAGATCTTCTGGTAGTAGTCCACTTGTCCACTACCCTTTCTGTAAAACAGTGTCTCCTTACCTCCCTCTAATCTCAGTCCATGCCCTCTTGTGTCCCTCCCTCTCCTCAGCTGAAATATCCCTTCTGTGCTAGTTTTGTTAATCCCTTTCAGATACTTAAAGGTCTCTACATATCCCCCCTGTCTCTCCTCTCTTCCAGCGAGTACATTTTCAACTCTCTCAATCTGTCCTCATAAGCCCTGTCCCCCAAACCCTGTATCATGTTTGTGGCCCTGTGTTGCACCCCCTCCAATAACCTTATGTCCGTTTTCAGGAACGGGCGCCAGAATTGCACACAGTACTCCAGGTGGGGCCCGACCAAAGATCTGTACTGGGGCGGTATAACCTCACTCCTTCTGGAAGAGATCCCCCTTGCTATACACCCCAGCATTTTGTTGGCCTGTGCTGCTGCCTTCCTGCATTGGGCTGAGTTGTTCATGCTCCCTGTTATGACTACTCCTAGGTCCTTTTCCTCTGCGGTACTTCCCAACTGTACTCCATTTAAGTGATAGTCCCTCCCCTGGTTCTTTGCTCCAAAGTGCAACACCTTGCACTTCTTGGCATTGAAACCCAGCTGCCATGTTTCTGCCCACTCCTGCAGTTTAGTCAGGTCCTCCTGCAGCCCCTTCCACCCCTCACTCATCAACTATGGCTCCCATTTTGGTATTGTCCGCAAACAGGCTGATCTTGCTCTGGATCCTGTGTGAAATATGAGCTATGTATATCCCAAACAGCACCGGTCCCAGTACAGATCCCTGTGGCACCCCGCTCGTCACCGCTCTCGGTGGCAAGAGTTCCCCGCCCCCACTACCACCCTTTGCTGCCTCCCCCTCAGCCAGTTTGTGATCCAGTTTGCTAATTTTAGCCCTGCCCTAACATATTCCACCTTCCCCCCAACCTCCCATGCGGTACTGAATCAAAGGCCTTGCTGAAGTTCAAATACAGGACATCCATTGTATGGCCTTTGTCCAGTTCCCATGTCATCCAGTCATAGTATTCTACGAGGCTGGTTTGGCATGATCTTCCTGCTACAAACCCGTACTGCTTCTGAACCTGGAGACCATTGTCCTCCAGAAAGCTCAGTATCCAATTATTTGCACACCAGAAAGGAGAAGTAAAATGCGGAAAATCCGATTTAAACAGCTTTATTGCTGACGATACAGGCAGCACCACTCTTGCCTCGTGCTTCGGGTTCCCCAACATTTTCTCAAGAGGCATGACTACTGAATTAATGGGAGTATACATCCTCTTTTATATGGTATCCAAGTTGTGACATCATTTCTTCATTTAAAGACGTATCATTCTTTTAATAACATGAAATAAATTTTACAGCAACATATAGAAATTCTCCCTTTTCTTTTATATCAAAAAATTAATTTTGTACATAGAGTTCATTCTTTTTTACTTTCATGTACATATTTTACTGAAAATAATAACAAAGGGACAAAAAAATTACTCTTTTCTTTAAATTATTAAAAAACATACCAAAAATTCCAGCAATGTTTAAACAAATCACATACAGGTAATATCCAGCATTTTATAATAAACTGTCAGTATGCGTACTTACTGTACCATAATACTTTTTAGAGAAACATTTCAAATTAGTACCTAATTCAGTTTAATAGAGCTCATTGCTCATTATTCCAGAAAGCTCACCAGTCTCTGCTTGAGGATGGTCTCCATGAGCTTCCCCACAATCGATGTGAGGCTTACTGGCTGATAGCTCGCTGGTTCATCCTTTGGGCCGCTTTTGTGGCTGGGTACCTCATGCGCCACCCTCCAGTCTTGTGGTACACATCACGTGTCTAGGGAGGTGTTGAACCGGTCAGCCAGTGTCCTCGACAGGACCTCCACTACTTCCTTTAGCACCCTTGGATGAATGCCATCTGGTCCTGGTGCTTTGTCTACTCTTGGAGCCTTTAGCCCTTCCAGTACCCTGCCCTCTGTAATTGCTACATCTGTTATCAATTCCCTCCCCGTACCCCCCTTCCCACCATCACCCTAGGAATCTTCCCCCCCTTCTCCTGGGTAAATGCCGAGCAGAAGTACTCATTGAGTGCTTCTGCCTTCTCGTCCCCCCCTTTCCACCAACCCACTGTCCTTTTTTATCCTCACCAGTTGGTTCTTATTCCTCCTTCTCTCTCCAATGTACTGGAGGAAGTCTGTCTCTCCAGTCTTGATACCTTTCACCAGCCGCAGCTCCCTGTGCCTTAGCCACCTTGATCATTCTTGTAACCTCCCTGGACTTCTCTGCATACTTATCCTTATCTTCCTCTCTCCCCAATTTCCTATATTTTCTAAACACTGCCCTCTTGGCCCTTCCTTGACCCCTTGCGTCAGCCAACTTGGTTTCTTTGCCCTCCCTTTCTTACCTTTCTTCCTCGTGCATGCTACCATAGCCTCTACCAACCCATTCTTTATAATCCCCCATTTCTGGTCTGCATCCATGTTCGGTTGCGTACCTGCCAGGTCCCTTCCCAGAATTTCCCACATTTTCTCAAAGTGCGCCACCTTAAAGTCAATCTCCCTTGTGTCTGTTTCCCCTGTATCCCTCCCCATGCTGAGTTTGAACCACACTGAATAGTGGTTGCTACCAGCCAGTGGTTCTCTATCTCTAACTGACTCCCCATTATCCAGTACAAGGTCCAGGGTCCACCCTATCTGAGTCGGTTCCCGTACCAGCTGCATAAGGAAGCTTTCCTTGAAAAACCTCCAACAGGACCAGTTCCCTTGCACTTGTGGTGGATGGTGTTCCCCACTCCACCCTCGGTAGGTTAAAATCCCCCACCACCACTGTGCTCCCCCTCCTACAGACCCTCTTGATTTGGTCAGCCCATTCCCTATTCAGGTCACTCCCCTGGTCGGGTGGCATGCACACCACCCCCAGGCTCACTGCCCTGTTTTTTGCATCCCAAAACTTCACCCACAGGACTTCTGTCCTCCCTTCCTCCCTTACACACTTTATCCCTTCCCTTACATAAATTGCCACCTCCCTCCTCTCACCCTAGTTCTGTCCTTTCTGTATGTCCTAAATCCCAGTATCATCATGTCTTAGTCCTGGTACTGGGTGGCCCAGGTTTCTGTGATAACTACAATGTCTACCCTCTCCACAGCCAACAGTTCCTGTATGTCTGCTGCCTTATTTCCCAGGCTTCTTGCATTCAATGACACCACTTTCCAGCCCAGCTCCCTTCCCTCCCTGGCACTATTCTCCCCTCCCTTATTTTCTCCCTGTGCACCCTCCTCACTAACTTACTCACTTAAACGAACCACCTACTGTTTAGGGAAGGTACAAACTATGGCATTAATATTATAGCTAAGAAAAATACTGCAATAAAAACAACACATAGGGTTTACCATCCCCAGAGCCCTGTACGTAACCTCTCTATAAGTGTTGGTTTGATCTACCACCCCAAAGCAAACTAGAAAAAACACTACACATGCATGTCTCTAAAGATTTTGATAGAGGGAACGCGCAGTTTCCACGTATGAAGATTGGACAGAACAAAAATGATTTAATCATGAAAATACTTTTTTACAACATGGGCCAGGCTTTCTGTCTATCAACCTTTTTGTCAGCTAAAGCAAGCACTTTCTTTTGACTTAAACATAGCAGATCACCTTTTAATG
>CM057456.1:1829482500-1829825000 GCA_016271365.2 Neoceratodus forsteri | reverse complement strand
GGGTCGAAGGGGGTTTTCAACCCTAACACTGAATTTCCTCGCTTTGTCGCTGTGGAACAACCCTAACTAATGCATTAAATGGAGTTTTTTTCCTCTAATTTCCCTTCTTTTTGAGAAGTATAATGAGAAATAGTGAATGTATGTGGCGGTGGGGCCCTGCGCTCCTGCCACGTGATGTCTTGTCACATAGTAACACGGTGCCTGCAAATGCAAATGGTAATGTGCATGGTGACGCAAATCAAAACAGAAAGATAAACAGTACTGTGGACAGAAATGGTTAAAATAATGCAAACGCAAGCGGAAATGGAAACGCGAAGGGTAACACACATGGTGCCGTAGACGGGAACAGTAAGTGAAACAGTTACGGAACCGTAAGCAGAAGCGGTAAGGGTAACAGTAATGTAAGTGCAAAGGCTAGTTTTCCCCAAAAGCTGCATAGAGAAAGACAGTGAGTATAAAGAATGTATGCATAATAATGGGTCTCAGAGCAGAAAACGAGGAGTTGGAATAGTAAATTGCTTATATCTCAGGAACCGTATGACATAGAAAAAAATTTAAAAGTCATATGATTTATGACTTTCCTGGCTAGTTTTGTACTTAGCCCTCATCAGGGGGCTAAGTGTTTTTCCATCAAAAAGTCCATATCTCGCACCGTTTCCGAGATACAGGCCCTGAAAGGCATGGAGAATGCTGTAATGTTATCCTATGGGAAAATAAGAGAAGTTCAGAGTGCCATAACTTTGGCTCCCTGTAATATTTTTTCACCAAACCAGAAAAAGGCACATCTGTGGGATGTTGGCTTTCTTCTCTTCAAATTTCAGCCCAAAAGACCAAACCATTATTTTGCAGCAGGGCGTCGAAGGATTCCTGTAATGCAGCAGATGCCATAATATTATCCTATGGGAAAAAGTGTCAACTTTGGAGTGCCGTAACTTTGCTGCGCCTATAATATTTTTTCACCAAAACACTGAAAGGCACATCTGTGCAATATTGGCTGCGTTCCTTCCAAATTACAGCCCAAAAGACTAAACTGTTCTTTTGCAGCAGGATGCCAAAGAATTGCTGTCATTTTCACACAGCCTGGAAAAGTACTGTCGAACTTTGCGAAGGCTTTCGCAAATTCATTCGACACTGTCGCAAGTGCGAAAGTACTTTGCGAAAGTACATTTTCCAGAAATCTGAAAAACATATTTCTGGGGTGTTTTACCCCAAAATAAAGACATGCCTAGCATCCTCAGGGTCCGACTATGTGAATACAAAAATAATTAGGTTGCTAGAGGGTCCCAAATTTAAATGCCAAGCATTTTTCTGATGACCAACTAAAAACAAAATGGTGGATTTGCGACAGTAAAAGGGCCATTTGCGAAAGTAAAAACTGCATACGCAACACTGTCGAACTTTTTAACTTTTCCCATTGACTTATAATGGGAAATTGTTTTTTGAATAACTTTTGAATCATTTAATATTTTTTCATGAAATCTTCAAAAGGCACATTGGGGACCCTAGCTGCACGTTCCCTGAAGATTTCGGACCAGTTGCGTAAACTGTGCAACCTTTAGAGATGACCAAACAATTCCAAAAAAGCATAAACGCTCATGCAGATCACGCTTAATAACTCCACAGCCGTATATCCAAACAATACAAAAGTTGGCAGATCCCAAGATCTGTGGTTCTTGATCGAGTATTCCAAATTTCAGGCAAATCCGTTGAACGGTTGCAAAATTATTAAGGTGCAAAATCTTAGGTTTAACTTGTAAATGGCTCCTCAACCCTAACTATGATAGCACTACAATATATATATATATATATATATATATATATATATATATATATATATATGATTCTGACACCAACCCATACCTTGACCAATTGGATGTCTACTGTCATTTTATCAAAACATAATACTCATTTGGAAAAGTGATGAAACAGACCTGGGAAAATCTGTTGAATACCTAGAAGGAACTAACAGTCACCTAAAATTTACTGTGACATCAAGTAAAACGAATTAACTTTTTGGACTTGTATAAATTCAAAAATGGCGAAGGGGGACTGTGCACGAATCTCTTCAGGAAAAACACTAACAGAAACTCCATATTACACATTCAGAGCTGTCATCCTAGACATGTGACCCACAACATACCTCTGGGTTAGTACATGAGAGTTAAATGCAACTGTAATACACCAGAAGGTTACAACAGGGATGCTGACATCCTTACCAATAGGCTTCAAGAGAGGGGATACAGTCAAAAATGTATAGAATCTGCTAGGAATAAGGTTGATGAAAGGGATAGACATACAGTGTTGTTAACAGACAGAGCAGAAATAGGGACAACAGATATAAAAATAGATCTGATAAGACATTTCAATGCCCTAATTTGATTACCACTTTTAGCACACAGGCCACAGATCTGGAATGCATCATCAAAAGAAACTGGCATATCCTTGGTGTGGAACCAGCCCTCAAGGATGTGGTTACATGTGATCCAGTCATTACATATTGAAAAGACATAAACCTTTCAGATATTTTGGTACACAGCTTGGCACTAGTCCCTAAGAAAAAAGAAAGACTTCCAGACAGAGTTTACAGGTGCGGAAACTGCTCAGCTTGTGAACATATTAAGGTGGAAACTGACTTTACATTCACTAGGACAGGTGAATGTCTCAAAGTAACTTTTTCATTTCCTGCAGCACTAAGTCAGTTGTTTATATTGCCAATTGCAGTTGTGGATGCGTTTATATTGGTAAGACATGCAGAAAATTCAAGGAGAGGATCCTTGAACATTTGAGACACACCAAAAATGGATCCGATGAAAATGCACTGGTGGTCCATTGTAAAAGGGCAGGATCAGGACATATTTTATTTTTCGGGGACTGGAAAAACTGACACTAGGTCCCAGGGTAGGTGACTTTGATAACAAATTACTATGCTAAGAACCATACTGGCGATACAGATTTAAGGCCAGTAGTTATCCAGATCTAAATGGTCACTTCCAATTGGCACCCTTTTGGAAAAAGAAGAGATGACATTTACTGTATATTTTAGATCTACTATATTTAAGATATTCTCATGGGATAAGTTAAGCTTGTTCATGTTTGTATAGACTCTACAATGAGTTTTCTTAGATTAATATTATGTTTTTCTGCAATTTCCTACTCTCCCCCCATACCTATGTGATTCCCTATAGTGTAACTAAGCAATCATTGCATTTTAAGGCAATGGATTTATGAACACATATGGATTGTTGGGCGATTTTAAATGGGGTATGTGTGTTAATCATTTTATATGAACTTTGAATTTGGAGGCTACATTCTATGTAAAGAAAGTGCTTGGTAAAACCAGAATGGGGAGTGATGGAATAGACACGAAGCTGGTAACTCACACCCTCTTGATGTACTCATCGTACCCATAACTAAACTCTTCAACAAATCTCTGGCCCTAGCTAAATTCCCAGTAGTCTGGAAGCAAGCACTGGTGACTCCTGTCCACAAGAGTGGTGACAGGACCTGTGTTTCCAACTACAGGCTGATCTCAATCTTCTCCCCCCTGTCCAATGCCCTGGAAAAGATTGTTGCAGATCAACTCACTGAATACCTCAACAAATATCAGCTGCAATGCCCCAGCCAGCATGGGTTCAGGCAGAGGCACAGCACTACCACTGCTCTGGTGGAATACACTGACTACATGCATCGAGCTGTGGATGAAGGCAAGTTAGTCAGGTCGGTGTTCATAGACTTAACAAAAAACCTTTGACACCATCAACCATATCTTCCTACTGGCCCAGCTATGGAGTCTGAGGGTGGCTGCCAATGCAATGCGCTGGTTCTAGTACTGCCTGTCTCTCAGATTCCGTATCAAAATAGGATAAACTGTGTCAGTAGCCAGGGAAGTCTCGCTGGGTGTCCCTCAGGGGTCTATCCTGGAACCCCTTCTCCAGCCTATTTTTAAATAATCTCCCCATAACCTGTGACTCCAAACTAATACTACATGCTGCTGATGCGGTCATCCACATCAGCAACACACAAACTGAGCCTCTCTAATCAGCACTACAGTACTCCTTCAGCAGAATAGAGGACTGGTTCTGTGAGCACAAGCTTCTGCTCAACTATAAAAAGACCAAGACTATGCTCCTATCCAGCCCCCAGTCGAAGAAAAGGTTCCCCTCCATTGCCATCTCCAACGACATCCTAGCGCCCCTGGAAGAGGTACACTCCTTCAAGTACCTGGGGGTCACCCTGGACAACACCCTGTCGTTTGCTCAACATGTTGATCTGGTAGTCAAGGCAGTAAACTCCAAGCTGGGAGTGCTATATAGGCATAGAAAATACCTTACTCCGGCAGTCCTCTGCCTCTCAGTCTTTAGCTCCATCTTATCAAGCATCAATTACAGTCTGGTAGCCTACGGTGCAACCACGGATACCATGCTCAAGAGGGTACATACAGCACTCAATAAGGCCTGTGAGCTCATCCTGGATGCTGATTGCCTAACCCATATTTGCTCACTCTATGAGCAGACCAACTACCTGTCCCTAGGGTGCAGGATCAAATTCCAAACCTGCCTCCTAGGCAAAAAAATGCTGTTAGAGAAGGCACCCCAAATGTATCTGGCATCTTCGCCCTATCAGGCTCTGATTACAGCACCAGAGGAAGGACGCAGGGGGCACTCGTGGTGCCATTTCAATGAACAGTACTCGGTCATCGTGCTTTCTCCTACAGAGCCCCACTATGGCTCAATGAAGTTCCTGAGGTCATTCGTAATACCACAAGCCTCTCCAGCTTCAAATCAGATCTCAAGCACCACCTTACCTCCAGCACTCTGTGCGCCTGTTTCCCTAAAGTCTGACACTCCTCCTACCAGTTGCTCCCTGGCCAAGTGCTGCATTCTGCTCCCATGAAATGGCCCAGGGCTGTATCTGAGTTCCCCCTTACTCAGCTTAGACTTCCTCCTTATTGGCATAACCTCTTCCTTCCTCTGCTCTCCCTCACCTCCCCCCCAGCTCACCTGTCCCTCTCCTCCATTCCTCCCCACTGCAGCCCACCCACCCACAGTTTGCACTACCTACCCTCCTAGCCCCCTCCTCTCCCACCCTGAGTGCTATGACAAAGCCTCCAGCTGGAGGCTGCTTACTGCCCCCCATCCCCCACCCTTGGGAGGCAACACCAGCTGCTCACTGCTGCCACTCACAGCCCACTTCTTGCACTACTTGTCCTCCCAGCCCTTCCCCCCTTCCCTGAGTGCTGTGACAATGCCTCTGTACAGAGGCTGCTTTCTGCCCCCACACCTCCCCTTCCCCAGGAGGGAGACATCACCTGATCACTGCTATTACCTCTGTGCCCACATTTCTCAGGGGGCTCCTTCTGTACCCCACAAAACTCCTGGCCTACCCAGACATCTATTGGGCTTCTACAACTGATTCAATATCTAGTAACACTTATAATGAACACAATTGTAACAATGTCTATGGTATACCCATATCCAGTACTCTGTACTAGTACTGTTTTATGTCTGTGATTTGTTCCACAACGAGGAACCTTCGTAAAAGAGCTATGGCTCAAAGGTAATTTCTGAATCTATAAATAAATAAATAAATAAATAATAACATCATATTGATAGAATTTATAGTTGTATATTGATGCGTCTTCAGTGTGAAGTGATCTCACAGCAATTTAGGTGGGCAGCCACTATTCATTAAGTGAGTGGGATGTGTGCCAACCTGAGTGTTATATTTAGGAGGCTTTGACAGCACTCCTACATCTTGAAAAAGCATCAGAGAGATGCAAAATGTCGACCATGTGACTTGTGAGGGGGTGCTACCTTGTATTTTACTTCTGTATAGTTTGTTTTGCTTAATAAAAAGTATTTATTGTGTCCTAACAAATGGACTGCTTGTTCCTAAGTTAGCCGAGTCCAACAGTCTGTATTTGCATTCCTATAACTAATGACTTTGGCTCCTTGCAGAGTGTTTTAGAGCCGCCTCTCCTTGCTGCATCTGTTTAGGTAGAACACGGTCATGGTGCTGTCCATCTGTACTTGTGCGACTGACCCCTGACTAAAGAAGCAAATTCTGTCAGAGCTAGCCGCACTGCATGGAGCTCCAGCAGGTTGACGTAGTGATAGGACTCCCTGGTTGACCAGAACCAATGGACTCTGTGGTCCTGCAGGTGCACTTCTCACCCCACCACAGATGCATCCATCGTAAGCATGACAGTTAGCTCTGGGAGGACAAATGGGACTCCTTTCTCCAGATGTTCTGGTATAAGCCACCACTGGATGGCATCCTACATCGGCTGGGTTACTGTGACCGGCTGGTCCAATGCTCTAGGTTCTGGGACCAGTAATGGCCCAACTTCCAATGCAGGTGCTGCATCCACCAGCAGACCCACTGGACCACACTGGTGCAGGACACTATGTACCCCAACAGCCACAAGAAGTCCCAGGCAGAGTGTGAGCACCCAACCTGAAATGATCGGGCAAAGGAGATAAGATCCAGTGCCTGATCCACACTGAGATGGGTCTTGGCCTGCAGGAAGTCTGGCTCTACCCCGATTAAATGTTTAATCTGCAAGGGGATCTGTTTGGACTTAGCTGGGTTGCTCAAGAGGCCCAAGTCACCGCACATCTGGAGGGCCACTGATCCCTTGACTGCACCACAGTCTCCTTGGATGGCCTGGCAATCAGTCTGTCATCCAGGTAGAGATATACCCAGATGCCATTGTGCTGCAGGAAGGCTGCCACCACTGCCATGTATTTGGTGAAGACCCTGGGCATGGACAAGAGGCTGAAGGTCATGGCCTGGAACTGATAGAGAACCCCTTCTGTGTGGATCCAGAGGTACTGCCAGTCAGATGGACTGAATGGGATTTGGAAGAATGCATCCTGGAGGTGCATGGAGGTGCATGGAGCAGAAGGACATGCCCTGCTCCATGGATGGAAATAATCTGGCTCAGAGTGATCATTCAGAGCTTGTGCTTCCTCACGTACTGATTGAGATTGTGTGGCTCCAGTAGGAGGCACCAGCCCCCTGTCCATTTCAGGACCAGGAAGTACCTGGACAAGTGCCCCTGACTTGTCAGGGTGACACTGGGACATGGGCTATAGCTCCTTTTGCAAGGAGCTGAGGGATGTTCTCCCGCAGGTTGGACAGCATGTATTGCAACACTGAGGACTCCCGAGGAGTGTGGGATCAGTATAACAGGAGAGCCTCAAAATCTAGAGGCAGCCCTCTGCCTACCACCTCAAAATCCACTTGCTCATAGTAATGATGAACCACTTTAACCAGAAGTGGTGAAGTTGACCTCCACATGGAGCTGGGTCAGGGACTGGACAAGTGGAAGGTAGGTACCTCCCCGACCCGTCACTGGGCAGCTTTGGAGAGGATACCAGACACTGAGGCTGGAAGGGCACTACTCCTCCTACCCCCACCTCTTTTAAGCCCCTGACCAGAGAACTTGGTTTTGAGGTGCCAGGCTTGGTATTGCTCCTACTGGGGCAGCTACTGCCGAGGATGCTGTGTCTGAAAGAACCAAAACTGAAAGGTCTTCCTTTTCAGTTTCTGGGCCTTTGGGTTCTTCAAGAACAATGCCACAGAGTCCAGGATTGCGTTGGACTTCTCAGTCCTAGTGAGATGACCTCCCAGTCCTGGGCCAAAAAGGTTGATGCCTATGAAGGGGACATCAGCTTGCTTGTATTGATTGTCTGCCATAAAGGTGGAGAGCCTCTGCCAGGGCCTGCTACACATTGTGACGGCAACTGCTATGGCAGAGGCAAGGAAGTCACCCATTTCTAAAGCCATCTGGAGCTGGTGTTTTGCCAGCATTTGACCCTGGTCTCTGACTAACTTCACTGGCAGCTGCTTGTCAGCAGGGAGGTGAGTGAGGACATTATCAAGCACTCCCAGTAGGGAGTCAGCAAAGTTGGCCATCATCATGGTGTAGCTCACATTATGGAGACTGAGAAAGGAGTCAGCATAGACCTTCTTGGCCGCATGGTCAAGCTTTTTTGATTCCTTGTCAGGGGACTTGTCTCCCTGTGGTTTCCAGATTTCTGGAAAGCCGAGTCTGAGATCAGACCCTCAGCTGAGGGGTGATCTGAGAACCTGGAATGAGAGCCAGTAGGAAGCTCGTACTTGTGGACCATATGGGCAGAGAGTACCTGGCAAGATGCTGGATGCTGCACTCCACATCCGATCCCAAAAATGGTGTCAGTCATGGGAAAGGTGACCCCTGGAGACTCATCCCTATTATGGGTATCTGTGAAAGGGTATTTAGCTCTTTTGTTAATACACTCCAGGAGGACAGACAGGGGTGCAGTGTAGATGATGTGCACTGGCTGCAGTGAAACAACGTTCTGTAGAGTCTGCTGCCAAGTGCAGCCCATCGAGGACACCAACCAGTCCACATCCTCCTCAGTGAGGACAGGGAACACCAGAGTCTTGGAGATCAACTTCTTGTCGACCTCCTCCAACAACTGGTGGACAGGGTCTAGAAAAATCTCAACTGCCTTATCAACTGGTGTTGATGTTGACAAGCCCAATGGGGGTACTATGGAGCTTGTGACTTGACCCTTGACCAAGGATGACTCAATTGGAGTCAAGTGCTTGACTCACATCAAGTGATCAGGGGAGTAGAGGGATCAGGAAGGGCATGATTTCTCCTAGTCTCATGACTGGCTACAGCGGTGCTTATGTTTTTTGCTGTGGCAGGTAGGGCTCTCCCCAAAGGCCTGGAGGGCCCAACACATCTCCCAGAATTCATCAGTGAAGAACACTCTGATGCTGTCCCCAGCTAGGAGTAACACTGAGGTCGTCGAGGTGCCTGCTGCAGCCGCAGCATTGACTACCGCCTCTTCCATGGCTGCAAGCTGAGCCACTGTCCGCATCACAACAGAAGCCTTCTTTTAGCCTTTTGGCTGTAGTTTCATCTGGCCAACTGAGGAGAAGCTGGGCTGTGTGATTCTCCAACAAAGAAGGGAGCATCATCTGGTACAAGCAACAGCCCAAAACATAATGTGCAACCTTCAGACAATAGAGACAAGACACGCACAGCTCCATCCATGACATTTTCTGGTCACATTTGACACAGAACTTGAAGCCAAGAGTGGGCTTCACTTCTTTCTGTTCCATATTCTGTTGCTGAGGCAGGAGCAGAACCGAGGAAATACAGATTACCAAAGAAAACTCTTCAAAAAAGCAACAAAATTGACAATGGTACACTTTAGGTCCTACAATGCGTCTAGCTGCAAAGGAAGAGGCTAATACTTCCAGAGGAAAGGAAGCTCTGTTATGATCGGGAGAGGCACAGTCACAGGGGGGAGCCAGAGGATATACCACTCAGGTGGTGGGAGGAGTTTAGCTTAAAGATGTTCCAATGAATCAGCACTTCCAGTGGAACTGCCAAGGTGTGGATAGTGAACTAACCATAGGCCCAAAGTATGGAGCATGTGTTCAACCTCCGAGGTGTGGTTGGCGAAATACACTGAGAGAGTGGTCACCTGGTTAAGGCAAAACTCAAATACAACCTTCGGGAGGAACTTCAGGTTGAGGTGAAGGACAACCTTGTCCCTGGGTAAGAACAGGTAAGGAGACTCCACTGAGAGCACCTGGAGCTCACTGATCCTTCTGGCTGACATGATAGCCACCAGGAAGGTGGCCTTCCATGACAGGTGAAAGATCTCACACCTGTGCATCAATTCGAATGACTTGCCCATGAGCTTTGCCAACATCAGCAACAAGTTACAAGGCAGTGGTGCTTCACTCACCGGAAGGGAAATGTGGTCAAGGCCTTTGAAAAAGCACTAGGCCACCTTCTCCTGCACCACCGATGTCATACCAGCCCAGTATGCAGAGATGGCTTCCAGGTGCACCTTAAGGGTTGTTGACCAAAGGCCTGACTGAGAGAGAGAGACCAAAGGTAGTTGAAAATGCTAGCCACCAGGCAAGATAAGTGGTCAAGCCCCTGCCCTAGCACCAAATGGAGAACCTCTTCCATTTGAAGGCATAGCATTTGTGGGTCGACTCCTTCTGAGAAGCCTCAACCACAGTGAGGACATCTTTGGAGAGACTCAAAGCCTGGAACTCCAGCCACTCAGAAACCAGGTTGTCTGATTGCAAGAGAGCAGGTCTGGCAGAGAGGAAGATGCCACAGAAGCCTGCAGCTCAGGGTGAGGAGATCAGGGTACCAGAACTGGTGGGACCAGTCCAGAGCTGCCAGAATCATCCATGCCTTGTCCCTCCAGGCTTTGATAAACACTTTGAGGATCAGAGGAAATGGAGAGAAGGCATGCAGGAGGTGTGGGGTCCCGGGGCCTAGAGAAGGCATCTCCCTGCAGCATTCCCTGCTGGAGGGCACACTACAACCTCAGCTTGGTGTTCTCCCTGGAGGCAAACAGATCCACCAGTGGGGTGCCCCATGGGAGAACAGACTGTGTACTTCCTCAAGATGAAGAGACGACTTGTGAGACACCTCATCCACATGGCTAAGAGCATCCACTAGGTGGCTGGAGATGCCGGCCACATGGATGGCCAAGAGATTAGCATCCAGGTTGTGCATGAGGGTCCAGATGCAGAGAGCTTCCCTGCAGAGAGGAAGGAAATGCGTCCTTCCCCTGTTTGTTGAGGTGGTACGTGGTTGTGGTGTTGTCCTTCTGGACCCAAAAGATCAGACCCCAAAGGTGTGGAGCAAAGGCCATCAGTGCCAGCCAAACTGCCCGAAGCTCCAGTAGGTTCATATGATATCAGGACTCCTCGGGGGGGGGTCCAGAGTTCTTGGACTCTGTGCACCCTCAGGTGGGCACCCCAGCCCATCAGAGAAGCATCAGTCGTGATGGTGACTGTCGGTTCCAGGTGGACAAATGGGATTCCTTCTTGCAGATGTTCCAGGACTAACCACCACTGGAGGGTGTTCCACATTAGCTGGGTCACAGTGACTAGCTGGTTGAGGTGACCCTGGTGCTGAGACCATTGACAGACGAGCTCCCAGTACAGAGAGTGCATTCTCCACCAAGCTCAACAGACCACACTGGTGCATGCCACCATGTATCCCAGAAGGAGCAGGAAACCCTGAGCAAGGTGCAACTGCCCAACCTGAAATGATCAGGCAAAGGAGGAGAGAGCCTCCGCCTGGTCCACTGGAAGCCGAGCAAGAATCGAGCTCTGTCCTGATGAATTGTATCACCTGCGAAGGTATGAGCTCCAACTTGGCCTTGTTCACCAGAAAGCCAAGGGACAAGCAGGTCTGGAGGGTCAGATCCTTGGACCACTCCACCTCTACCCTGCAAGGACCCACTATAAGCAGTTGTCCAGGTAGGGGTACACCTGACCCCTCAGCATTTCAGGTGGGCTGCCACCATTGTGATGCACTTGATGAAGACCCTGGGAGCCAAGGAGAGTCCAAAGGGCATGGCCTGGAACTCATAAAGAATACTCTCCACACGGAACCACAGGAACCGGCGGTGGGACCTATGGATGGGAACATGGAAGAATGCATCCTGAAGATCCAGAGAGCAGAACCACATGTTCTGCTTCAGAGATGGAATGATCTAAGATAGAGTGACCATTCTATAGGTGCACAACAGAAGGAATTTGTTCAGGCCATGCAGATCTAAGATGAGGCACCAGCCCCCTGTCCACTTTGGAACTAGGAAGTATCTGGAGACAAACCATAAGCTTACTGGAGGGTCCAGGACTGGAGCCACCACTTCCTTCTGGAGGAGCTGGGCAATGTCTTCCTGAAGGGGCTGACAGCACGTCAGTGGACACCATGTCTTCTCATGGGTCATGGGCTTGGCAAGGTGGGTAAGCCTTGAACTACAGATGCAGACCTTGACCGACCACCTCAAGGACCTACCTGTCCATGGTGACATCGAACCAGGCAGAAAGGAAGTGGCAGAGCTGGCCCCCCATGGGAAGACCCAGTGAAGGCAGGACAGGCATGGGGAGGTACCCCCATCCTGTCACTGGGTAGGCTTGGAGGTGGAGGAGTGACCAGCTGAGGAAGTAGTGGGACCTTTACCACCTGGTTTTTGGTCGACCAAAGCAACCGACTTCGGTTGAAGATATCAAGCCTGTGCCTGCTTCCCAGCTGGGGTCTGGGATGGCTTGGCTGCAGGGGTAAAGAGGGGCCAAAAGGGCCTCTTTCTTTGGAGCTTGGAAGCCTTGGGATCCCTATGGGTGGATGTACAGGGTGGCAATAGACTTCTCAAAGCAAGTGAAGTGTCCTTCCACCCCTGGCCTAAACAGGTTGGTGCCTAAGAAGGGGACATTCACCAGTTTGTGCTGGGTATCTGCTGTACAAGTAGAGATCTGCAGCCAAGCCCTGCGATGCATGGCCACCACAGCAGGCACAGACTGGGTGCGTGAGTTGCTGATATCTATGACTGTCTTGAGCTGTTGTGAAGCAATCTCTCTGCCCTGGTCCTGGACTTGTTTGATCATGGTCTGTAAATCAGCTGGGAGCTGGGGAAACACCTCATCAAGAGTGCCAAGCAGGTCATGAGCGAAGTGGCCTTCAGACAGGCCAAACTCTCTTGTAGAAGTGTGATGGGGCTGTGGGATAACAGATGGGCCAGACACTGAACTTCAGGTTTAACACACAATCTTTGTGTGATGTTTATTCAAAATACAGGAAATAAGCTTTGGCAATGTCATATTCCTTCTTCAGTACATCAGTTTGCAGCAACAGACTATGTATGTCCTTTCTTTGCACTTAGCCAGCACCTACTGACACTGATCTCTGATCTAAACATTTTATGTGGGCCTTGTTTGCTTGGGTAGTGGGAGCTCAAAAGGAAAAAAGAAAACAAGATCTAGACAAATAACTTCAATGCAGAATCACTGAAAAAAGGGTTACCCCAAAGGGCATTGGCAACAAGTCAAGTTTCAAAGCAGTACAACCTCATACATACTTCCATAATGCAAAGTATCATGGGATATAAGCAAATCAACAAATTTCAGACTGTTCAGCTTACAGCAATTTATATGCATTTTAAACTAACTTAATTTTTATAATAGTCACCTAGTACTTTTTACCATTAACAAAAACACCTACGGCATGGTATTTGCAACATTTACAGGTTTCATAAACATAAGGGGCTGGATATTCAAAAGGGTTGCGCAATGCGCAATAGGTTTTCACCAGCGCAAGTTAGAAAATGCACCATTCTGTGATATTCAGCAGGAGGCAGTTGCGCCACTGAAAACATGCTGAGGAACAGCGCAATGATAATGAAGGCATGCACAACCGAAGGGGGTGGAACCATGCATAAAGTGCACAGTGCACTTTATGTGGAGCAGGCGGAAGTTGCGCCATAGCAGAAATGAGCCAAAATAAAAAGGAGCAAGGAAGAGGTGCAAGAACGCTACAGGGAAGCCACATGAGGCAGGGAGAGAGACAGAGCAAGAGGGACAAAGAGGGCAGGCCAGGGAAACAAGAGGACAGAATAGGGGCAAGGGAAGGTGTGTGGGGCCACAGTGAGCAGAGACCAGTAGGTGTACCCGATGCAGTGGAGGTAGCAGTCAGGACAGCGGTGGGAACAAAGCAACAACAGCTGGGGGGGGACACAAGCCAGGGACATGGACAGTGCCACCTTCCACATGGAAGCTGTAATGAGGGGTGAAGGCAGCCTTGCAGGGGCGTGGCCGTGGAGGAGCCACGGCGGTACACCCCCAAGAGGCAGTACCAAGCCCGCACCAGCTTAGAGCTGTACTCAGATGTCGAGATTGTGGGCCGGTACCACCTAAACAGGGCAGTACTGAGGCGACTCTGTGAGCTGTGCAGTGATGTGATGCAGGCACCCACACGACGGAGTCATGCTCTGTCAGTGGAGACAAAGGTAACAGCCTACATGTGCTTGCTCGCCACAGGTACCTTCCAGAGTCCAACAGGAGACACCACAGGCATAACACAGTCGGCCACATCACGCATCCTCACCCAGTTCCTCAGCACACTGCTGCCACATGCTGCAGAGTACATCCATTTCCCCAGCACCGCGGCGGAGCACACAGCAAACATACAGGAGTTCCACAGGGTAGCACGTATGCCTGGTGTGCTAGGAGTGATAGACTGCACCCATGTGGCCATTCGCATGCCACCTGGCCCTGATGGGGCCGCCTATATGAATTGGAAGGGATATGCCAGTGTCAACTGCCAGGTGGTGTGTGATGCCAGTGGGCACATCATCAATGTCTGTGCCATGCACCCTGGGGGAGCACACGCTTCTTTCATATGGTACCAGTCGGCACTGTGCCATCAATTCGAGAGTGGGAACATCCCCACAGGACATCTAGTGGGTGAGTATGCATGTAGAACTGACAAATCGTGGGCAAGGGGGGGTAAGCCACAGGTGCCATGGGTGTGGCACACAGGGTTGGGGCAGTCTGAGCCTGAACAAGACACTAACCTCCACTATCTCCACACAGGTGACAGTGGATACCCACTCCGTCCCTGGCTGCTCACACCCTACCGGTGGCCCATGACCTCATTGCAGCAACACTTCAGTGAGGCACATGCCACCACACGCAACGTCATTGAACGGGTGTTTGGGATGCTGAAGGCGCATTTCCATTGCCTGGACACCTCTGGCGGTGCCCTACAGTATAACCCCTCAAAGGCCTGTGTGATATTCCTGGCCTGTTGTATCCTGCACAACATGGCCAAAGACTGTGGGATAGCTGTACAGATCGAAGAGGGGGGCAGCGATGGGGACAACGGTGACGCCGGTGATGATGGGGATGGGCAGCCCCCCCTTGGACGACGGGACCCCCGACTGATCCGGCTGGCCCAGCTGCACCAGGACACCATCACAGAGTAGCACTTCAGCCAACACAGGTAAGTCATGGGGCCATGTGCAACCACCAGTGGCTAGGGCACAACCCACGTACACACATGGAAACACACCAGGGGTGCATGACAGCAAGGGAAGTGGCAGGGCACAGAAGCACACACATACAACCAGGGAGGGGTGAACAGTAACACGCCACATTGACGGAAACACACACACACACGCACAATTGGCACACAGTGCACAGGGGTCAGGTGCAAAACAGAGCCAGAACACAGACACTAGCAACACACATGTCCACAGGCCACCACGTCCACTGTCTATGTGCGTGTGTCAGATGCTAGGCACCATCGCACTTTGGTGTACAGTGCAATACAGGCATCATCATGCACACACACCTGTGGACAGCAGTTGGGAGGGTGTGCAGGTGGACCGTGTGTCTGCGTGTAGGGCTGGGCACCCACCAGTGCACTGCCCACCAAAACACACAATGCACACAGGGCAGCACCAGACAGGGCCCACACTGGGAGTCAGGTCAGTCTTGCAGCACAGTGCCACGTCCACCTCGGGTGCATGGGCGGCCCCGCCAAGACCCAGCGGCACTGGCAGGCTGAGCACGGACCTCATGGGGTGGCACCGATGGTCCACCAGAGTTTCTACTGCACGATCGTGACTGTGCCCGCACAGGTGTCTGCAGCACACCGAACAAACCTGCACCAGGAGTGCTCGGGATGCCCACAGCTGAACCCGGCATCGACAGGAACGGGGAGTGGATAGCGAACTGTGCGGTGTGAGTGACACATGGGCACCTGACTGTGTGCCCATTGTGGCCACGACATCGACCAACGCCTGTGGTAGCCTGTCAATGGCAGCGGTCACATCCTCCCACAAATGGTCAATCTGTGACAGGATCCTATCGGTGTCCCCGCTGTGTTGCTCCACGACCCACTCCAGGGCCACACACAGTGCCTACACGAACGTTGCAAGCCGCATCTGCTGCTGTACTGATGCCTGCAGCAGGCAGGTGTGCTCGTCAAAGAGGTTGTCTGCCACCTTGGCAACCTGTCCCTCAGGGTATGGAAGGGCCTGATGTTCAGCACCCCTTGAGGGTGGGTGCTGCTCACCAGGACCAGGTATGGGCAAGTCCACAGGTGGTGCACAGATGCCACCGCTGAGCCCTGTACCCCCAGTCCTGGTGGGTGACTGCTGCTGCTGCCCCTCCGCCTGCTGTGCCCAAGGGATCGGCTGTTCTGCCGCTGTGGCCGCAACAGTGCCACTGACCTGACCAGCCACCAGTGCTGCCCCACCGGTGCTGACAGGTGCAGCCTGGGACTGTGCTGACATGCTGGCACACATATCATAACTAGCCAGGTCCATGGGCATGTGCTGGCCTGCTGTGTGTCCATTCCATGACACACACATGTCACTACCCATAATGGTCGTTGCATCATCAATGGTGCAGGTCTGTGCCACAGCCACAGCCACAACGTGCTGGCATGCTTGGATGCCAGACCGCTGAGGCACAGGAAGGGCCTCCCCCACACCTGTCTCCAGCGACATCAGTGTTGACAGCCAGGCGGACCCACTGTTGCAATGCACGCGCTACCTGCGGAGGTGGATGGTCCCTCCAACTCCAGATGGCTGTCCGCAGTGGACAGGCCTCCACTGCTGACCCCTGCAGATGTGCAGGATCTGTAAAAGAAAGTAAGGACATGTTAGTGCATGTGATCCTCCCCCCTCAGACCATGACGTACCATGCAGTGATGGACTACCACCTGTCTGGAAGCCACCTCCTGGGCGCCTCAATGGCCTGCGCTGCATGCTTGCAGCAAGCCTGTCCTCTGCTGGAGTCAGCTGCACCACCTCCGGCTGGCCCCGCCTGTGCAGCATGTGCCGCCCTGATGGCAGCCACCTTCTCCTTCACCCTCCTCCTGTTGGTACCCATCTTCTTTTTACACTCCTGCACAGAGCGCTGGTGGCTGCCGTGCAGGTTGATGACACGTCCCACCCCCTCCCATGCAGCAGCACGGGCCTGAGGGGTGCCCCGCTGTCCACTGAGCAGTGGCTCCAGATCCAGGTAGGCCTCGAAGAGTGCCTCTGTCATGGCCTTAGTAAAATCGGGCCTCCTCTTCCGCCCACCATTGTCCTCCTCACCCAGTCCACGCTCGGTCATTATTCAGCCTGTATGGGTGACAGTGGATACCTGTGACTGTGCAGTACAAAGCAAGTCCCTGAGACCACAGTCCAGAGCACCACACAGCATGCAACTCACCTATCAACTGCAGTAACCGAATATGGCCACTGCAGAACAGTGTTGCATTTTAATAGCACAATCCATGCAAATTAGGTGTGGAGCAACTTTAATGAGATGCAAATCGCGCTGCTGCGCAATTGAATGGCTGATCGGATGATTTGCATGTGATGGCTGAATATCGCGCTGTTGCGCTTTGCACAATAGGGTTGAACTTGCTGAGTCAATGGCACAGTTCTGTGGCTGCGTAGTACACCGCACTGCACATGTCCAGGTAGCTTACGCAGGCGTCTGCCATGCTGATGACATGCTGTGCAATAGTTCGCTGTGGCAATGGCACACAGGCGACCAATTGCGCTAGACGAATAGACGTCTGATGGCGCAGTGCGTGGCCTTGTGCCAGAGACCCATGACCCTGTGCCCGACTTTTGCCCCCTTGGCGCTATACATCTGGCATGTCTGCAGCTCTATCGCGCTGTTCGGTGACAGTGCAATAGGGAATGGTGGCGATGTATTGCGTAGCAATTCCATGTGGGGTTGCCGTGCTGCGGAGCACCATATTGCCTACTATAGCACTGGAGATGGCACGCAGGAGAGCCCCTCAATGGAGTGCCCTTGAGCTGGCCAACCTTGTGGCCATTGTGGAGCCACACTATGGCCCACTCTTTGCTGAGGTGCCACTGGACAGGGCCAGGACCCAGGTCTGGCAAGAGGTGGCCAATGACCTGGAGGCGGCCACTGGCCACAGTAGGATGGCTGAGCAGTGCAGACACCGGTATGGGGACCTGCGACAGAGGGAGCCGGAGTGACTGGCACGTCTGCGGTCACGTGCCAGGAGGGGCGTGGTGCCTCGTCCAGGTGGGTGATATGTGTACACACCTATATGGTCCATATGGGTAACACTGTCTTATGTGTCCAGCACATAGGGGAGGGATGGTCTATGGTTGGCTGTGGTGGTGTTTACAGGGTATGGGATGGCTTGGTGGGTGGGCACACACATTGGGACAGGGGGAATATGCTTTGGGTTTGTACTGATGTGTTTCTCTCCTTTTTGTCTCCCACAGGTGTGGCAGAGCGGAGGAGGCCACGGAGCAGCAGCGGAGGGTGGTGGAGCTGACGAGCATGTCGGGAACAACCCCAATGCCAGCAACAACCCAATGAGGGTGAGTGCTATGACACCATGATTGCTATTGCATGCTGTGTGACAGGGTGGGGAGCAGGGCACGGCCACCATCCATGGACACCACTGCCATGCACGCGACATGTGACAGTCAGCACTGTCCAGTGGCACTGCAAGTCTGGGAGTGCATCAATGGTGGTCCATGCATGCACTGGGCACATGGCTGTGGCACTGTCTGACCACTGCATAGCCACATTACTGTATGGCCTTGGTTGTGCTGTGCTGGACATGGGCGGTGTGTGTGTGTGCAGTGGTACACATGGCTGTTGCTGCCTGGTTGGGCATGTCTTGTGCACACGGTCACTGTGGGTGGGTGCACACCACCACAGGAGTGGGGCACATGGCTGTATGCCATGCATGATGGGTGGGCTGCAGGGGGATGGACAGTCACACCCATTGACTCTGATCCCTTGTCCTAGGTGTGCAGATACTCCTGAGGATAGAGCAGTCCATCCAGGATCTGGTTTACGTGGTGGCAGAATCCCTTGCCATCCTACAGGATCTCCATCGGCATGGGGTGAGGAGGAGAAGGCGACCCCGGGAACGGCCCCAGGCAGTGGAGGAGCAGGCTGGACGCCGGTGACCAAGCACAACCTCCCCCCTTTGACCGACCCTCACACCCCGCCTTCCCTCTCCCATTTGTTCACCCCTGCCCCTTACCCACCCCCACCTTGTTCCTGTCCCTCCACTCCATATATGTATATAGTTGCTGTTGTTATATTTTTTGAATATAGTAATTGTGATATGAATACTGTGGTGGTCTCTGATTTGCAGCTGGCTATAGGTGCTCAGTTGCAGTGGTGTGCATGACATCTGGGGTGGTTCAGTCATGGGTATGTGTGTGTGTGTGTGTGTGGGGAAGTGTCTCTGGTGTGGGAGTGGTTATATGTCGGTATCTGTGGTGTGTGTTGTTCCTCTGTGCATTACATTACTGTGTGCAGTGGTCCATGGTGCCTGCTCTGTGTCCATTGTGCCCCTGTCAACCTGTCCTTGGCCTGTGCAGCTGACACCCTTGCATGTCTGTGGCCTGCAAGGTCTGCTGCCTTGTCAGTGGTGGCTGTCCCTGCAGGTCATTCACTGTGACCGTCACAATGCTGGGTTGCCTCCTGTCACTGGTGAGGTGCATGTTTGCCTCGGGTGACACTGTGGCCTCCACAGTTTCTGTCCCACCTCCATGCTGTGGCTTGTGTGTGTTGCAGGGGCTGTGCACCACTGTCTGTGACTTGTGATCCAGGCATATGCTGGTGGTGTACAGGGCCACAGTTCATGTACAGGGTAGGTGTCACCCCTGTGCCATGGTGGACTGCAGGCTGTGTGTGTGTGCACAGTTTACATGGGCCCACACTGGGGGCTTGGTTGCCACACTACTGCATCCTTGTGTTGGTGTCCCTGAGGGTATGAGTGTGTGTTTGCCCCTGCACTGTGTTGCATCCGGTGTGCTGCATGCTTCCACGCAGCACTGTGGGTGTCTGTGCTGGCTGCTGTGGCTCATGGTGGGTCGCGCTGTGACACTTGTCTACTGTGCAGGGTGCTGTATCAATGGCGGTGGTGTCAGGGGCACGCCCTTTCCCGTGTGGGGTACCTCTTGTGGCGACACATGTTCGGTCTCTCAGCTGTGCCTCAGGGGGATTGTGCGTGTTGGCACTGTGTCTGCCGTTGTTGCATTGCTGTGTGCTGCCACCCACTGCTGAGTGCTCATGGTGGGTCTGGCTTGTATAGTTCTGTGGTACATGAGGTTGCAGTGTGACAGTGGGGGGGGTATGCATGGGGATTCCTGCAGTGATGGTCACTGCTCATGGGGGGTGTCTTGGGGTCACGGTGCAGGGTGTGCTGTGCATGGGGGGGCTGCTGTACCATGGGGTGGTCCGC
Organism: Neoceratodus forsteri; assembly: GCA_016271365.2. Taxonomy (NCBI): domain Eukaryota; kingdom Metazoa; phylum Chordata; order Ceratodontiformes; family Ceratodontidae; genus Neoceratodus; species Neoceratodus forsteri. The sequence goes on along the minus strand of CM057456.1, from coordinate 1,829,804,926 downwards.
CTTCCTAGTGTGGCAGTCTCAGCTTGCTGGTGGATGTGCTGGGGCACCATGGCCCAGCTGTGCTTTGTTTGGTTGTCTCCATGGGCCGGTGGATATTCCATCCCTCCCCCAGTTGTGCTGTGCTTGGGGTGTGGGGGTACATTGTCAGTTCTGCAGTGTGTTCCTGTGCCCATCTGTGGCATGGGTGGTGGGCCCCTACCTACCTCCCTGGTTATGCAGTTCCATTGCTCTGCTGTTGGGGGGCTCCCTGCTTGCACTGTGGTGCCTCTGGGCTGCTCAGCTGGGCTGCCCTTGTTGCCTATAGCTCACCGGATCTGCCTTCCCTTCCTAGTTGCGCTATGGCTCAAGTTGTGCGATATTCAGACATTGGCTGTTTGTGCAATTTGGCTTGCTCCTTTTTTGAATATCGCGTCTATTGCACATGGGCACAATGGACTTGTGCTTGCTCCTGCTATTGCGCACTTTTTGGGCGCAATGTGAATATCCAGCCCAAGGTATATACATCAAGGTATTTTATGACATTGTGCTATTACATACTAAATCCAACAATGATAAACACAACCTGTTTTACATACACTTGGAGGTCACCACAATAACCTCCTTGTACGAGGACCCGAGAGGGAAAAGGAAAATTAAAGGAAACACTATAGCATAGTCAATAAAGGGAAGGGGGTGCCCATAGGTGGCCAGCCTTATGGACTAGAAATTCTAAAGGATAGATTAGGCTAAGAAATAGAAGAACTGTTGCAACAGATTTAAGAAAAGGTTGGTCCTCGAGTGGCAGGGGGTCCCTGTCACATATCCCCCACTTAAAAAGGGGAAGTCTCCCATAGTTTCACACCCATATTTTCCCAACTCCTTATGTGTCACTGTTGTGTACCTCCTCCAGTTGCCAGCAGTCCTATTGCTGTCCAAATCTAGATTATAAATAAAAATATACAGCCCCCAGAAGTTATCAATGTGTTTGTCCTCCATTTTACCATCAATGCTGCTGGAGGATAATGTCATCAGAGCAACAGATAAAGGTGCTGCACTAAATGCTGTTCCACCAGTAAACAGAACCCACAATATTTGGTTCCCGACTTGAGTAATGGAGGAACCCTTTAAGTGTTGTGCACATCCTGAAGTGCAGGTCTAATAGGGACTAGGACCATATGTGTGTGATGCAGCACTGATTTGACATATATATATATATATATATATATATATATATATATATATATATATACAGTAGATATAAGGGAGTGCCTGTATGTGTTGTGTTAATGTTTCTGTTAGCAAAAACAGTTTACCCAATAAATGACTCTGGGTACAACAAGAGTCTTAAGCGATATTATATAGCTGTTGTATTATGTTCTGTGTGTGTTAACATTCTCTGTTTTGATTGACACCAGCAGTGAGACATAATCTTGCAAACATGCCCCTTTCCCTTTGTAACTAGGCAGTCAGTGATTGGATGACTGATGTAAGGCAATAAAGAGTTCAGCTATAACAAGGAATAGGTTACCAGGACAACATCAGCTACAGCATATGGAAGTAGGATAATCTAGTGGTTAAAGCACAGGCACAAGAACTGGGAAACTCTAGTTCAAATCCTACTAAAGTCCCTTACTCGCTAACCCTTAACAAGTTCCCCTAACCTCCTTGGGAACTGTGATGGCCCCTCAGGTCCATGACTTTAAAAGTGCCCCCATTCCCATAATAAATCATTAGCAGTGATGCGAGAGCTACAGCACTTCACTTTGAAGGTACTGAAAACAAGCTGTGGCAGCCCCCCTCCCCCGTAATGGCAGCATTTGAAGTAGGATGTCTCTCACAAATCAGATGCTACACTTCAGCTGTTATAGGTAAAGAAACTAATCAGTCTGTGTTTGTAGTGCTCTGTATTTGCTTAGCTCATTCCTCCCATGTCATATGCATTCTGTCTTGGTATTTCCAGTCAGAAACCCAGATGTAAGGAGCATTTGAAATGTAAAACAATACACTTTATAAAGTAAGTGATCTAGCTCTCCACTTTCAGGCTGCTGAAAGGGGGATGGGTGTATAATTTATGCAAAGGAGGAATTTAGTCTTGTGTGATCCTTTGGGAAACTACTCAGACAGGCCTACCATGTAAATGAATCTCCTCAAGGGTGTTCACCTGGTGCAATGCTGATTGACTCATTGACTACTAGACTGACTGATTGTCTGATTGACTCATTCTTTCTACTGCACCCTACAACATGTTGCAACTGTCTCAGAGAGAAATGAGCAGTACATAGAACAGATTATGTTTCCTGTGAATGAAATACTATTAAGTGTAATATTTGTTCTACACATGCAGTATTAAGGCTACAAGTTTTACTCCCTGTGTGAGTTGCGTGACAGAACTGTCTTAAGCCATTGCAAACTTTAACTAAAATCAGGATAGACAGCATTGATACCCTTATGTGTTCTTCTGCACTGTTGGGAGGGGCTGTATTACAAGTGACCCATTTGCATGTAAATGGAGGCTTGATGACATTTCATTACCTTGTGTCAGAGCCTCAAACTCTAGATATGTGTTGTAACAGCAGAAATGACTGATATCTTATTAACATATGTACAGTAACTGATGTAAAGTATAATAAATACATCAGACTTATCCAAATCAGAAATATACAGTAGTCTTCTCCTTTAAGAGGGAAGCAGTTATTGCAGACTGCTTACCACCTTCCTGTCCCAGGAAGGGATGGAGCTTCCACCCGTCCATCTTCAGAAGCTCTGTCTCAGGGCCCATATTAATGATAAACATTCATCATAATCATAGTAGATATTATCATTCTTTACCCTGAGGCATTAACACATTTCTCAACAGAGACTAACACTACCTTCCCATCTTCTTTTAGGGAAAGTTCATCATGTTTCTTAACCAAAAATCTGGACAGCTGTAAAGTCCAGTACCATAGCAAGACTTTCTCTGGGGTGAGTAATTACTTGCTCCAACCCCACCAGACATAACAGTTTTAAGCAGAGGCCCAGTCCTAGGTTGAACCCCTCTACATAAACCCACTATGTCTCTTGATTCATTTCACTTGCTACAGACACAGTCATCTGAGGGTAGACACTCTTTTGGTGTTACATCAACACAGGTTCCAATCATTTTTCCACCCTCCTCCTCCTTGGTAGGTTTTTCATCAAAAAAATAAAACACATGTACCACCTCCTTGATCTTAACATACTGCAGCATTCTGGGAATATTAGCATCTTTAGACTGCAGTACACCCCCAGTCAATACTGGTACTAGATTTACCTACATCAATACAAGAAAAAGTCCCTTCAGCCGCAAATGCTTCTTCTTGCTTGCTTGGAGTCTTCAACCCCAGCACAATATCATTAAGCGCAGTCTTACCTGGAGTCTCACATTCAAGTTCCATACTTGCATCTTCGACCTCCAACAGGTAACATCCTAGGATCAAAGGCAACAAAAGAATATCCTGCTCAGTCAGGGGGGTCCTCCTTAAACTGAGCTCACAAAAAAATCCTCCTCCGACTCTTTATCCATACTCTCCAGCGGTGACCTCTTGAGCACCTGGCATTGGTGTTCCACCTCCCTGTGTAGTCAATCTGCCTCCAGCCATTGACCACTCATCCAGTGGATCATCATCATCAGGGTCTGCAACTCCTGGGTGTTGTCATCACACTTCCGGTCTGCCTCGACCCCACAGTAGTTCCTCATCCCTCTGCATCTCTTCGTTGTCTTCAGGCTTGGCATTCCTCTGAGCTCCCAGGTTCAGTCCAGGCAGTGCCTTCTCTCCATCTGTCAGCCATGGTTCTGGTCAGAACCCCACAGACTCTCTTCTCCGGGTTCTCCTCTGGCAACTCCTGATGCATTAGTCTACCTGGGATATCTGGGTGATAGCCACCAAAAAACATCTCTCTTTGGCAAGTCCAGATGCTTCCAGCAAACTATCCCACTTCTCACACCAAGTCAGTGGAGGGGTTATGGAATAACAGATGGACCAGGCACTGAACTTCAGGTTCAACACACAATCTCTGTGTGATGTTTATTCAAAACACAGGAAACAAGCTTTAGCAATGTCATATTCGTGCTTCAGTACATCAGTTTGCAGTAACAGACTTATGTATGTCCTTTCTCTGCATTTAGCCAGCACCTACTGGCACTGATTTCTGATCTAAACATTTTTAGTGAAAACTCTTCATTCCTACGTGGGCCTTGTTTGCATGGGTAGTGGGGGCTCAAAAAGAAAAAAAAAACAAGCCATAGACAAAGAACCTCAATGCAGACTCACTGAAAAAAAGGGTTACTCCAAAGGGCACTGGCAACAAGTCAAATTTCAAAGAAATACCACCCCATACATACTTCCATAATACAAAGCATCATGGGATATACACAAATCAACATATTTCAGATTGTTCAGTTTACAGCAATTTACATGCATTTTAAATAGCACAACAAACTTAATTTTTACAATAGTCACCTAGTACATTTTACCATTATCAAAAACACCTAGTGCCATGGTATTTTCATAATTTACAGGTTTCATAAACATAAGGTATATACATCAAGGTATTTTATGACAGTGTGCTATTACATACTAAATCCAACAATGATAAACACAACCTGTTTTACATACGCTTGGAGGTCACCACAATAATCTCCCTGTATGAGGACCTGAGAGGGAAAAGGAAAATTAAAGAAAACACTATAGCACAGTCAAGAAAGGGAAGGGAGTGCCATGGGTGGCCATCCTTATGGACTAGAAATTCTAACGGATAGATTAGGCTAAGAAATAGAAGAACTGTTGCAACAGAATTAAGAAAAGGTTGGTCCTCAAGAGTGATAAGAGCTCCCCTTTACAAGAAGGCCGAGCGAAGAGACCGTATACACCTTCTTGGCCATGTGATCTAATTTTTTGTATTCCTTGTTGGGAGGATTGTTCATGTTTCAGGCATTGCTGGCACGTTGAAAGACCTAGTTGGCCACCAAACCCTTGGCCAAGGGATGGTCGGTGAAACCCAACAAGGAACCCATAAGGACCACATACTTGTGGGCCATATGGACTGATAGTGCAGGGCAAGAGGCAGGGTGCTGCCAAAGCTCCAGAGTGGGTTCAAGAATGGCCTCGGCAACCAGGAAGGCTACCCCAATAGTGTTCCCCCTGTTTGAGACTTTCAGTTAAGGGATAACTTGGCCCATTTCCGGATGGCCTCCATTAGGGTCCCAATGAACTTAGAAAACAAGTGGAGCAATCCTCTGAAAGAGGTAGGACCGTGCTCTGTGAGTAAATCCTCCCCCGACTCAGCATCCAATGGATGGGAATGTAGGGAGGAGTCCTCAGACTCCGAGGATTCGTTAAAAAGCGGTTGACCGCCAGAGTCCCCAATGATCCTATGGGGTCTGTCGGGACTCATGGTAACCAACAGCTGACAAGGAAGCCTGGGAGCAGCACGAGCATCCTTAGGAGGAGGACCATCCTTCGGCTGCATAGGTGGTGGCTCCACATAGATGGGCGGAGAGGCCAGAATAGGCTGCTCTCCTCATTGAGGAGGAAGAAGAAGAAGAATAACAGTGGTGCTTCTTGCCCAGATGCTAAGAGCGGGAATGCCGTTGTCAGTGTGGGCTGCTCAACTCCGGACTTTGGGATCATGACCTTAACCATCGGGGAAGCCGGTGTAAGAATCGGAGGGAACTGGCAAAAGCCAAGGATGCTCCTGGATAATGGGATCCTGAGGGTTAGTGACTGGATCAGTGTGTTGGTCTGACCCAACCTGAGATGAGATAGATAGGACCGGAATCATAGAAAGTGAGGTATCTACCTCATCCTGTGACAGCATGTTGACTGGCTCAAAAAAATTCTTGACAGCTTGGTTGATGGGCATCTCAACCGACTGGCCTGACGGGAAGACCATGGAGCCAGTGGCCTGGACTGAAGGATCGATTGTAGTCGAAACCTCCAGAGATGAGTGGGAATCCAAGGCCTGAAAGTGCTAGCAATCCCATGATCGATGAGACTTCTTTTTAGTCTCCTTTTTTGAAGATTTGGAGGATTTTGTGCCCTTAGAGGGACCCTGGCCAAGGATGAAAAGGGACAGGCACAAATCACTAAATGCCCCTTTGAAGGTGGCACTAAAGGATAATGGCACAAAGGCTGAATCCAGTGAGGCATGCGCTGTGGCCTGAGCCGCCACCTCTTCAGAAGCCACAAGTTGTTTTGTAGACCCCGCAGCCATGGAGACTCACCGATGGGCATCTTTCCACCTAACGGGAGGGTCCTGTTCATCTGGTCACCATGAAAGTAGCCAAGCATGCCAGTCTTCTAGAGTACTAGGATGCAAGGTGCGACATAGGCCACACACCTGAGGATTATTATCATGAATTAGGCATCTCCTGAAGACTGTACGCAGCACTTCTTTATTCAGAGACCACTCATGATGAGCCTGGTTTATTCTGCTGGGAGCATGTGCCAGTACATTGTTTTTTCCTGGTAGGTGCACAGCCAAAATGGAGGTCTTGAGGGAGTAAGCTAGACTCCAAATTTTCATTGCCTCCATGCAAAGGGCAGAGGTCTTGGTCCCTCCCTGCTTGTTGATGTAGTACATGGTGGTGGTGTTGTCTGTCCTGATCTGAACCACCTTCCCCTGTACCATTGCCATAGATGACTGGAGTACCAGGAGCATTGCCATGAGTGCCAGCAGATTGATATGGAAGAGGGACTCCTGTTGAGTCCATAATCCATGTGCAGTATGGTCCTCTAGATGGGCTCTCCACTTCAGTAGGGAAGCATCTGTTGTTAGGTCTACTGTGGAAGACTGTTGAAGAATGAGGATGCCCTCCCTGAGGTTGTCCCTGTCCTTCCACCACTGTAACGCCTTTAACAAGGTGGTTGTCACTGGGACCAGCTTGGATAAGTGATCCCTTCTCTGGGACCAGTAAGACCTGAGGTGAAACTGGATATCCCTCATCTGAAATCTTGCTCCTGAAACCACTGCTGTGGATGCTGCCATGTGGCCCAAGAGCTGAAGAAAGTGTCTCATAGGGTGAGACATATGTGAGTGCAAAGGGTCTGCCAGTTGTATTAGGCTGTGTGCCCTTCCCTCTGGCAAGAATGCTCTTGCCTGAACCGTGTCCAGTTGTGCCCCTATGAATTTCAGATCCTGAACTAGTTCTAACACTGACTTTGTTAAGTTTAACAGGAACCCTAGAGACACTAGGGTATTCTGTACCACTGCCAAAGCCTCGTTTACCTGCATTGGGTACTGCTGCACGACTAGCCAGTCATCTAGGTAAGGAAAAACAGCCATGCCTTGCCTCCTTAGGTGTGCTATGACCACCGCTAGGCATTTTGTGAATGCTGTGGGAGCCGAGGAAAAGCCAAAGGGCATTGCTCTGAGCTGGTAGTGTCCTGAGGACAATTCGAACCTTAGGTATTTTCTGTGAGAATACCTGATTGGGATGTGGAAATAGGCATCCTTGAGATCCAAGGAGGCCAGCCAATATCCTTGCTTGAGGGTAGGAAGAATCATGGCAAGTCACCATCTTGAAAGTACAGTTACGTAAGAACTTACCATAACAGTAGATCTTCGAGAGAGGCTCTTGCAGTAGGTAATTACATATAGGACTGACACCGGCCGTAAAAATTTCTAGCTAGCAGTCCCTGGTGAGGGACCGCCCCATGTCAGGTGGTGGCGTCGCCTGGCGTCGGTATAAAGGGGGCAGTCGGAGCCGCCCTTCCAGTTCTTTCTCACCACAGGCCACGAAGGCCTGGACAAGAGAGAAGTGGATGTTTCCATTCCTGGAAAAGGAGCTGAAAAAAGCCTAGGGAGATGGAGGGCGGGAAGGTATTACCTACTGCAAGAGCCTCTCTCAAAGATCTACTGTTACGGTACGTTCTTACGTAACTGTACTATCTTACTTCGAGAGGGCTCTTGCAGTAGGTAATTACATATAGGACTGAATCCCAAGCAGTCTGGAACAAAAGAAAGGCACCGGGAGGAGGGAATTACTCTAAGAAGTAGCCCTAACCATGCAAGCTTCAAGACAGGAGGCCTTGCAAAACAGCCAATCTGAAGCCTGCTCTATGGCGAGAGGCAATATCCAAACTGTAATGTTTCGTAAAGGTATGGATGGAAGTCCAGGTGGCGGCAGCACATATGTCTGCCGCAGACACATTTTTGAAACAAGCTGCAGAGGCTGCTACACCTCTTGTGGAGTGACCTCTAACTTGATCCGGAAGGGTCTTGTTGTACTTGTCATAACAGAAAGTGATGCAATGAGCCAACCACTTTGACAGGCATTGCTTGGAAACAGCATTGCTTTCACTTTTGTGAGCAAAAGAGATGAACAACTGATCAGTCTTTCTGAGATCCTTCGTCCTGTTGGTGTAGTATCTCAGGATCTGGTGAACATCCATGGTATGGAGTAGATATTCCCCTTGGTTAGAGTGCTGCGTAAAAAAGGCAGGTAGCTCTATGGACTGATTTAAGGTAGACTCTGCTACTACTTTGGGTAGAAACTTAGGATTCGTGCGAAGAGCAACTCGTTCTTTGTGAAAAATCAAATAGGGGATTTTACACATAAGGGCCTGGAGCTCGGAAATTCTTCGAGCCGAAGTAATGGCCACCAAGAAGAGCGTCTTCCACGAAAGAAACTTCAGATCTGCAGAAGCTGCAGGTTCGAAGGGAGGAAGCGTAAGTTTCTCAAGAACAAAATTCAAGTCCCAAGGGGGAGCAGGAGTATGGATGGGGTGCCTCAGATGGAGGACCCCTCTGAGAAAGGTCTTGGAGACCTCCAGTTGAGCAAAAGCTTTATCTATGAAGGGAACATAATAATAATAATAATAATAATAATTTTATTTGTATAGCGACTTTCAAATTATCAAAGCGCTGAACAAGTTAATAACAAAAATATACATAATCATACACACATAAACTTATAAAACCACATCATAAATACGTCATAAAAACTCAATAAATTACAATAAAATCCAATCATATTCTGACTAACTTAATCCTCCAAAAAGGCCTTTTTCCATAAAAAAGTTTTTAGTTCTTTCTTAAATATCTCCACGGAGGTGCACTCCCGTAACCGGCGTGGTAGAGAATTCCAAAGAGTGGGGGCAGCATGAGAAAAAGCTCTGCTGCCTGAGGTCTTTAAACTCACTCTTGGAATCTCCAGCAACCCCATGTCAGCCGAGCGGAGCGATCGGCCAGGGCAATAGTTAACCAGAAGGTCTTTCAGATAGGACGGACCCTGATCGTGAAGGGCTTTGAAAGTCAATAAAATGACTTTAAAGGTGATCCACCACCAAACAGGCAGCCAGTGCAGTTTGCACAACACCGGGGTAATGTGACAGGACCTACTTGTCCCAGTCAGAACCCAGGCTGCAGCATTCTGCACCAGCTGCAGGTGGCGGATTTCAACCCCAGAAAGCCCAAAGTAAAGGGCGTTGCATTAGTCCAGGCATGAGTACACAAAGGCGTAGACCAACGTTGGCAAGGAGTCAGATGGAACAAGATGCCTAACCCTGGCAATATTCCTAAGATGGTAAAAGGAAGTGCTGATGACAGCTGACACCTGAGATTGTAAAGTCAGATTGTAAAGTCAACATGGTAGGCTGAGATAGCCGCCATGTGAACCTTCAAGGAGGAATGGCTGAGACCCAGGTCGAAGAGATGATGCAAGTACTCCAGCAGAAAGGCCACTGAACAGGAGAAAGGCTCCACATTCTTGGAGGCTGCCCAAATAGAGAATCTCTTCCACTTCATGGCATAAGTGGACCTAGTGGAGGGTTTTCTAACCTCCACTAAAATTTCCGCCACTTTTGGAGAGACATCAAAACGGGATTGGGCTAGGTCTGCAGGAGCCATGCATGCATGCAGTTGAAGGGATTTGAGGCCTGTGTGGACCAGGGTCCCTTGATCCTGGGTCAGCAAACCTCAAGATAGAGGAAGAGGAGGATCCTCTGAATATTGTTGTAGAAGAGAGAACCAGATTTGCCTGGGCCAGAAAGGAACGATCAGAATAATTCTCACTCCTTCTGTGGCTACTTTCTGCAATACTTGTGGGATCAGAGGAATTGGGGGAAAAGCATAGACAAATCTGTCCTTCCAGTCTAAAGACAGAGCATCGCTCCAGAAAACGCCTTGCTCTGGAATGAGCGAGCAAAAGGTGGGAAGTTTTGCATTTTGCGGGGAGGCGAACAGGTCTACATGCGGAGTCTCCCAAAGCTGAAAGATATCGTCTAGTACCCCTTGGTCCAATTCTCACTCATGTGCCAGAGCAGAGGAGTGGCTTAGCTTGTCTGCCAGAGAGTTGTCGACTCCTGGAACATGAATCGCCGTTAGGTGAAGGTCGTGTTGAGTTGCCCAATCCCAAACCCTCATTGCCGCCCTGCATAGAGGTAGGACTGAGTTCCTCCCTGTTTATTGATGTACCACACTACGCACATGTTGTCCATCTGGACGGCTAGGTGGCCAGGAAGAATGCATTGGTGAAGGGCTTGAAGAGCGTATAGCACAGCTCGAAGCTTGAGCACGTTGATGTGGAGAGCTTGTTCCAGTCTGGACCATGAGCCCTGGGTCCGATGAGGGCTGAGATGGGCTCCCCAACCTTCGCCTGAAGCATCTGTAGTCAGAGTCTGGGAGGGGGGAGGATGAAAGAAGGGGACCCTCCGAAACAGGTTCTCTCGAAACATCCACCATTGCAAGTCTTGCACCATCGGTGATGAGATCAGAACCAATTGATCTAGGTCGTCCACAAGTTGATCCCACTGGGAGCGAAGAGTCCACTGAGAGATCCTCATGTGGAGTCGAGCTCAGGGGACCATCGGAATAGCGGCCGCCATGAGCCCTAGAAGATGGAGGACCGACTTCGCCGAGACCCTCCTGCGTTCTGACAGCAGGAGAATCTGGGATTGAAGAGAGGCCGCCCTGTCCGGAGGCAGGAAGGCCTTGCTCACGGTTGTATCGAGGATAGCCCCGATGAACTGTAGCCTCTGGGAAGGATCCAGATGAGACTTGGAAAGGTTGATGGTAATACCCAGGCAAGTGAAGACCTGAAGGGTGAGGGAGAGAAAATGCAGGAGTTCCTCCCTGGACGAGGCCGCCAGAAGCCAGTCATCCAGGTAAGGGAACACCTGTACTCCCATTGTATGTAGGTGGGCTGCCACCACAGCCAGGCATTTGGTAAATACTCAGGGAGCCGAGGATAGACCAAAGGGGAGCTCCTTGAATTGGTAGTGGTTCCCCTGACATGCAAAACAAAGGTATTTGCACTGGGAGGGGCAAATGGGAATGTGCAGATAGGCATCCTGCATATCCAGGGCACAAAGCCATTGACCCGGCCATAGGAGGGGCAGAAGGCTCTGCAGAGAGAACATCCTGAACCTTTTGTACTCTACATAAAGATTCAGGGAACTGAGATCTAGAATGGGTCTGAGATCTCCCATCTTCTTTGGGACCAGGAAGAAATGGGAATAGTAAACCGTCCCTTGAAGATGAAGGGGGACAGGTTCTGTCACCTGCTTCATGAGAAGAGCCGAGATTTCTGCCCGGACCAAAGGAAGGTGTTCCCTTGAATAGAATGACTTCAGAGGGGGGTGGTGGGGTGGTTTCTAAAGAAACTCTATGGAGCGTCCTTCCGCTATAAGCTGGAGCACCCCAGAATCCATGGTTATCCTCTCCCATCCCGGAAGGTGGAGGGAAAACCTCCCTCCCTCCTACCAGTTCCTCTGGGGGGTCCGGAGGCGGTGGGAGAGGAAAGGAGTCAGGTGGTGTCAGGAGGGCTACAGTTTAGGCTCAACCCTTCCCAACCCCTCACCCCACCCACCCTGGAAATAGTTCATTTATACCTGGGGTTCTGACATCATTTCTCAAGAGGGCAAGGTACACATCACTGTCATATCCTGTCTAGCACACTGCACTGACAATATACATACACATTATATAAATACATATATTTCTATATAACGCACCAATCACACACACAAAAAAAACAAAAAAAAAACCAAGGTAGACAGTTATGTGGGGAGTAGTACAATGTAATGGCTGTGGGGCAGCAGTCTTCCGGGAGTCTTTCTGGAGGCTGAGATGCTGCCCTGTTTGCAGACAACTATCTGCCCTGAGGGAGGAAGTTGCCCATCTTCAGGCCACACTGGACAGTGGCAAGGGAACCCCCATCCAGGGAGCACCACAGCCACCACCACTACCTCAGAGGTTGCTAAGAAAGCACAGCAGTTGGACCACAGTGGGCTCAGGAGGGTAAGGGTGGTGGAATAGGCACACCCAGTCAGTTGTTACACTCACAATCCATACACCATTCTGGGGAGCATAATTCCCATGGATGCACCCGAGAGGAGACTAAGGAGGGTGCAGACAACTGTCACAAGGGAGGCCCTCAGGAAGGAGGCAGAGGGCACCACAGGGAAAGAAAGCAGCTCCTGGTGGGGGACTCAATTATTAGGGAAATAGAATTGGGGGGAGCAGGGAAAACTGAAGTAAGGTGCCTGCCTGGTGCCATGGCTTGGAGGGACAGGAAGCGCATCCTTAGGATCACGAGAACAGTTGCACGGGAGTCTGAGCTGGACATCATTGTCCACCTAGGGACAAATGACTTGGCTCATCATGAGATTAGAGCAGTGCAAAAGGACTTTGTAGAGTTGGGGAGGGGCTTAAGACAAGTAGCACACATAGTATCCTTCTCAGAGGTGCTGCCTGTCAGTGGCATGAGTGAGGCGAGGTACTTTGCACCATGCAGTTTAACAAATGGTTAAAAAATGGTGTGGAGCACAGGGTTTGGCTTCATTGGGGACTGGGGTTCCACCTGGAGGACACCAGCCTATACTGGCAGGATGGTCTGCATCTGTCCAGGAAGGAACAAGTCTTTTAGCAATCGGTTTAAATGCTTCATTGGCAAGCCTTTAAACTAGTCAAGGGGAGGCACTGATAAGCAGAAGGAAAATCCCAGCCTCCCCTGCAAAACAGGGTACTAAATGAGAAAAGACCAGGTAGAAAGGTCAGTGGGGGTTGCCGCTACAGAAGGTAAAGCCATAAAAAAATGGAGAGCAATGAGTACCAATGCCCGTAGTCTGGGTAACAAGCTTCCTGAATTAATGGCCTTGATTGAGGAGGAAGATCTGGATATTGTGGCAGTCACAGAAACATGGTACACACAGAACCATGACTGGGATGTAAACATACCAGGATACACTATCTACAGGAGGGACAGGGAGGGTAAAAGAGGAGGAGGAGTAGCTCTCTACATAAGAGAAGAAATCAAAGCAACAGAACAAAAGGGTAAACAGGGAGGAGAAGAAGCACTGTGGGTCAATTTGGAGGCAGGCACTGGCACCACAATCCGCACAGGGGTTGTACACAGACCCCCCTCTCAGGGGGAGGAAATGGACAAGGAAATGATAGAAAGTATACTTAGAATGGCAGATAAAGGGGAGATACTGCTGATGGGTGATCTGAATATGCCAGATGTTAACTGGAGTGCAGTTGCAGCAGCCACTTCTAAGAGTGGGGTTATTCTGGATGCCCTACAGGGGCATGCCTTAGACAACTAGTATTGAGCCCACTCGAGAGGAGCAATCTTAGACCTGGTTCTCTCAAACGGAGATGAAGAGAGGATCACAGATGTAAAAGTGGGTAGCCATCTGGGAACTAGCGACCATCGAACAGTATAGTTCACTATAAATACAGCAATAGAGTCAGATTCACACAAAGACATAAAGGTACTTTGATTTTAGGAGGGCTGACTTTATTAAAATGGGTGAGTGCCTAAGGAATGCACTAGCAAAATGGGCAGGAAGGAGGGTGGAAGAACAATGGGGAATAATAAAACTGCCATCACAGAAGTAACAAGCCTTTGTGTAAAGCAAATAAACAAAACGGAACGGGTAAGAAAACCACTATGGTTCTCCAAAGGAAGTGGCAGTGAAGGTTCAAGAGAAAAGAAAGCATTCAGGAAGTACAAGGAATCACAGAAGGAACAGGACAGAGAACTGCATCAGTTAAAGCAAAGGGAAGCTGGAAAGGCAGTCAGAACAGCAAAGGCCCAAACCGAGGAAAAGATAGCCAACTCAGTTAAGAAGGGGATAAAACCTTTATAGGTACATCAGGGAGCTAAGGAAGACCAAGGGAGGATAGTGAGGCTTAATAAAGGGGAGGGAGGGTGGGCAGAGGGTGACTGTGAAAAGGGCAGAGATACTAAACAAATATTTTTGCTCAGTATTTACAAAGGAAGAGGGGAGGTACCTAAAACAAACAGGAGAACACTCTGGATACAGAAGTTGATACCAGCCCATTTACAGAAGAAAGAGTTGTGAAAGAGCCTTAAACTGAAGGTGGACAAAGCAATGGGGCCTGATGGAATTCATCCCAGAATTCTAAAAGAACTAAGGATAGAACTAGTGACACCACTGACTACCCTCTTTAACAAATCATGGGAGGATGGGTGGTACCTGAGGACTGGAGGAGGGCAGATGTGATTCTTCACAAAAAGTGGGAGCAAGGCAGAAGCAGGAAACTACAGACCTGTTAGTTTAACCTCAGTGGTAGGGAAAATGATGGAATCACTTCTGAAGGAAAGAATTGTTGCATATCTAGAGGCCAGAGGGCACAGGACCCAAGGCAGCATGGATTCACAGGAAGGTCATGCCAGACAAATCTGATAGATTTCTTTGACTGGGTGACCAAAGTAGTAGATCAGGAGGGCTGTGACATGGCCTACCTAGACTTTAGCAAGGGGCATTTGACACAGTCCCACACAAAGATTAATATACAAGTTAGCCAGCCTAGGAGTGGGTCCCAAGATGACAGCCTGGGTAAAGAACTGGCTGGAGAATAGGACACAGAGAGTTATAGTAAATGGAGTCCACTCTGAAAAAGGGGGTTAGCAGTGGGGTACCACAGGGTTCAGTATTAGACGGTCCTCTTCAATGTCTTTATAAGCGACATTGCAGAGGGACTGGAAGGAAAATTATGTCTCTTTGCAGATGACACAAAGATCTGCAACAGAGTTGATGCACAAGGTGGGGTGGAAAGGATGAGAAGGGACTTGGCTTGGCAAGGTTAGAGGAATGGTCAAATGTATGGCAGCTTAGATTCAATGCTAAGAAGTGCAAGGTAATGCACCTGGGAAACAAAAACCCAGGGGAAGAGTACACAATAGGGGGTGAGATACTAACAACAACAAAAATGGAAAGGGACCTGGGGGTTATATCAGATGACCTAAAGGTGGGCAAGCTATGTGAGAAGGCAGTAAGGAGGTCTGGGGGGATACTGGGATGCATAGGGAGAGGCATCACCAGCAGAAAACAAGAAGTTATTATCCTCTGTACAGACAGCTGGTGAGACCACATCTGGAGTACTGCGTGCAGTTCTGGAGACCCAGTCTCCGCAAAGACATAGACAGGATGGAAGCTGTCCAGAGGAGGGCAACCAAAATGGTGCAGGGTCTGCACCGGAAGACATATCAAGTGAGACTTAAGGAGCTTAATATGTATAACCTCGAGGAAAGGAGGGAGAGGGGGGACATGATAGAAACTTTCAAGTACCTCAAGGGAATCGACAAAGTCCAAGAGGGTAGCATTTTTCAAAAAAAGGTGCAAGAACAAGGGGGACAATTTGAAGATAGAAGGGGGGCTTCAGAGGTAATTTTAGAAAGTATTTTTTCACAGAGAGGGTTGTAGATGCATGGAACTGCCTTCCAGAGGAGGTTGTGGAGTCAAAAACAGTGGTGGAATTCAAGCATGCATGGGACAGTCATAAGGCAATTCTAGGGGGTGGGGGTAGGAAGAAGTAGGCTGCTGGTTAACTAGGATCTGTAGCTTATCCATCAGGTAGGGAAATGGGCAGACTGGGTGGGCCAAGCGATCCTTATCTGCCGTCAAATTCTGTTTCTATGTTTCTATTCTATGTGTGGGGCAGTGCCACAGCTGAGGCACCCGCTGCTTTTTTGGGTGGAGGGGGCTTGGCAGCGGCAGGGGCACAACGTTTAGTGGCCTACCTTCTCTGTGGTTTCGCTTATGGCCAATTCCGTCTGCAAAAGGAACGGCGCTGCTGTTGTTGGGGACAGTACATGGAATCCACTGATTTCAGAGCCGTTCCCTTCTCTCGCAAGTTGGTGATGATGTTTTTGACATCACCACTGAAAAGCACCGACCCCCTGAAAGGTGCCTCCTGAATAGCGGATTGCACCTCTGGGACCAAACCTGACACGCGGAGCCAGGCATGACGCCGTAGACCTACGGCGAAAGCGGAGCTCTGCCCGGCAGTGTCCACTGCACTGTACGTCACCCACAAAATGTGGTGACTGGCTGAACGAGCAGAACGGACGAGGTCGGCTAACTCCTGTTTGACTTGGGAGTCAGGTAAGGAGTCCAACTTGGATTCCACCTGGGTAAGGACAGCCTTCTGGTAATCCCCCATATGGGCGACATAATTCAGGGCCCGAATTCCCAGTGTGGAGAAGGCGTAGATCTTTCTTCCATACTGGTCCAGGAGGCGAGATTCCTTACCAGGAGGAGACGAGCTTAGATGTTTTGGATGTGCCGACCAGCCGTGAGTGGCGCTAATCATGACTGAGTCAGCACGAGGGTGAGAGTCAAGGTAGTCTACACCCTCGGGAGCCTGGTATAGCCTGTTAGACTTCCTGGGAAGTGGGGCTAATGCCGACGGTTGTTTCCAAATCGTGGTAACAAGGTGGGCGTGAGGCTCGATCCAGGGTGGCACTAATGTTGGAGCTGTCACGGGCAGATCCAGATGTTCAGCGAGTTTAAGTCACTAAGGATCTGGTTCCAAAGAGTGCCACTGGTGTACTTCCTGGATTTTTCTAAGCAACTCCGTGAAAGAAGGATCCTCCGGAGAAGACTTCAGAGGGGTCCTCGGCCGGGGTTTAGACGGAGAGTGGGGCTCGTCGTCTCTCTCGGAGCATCCTCAGAAGAGTCCGAGGAATCCGAGAGGGAAGAAGAAGAGGAAGAAGAATAAGACTCCCTTACACGACTAGGGGGAGGAACGGGTTCCTTGGGTGGTACCCGTGAACGCGTGTCCTGCCCCTCTCTGGACCCAGAGGGAAGAGCTCTGGAGTCCGGAGGTGGTGAGGGAGTGTGCTGCTCGGACGTACGGGAGCCGTGGCGGCACCGTCGTCGTAAGGCGGCTCTCTACCTCCTTGGTGAGTTGAGCCTTGGCTCGCCCATCGGGAGGCCAGAGTCTCCTGCAGATCCACCGGTGGCCGGGGGTGGTGGAGGTGGAGGAGGAGGGGGAAAAGTGAATGGTTGTACCCGTAAGATGAGTATCAAAAACCCGGCTAGAAACCAGCGTTGGGTACTGCAGCATCGGAAAAGACCGGCATTGGAGTACTGCAGTATGGATATGTGGTCCAGTGCAACGAGGCGTCGGGATAAGACGGCGGGTACCCGGGAGCCAGGGAGCTGCCGGAGCAGATGGCCCAGTCAGCGGCCTCATGGGCAGCTCCACATTAGGGGGCCCGGAGGGCCCGACGGAAGGGGAACATCCCCTGCCGGTGTCGGCAGCACTGGCAGAGGTACCAGCGTCGGGGCCGGCGTCCGGGGGGCCGACGTCAGATCCGGTTCTGACAGAGGAGGGTCTGATGGAGGAGGAAGATCCCCTGCATCGCCCAGGGATGGCAGAGAGAATCCCTTTGTGGGTCAGGCTGGTGACCCAGGCTCCCCAGATGGCAGTGATACATGGGGAACCAGGTACGATAGATGCGGGGGGTCCGCTGCCTGTACCGTCGCCTGTGCATCGCCAGAGGAGCCGACGCGGCGGCTTAGGGCAGTTCGCGGGCGCCGGAGGAGCCAGCACCGCTTATGGGAGCCCTCACTGGAGGCAGGCCGAGGGGAAGGGATGGCTCGGTCCGAGGGGGAAGTGGTCGTGCACCACCCTGAAGGGTCGGGCATCTTATCGACCCTCTCCATGCAGACGTCGGAGGAGCCGACGTCCAACTTAGAGGAGTCGCCCACGCCAGTAGGCCACAAGCCTGCGGCCGAACCGGAGGTGGAGGCCTCCATTCACCTGGAGGTGCCTGCAAGGCCCGAGCGCAAGATGGGTGGGCCGACGCCTCCTCCAAATCCTTGGAGGCGGCCGTCGAACGGTCCCCCGGGGCGGACGTTACCTTGTCTGCATCTCCAGCGGGAGACGCAGTAGAGGAGGACTTCTCCTGGTGCCTCTCCTTGTCCTTCTTTTTCCGATGTCCTTTGGGGGAAGTAGACGCCTGCCTCAACTTTTTCAACTCTTTTTCTATAGAAGACATCTTTTTCTTGAGGAGATGGGCTTCCATGGACTGTTGGCACCGTTTACGGGTAGCCGCGTTGAAGTTGAGGCAATGCTAGCACTTCTCGTCCGGGTGATCGGGGCCTAGGCAGAAAAGGCACAGAAAATGGCCGTCCTTCTGTGGCAGTTGGGCACCGTACGAGTCGCACTTGTTTTTGTGCTCGGAGGGTGTAGATGACGACATACACCGACGATATACCTGACGATTGACCAAAGAATAACTATTTTTCGGTAAAAACTAATGAAAGGTAGGGCTGACAAAACACGAACTTTACCGCGAGGTGCTGCACGAGCTAACGTCAGGAAAGAACTGGAAGGCGGGCTTCCAGGACGGCCCCTTTATACCGATGTCATATGACACCGGTCACCTGACGTGGGGGCGGTCCCTCGCCAGAGACTGCTAGCTAGAAATTTTTCCTTGGGGTCCTGCCGCCGGCCGGCGTCAGTCCTATATGTAATTACCTACTGCAAGAGCCCTCTCGAAGTAAGATCTTGGGTTTCTTTAGGTGCTTGTTGAGAAATCTCAAATCTAGTATGGGCCACCACTCCCCATTTTTCTTCGGGGTCAGGAAGTATCTTGAGTACAACCCTTTTCCTTGGTAAAGAAAAGGCACTGCCTTGATTTCCAGGAGTGCCGAAACCTCTGCTTCCAAAAGGGTTGACTCTGAACTGTTGGCAGGTCTGAATATCCTTGCTGTTGATTTTGGAAATTGCTTGAAACACAGAGCAAGACCCTGACTCACTACCTCCGGGACCCACTTGTCTGTGGTAATGGCTTGCCAAGCCTAGAAGTAGTAAGCCAGCCTGCCCCCTACTGGCAATGGGGAGGCAGTCCTGACTGGCATATTAAGGTGTCTGCTTAGCAGGAGTCCTGGGCTGGGAGATGGAAGCTGTCCTGCTTACTCCTCTCCTACCCCTGAAGTATCCTCTAGGCTGCTGTTAGGCCTGGAGTGCCTGGGGCTGGTAGAAAGGCCTCTGAAAAGGCCTACTTCTGCCAGGCCTAGTCTGCTGCTTCTGTGGAGATGCAGCTTTCTCTTTGGTGGCTACACTCCTGTAAGTTGCTCTGTACTTGTCCATCTTTTTCATGTACTCCTCTGTTTGCTCTCCAAACAGTGAGTTCTGAATGACAAGGAAATCCATGGCCTTTGATTGTGTATCCTGGGAAAGGGAGGTATAACTAAGCCAGGCGAACCTTCTGGTGGACACTGAGGTAGCCATGACTCTGTAGGATACATCATTAGAGTCAACAACTGACTGGAACTGAACCTTAGAGGCTTCAATACCCTCTTTGGCTATTTGTTCCAAATCCTGAGCCAGCTGGGGTGGAGCAGTCTTGGATAAATCCATAACTGACTCCCATTTAGACTTCTGATACCTGGCCACATAGGCCATGTATGAGGCTTGCCTTATTCCTAGAGAAGCAGCCAAATACTGCTTCTTGGCCATGGCATCCATTCTACGAGAATCCTTTTCAGGAGGGCAAGAAGCCAGAGGGATACCAGCCTTGTCACATGCAGCAGCCTGAACAACTCTTGCATGAAAACAGTGGCTATACAGAAATTCTGTACCATTACCAGACAACTTATACTTCCTATCCGCCCTTTTATCTTCTGGGGGATAGAAGTAGGTGACTGCAAAATCTTACTTATTTTTTTTTTTAAGAGACTTGTGTAAGGGTATGGAGAGTCTCTTAACCTCCGGAACCCCCATCATTTCCACAAAGTCTGGTTCCTCCTCTTCTTCAGCTGCCTCAACAGTAGGGAGCTACAAGGTTTCAGCAACTTTTTTATAAAATGAGTAATGGGGAGAGGCATCAGCAGACTGTCTAGGAGGAGAACTCAACTCTGGTCTATCAGGGGACATCTCAGGTTCTATGGGTTCCCCCAAATATTGATCTTCATCCTCCTCACCTTCCCACTATAGTTCATAATAGGCCTCTGGCTCATATGAACTGGTGGGAAATGAACCGGAGGGTGACTGGACCGATGTCTAAGTTTTCTGACTTGGTCTCGGATCACCCAAACCCAGCCGAAGAGACTAGACTATTCGGATCGCTTCCACAATTTCATCTGTGGTTGGAATCGGAGTTACTGGTTCCCAACCAGCAGATTTCTTTTTCTTCTTAGCCAGAACTGATTCTTCGGTGACCGCTTTTCTCTAGGTCAAAGAAGTATCACCCCAGTCTGAGTGCACTTCTTCAGGTTCTGCGGCTTCCTCCAGAACTGAACAGGACCTTCCATCCGGGTTAGCGGATTTTCCGGCCATTATTTCCTTAAGCCTAGTAAGGCGCTTATCCAGCATGGCTTTAGGAAAGTTTTTACATATCTCACAGCCTGTTTTCAGGTGGTCAAACCCCAGACAGTAAACACAAATGAGATGTGGGTCAGCCTTAGCAAACACCTCCCCACACTCCATGCAGTGCTGAAACCCAGTGGGACCGGTCTTTTTCTTGGGCTTCTCAGACATGGTAAGCACTGTGAAACAAGTGTTACCTTCAAGAGGCGCTTAAGCTAAAGTAACCAGAATTTTTTATTGCTTTCGGTTAACAGCCAGTTCAAGGGCCGATTGAAAAAACTGAGAAAAAGTCTTGTTTTTTTTTTAAAAATTGAAAGCACTAGTCAACACCTAACACAAATGCAACAGAAAAAACAGAAATGTTACCTTCAGTTCTCTTGCGGCTATGCAAACCGATCGGGAAACTGAAAAAACATACCAATTTGAAGTAAATCTAGTAAAGTCTAACTTGTACCAAGGGACAGAGGCTTGAAGAAGTTAAAAAACAATGACCGGTTTAATAAAAACCATTGAAGAACTACGATGAACCGTGAAAAGCGAGGAGAAATCTCCGGAGTGACTTCACAGGCAGGTGGAGTAAAGAATCTGATGGTTGCATAGAATGAACCAGGGACAGTGGTTTGAAAACCAAGCTCGAGTTCGTCGTCCTATGGTAGTGCATAGAGTTAACTCTTTCATCTCCAGAGCAGTTCGAATGCAGGGGCTAACTGCATAAAGTCAGAATAGGGAGTTAGCGAATTGAATTGAGGCAGTATAGTGCAGTGGTTTAAGGCTCTGAGCTGCAAACTTGGAGACCTGTGTTTGAATCCCACAGCCCCCACTTGCATGCTGTGTGATCCTGAGCAAGTCACTTAACTTCCTTGTGCTCCCAGGTAGCACCTGTAAACAAGCTTTCAGCTTAGTGTGTCTCTCCTGGTTAAAAAAAAAAAAAAAGAATACGGCAAGACTTCATGTTGTTTGAAGGGATGGAGGAGAGGTGGGAGGCAATAGAGGGGGCCATTCTTGAGACATCAAAGATATGACTGAAGACAGTAACCAAAAGAAACAGGTAGAAATGACCACTGTGGTTCATGGAAAGGGTCAGAGTAGCACTGAGGGCCAAGAAAAAGGCCTTCATAAACTACAAAGAAAAGCAGAGTGAGGAAGAACAGGGAGAATGCCAACTAAGAACACAGGAAGCTAGGAGGGCATTTAAGGAGGCTAAGGCAGACATTGAGCTGTGTACTGCTGAAGGAGTTAAGAGTAGAGAGATGGATTTATTCAGGTATATTAAGGGGAAAGGGGAAAAAGGAAGATGGGTGTGGAATTCTTAGGCTATCAGAGGGAGGTGGGGTAATAGAGGAGAACAGGGAAAAGCCAGTCATCCTAAATGACAAGTTTTGCTCCGTCTTCACCACAGAGGACAGCAGGCCCTTAACAGGGAGTGGTATCAAAGTGGCCACTAAAAGTGTCCCAGATAAGAGGCAGTCAGTATTCACCACTGAAAGGGTCCAGAAAGGGCTAGCAGCCCGTAAGATAGATAAGGCCCAGGGATAGGATGGGATGCAACCGAGGGTGCTCAGAGAGCTGGCAGCAGAACTGGCTGACCCCTGGTAGGGCTAGTCAATAGGCTGTTGCAGTCAGGGTAGTTCCAAAGGACTGGAGGGTGGCAGACATGGTTCTGCTTCATAAAAGGGGAAAGGGTAGAGAGCAGGCAGGTAACTACAGACCTGTCAGTCTTACCTCTCTTGTAGGTAAACTGATGGAGTCATCAGTCAAGAAGGACCTTGTGGACTACCTGGAGAGCAGTGGCATCCACATGGGTTTGTGGCAGGGAAGTCTTGTCAGATGAATCTACTCGTTTTCCACAACTTAGTGACAAAGACTCTGGATGGGGGCCATGCCATGGATCTACTCTGTTTTGATTTCAGGAAAACCTCTGATTCAATGCCTCACAGTTGAATGCTGAAAAATATGGAGAATCGGGGGTGGCAAGGGTACAGTAAGATGGGCAGGAAACTGGCTGAGGAGGAGGCAGCAAAGGGCTGTGTTAAATGGTGTCAAATCGGAAGAGAAGGAGGTCACAAGTGGGGTGCCACAGGGATCTCTCCTGGGCCTGGTCCTATTCAATATGTTCATCAGTGTTATTGGAGAAAGAATCCAGCGTAGGTTTTGTCTCTCTGCAGGTGACACAAAGCTCTGTGGGATGGTGGACAGCAATAAAGAATTAAATAGATGCGGAGTGACCTTCATAGACTGGAGAGGTGTCTAAGGTCTAGCAGTTAAAATTCAATACAAAAACGTGCAAGGTGATGCACCTAGGGAGCAAGAACCCCAGGACAGAGTACTGGATGGGAGAGGTTAAGCTGAACACTACAAATGAGGAATGGTACCTAGGAGTCATCATTAGAGACACCCTCAAACAATGAGGTCAATGCAGTAAGTCCATTAGTAAGGCACATAGGATGTTGGCATGTGTCGGGAGGGGTATAAGACAGTAGGAGGAAAGAGGGAATATTACCTCTTTATAGGTCAACAGTGAGGCCACACCTGGAATACTGCACCCAGTTCTGAAGTCCTCACCTCCAGAAGGATAAGGACAGGTCAGAGGCGGTGCAACAAAGAGTGACCAGGATGATACGGGGCCAGCAGGGCAGATCTTACAAAGAGTGACTGAAGGCGCTAAACATGTATTCACTTGAGACCAGATGGGAGAGGGGTGATATGATAGAAACCTTTAAATTCTTAAAAGGAATAAATAAGGTGAAGTGCAAGGAGTTATTTAGCATAAGCACAAATTTGAGGTCACAGGGGCATGAGTGGAAACTGAAAGGAGGAATGGTTAAAGAGGGATTTGAGGAAGTATTACTTTACTGAAAGGGTGGTGGAACCTTGGAACAGACTGCCAAGGTGGTACAAGCCAAAACCATACATGGTTTCAAGCACAGCTGAAACAGAGTGAAGGCGATTATACGTACTCAGGGTGATAGCAGCAGGGTGGAGATTAGGGGTAGGAAAGGGAGGGATAGTGCCCTGGATGACAATTGGGTCCCAGAGTTCGATAGGGAACCATGGGCAGACTGACTGGACAAACAGTCTTTTTCTGCCAATACTTCTGTATTTCTCTGAATTCACTACGAAATCTGATCAGCAGACCTTATTAAAGGGCAACTGTATTCAGTAAAATGTGACAGAAATCTATACAACTGTTTTGAAACAACTGCTAGCAAGAGTTTACCAAATATTGCCAGATGTTGACAAGTGCTTTCTACAAATGTTTTACATGACAAACGGTTATTGTACACTTTATATGTCTAGGTTCTCCAAATACTTGTTGTGCCTATCATCCACAGGCATATCTGTGTAAAATCTGTTGATGCCTAATTGGTTACATAATTGTTGTAGTTCTTGTAAACATATGCCTAAACTTTTTTTCATATGCATCTTTTGATTGTGTTTTACTACTTGCTCTATAAACCTTATTTTTTTAACGCAGCTTTATTAGAAGCAGCAGCTGGAATTACATACAGTACATTTATTTATTTATTTAAATTTGGTAAGGGGTAAGGCACATTGAGCCAAGGCTCATTTCCAGGTGCGATCCAGGGGAGAAGGGAAAGGGAGTACAGACAAGAGCAATTGTCGGACATTCGAAGCGCACATACAAAATACATTGGCAGTTGAGGCAAAGTGAAAATAAGTTGGAGGCCCCCAAGTGACCTACTGTCTAGCTACAGAAAAGAACAGTACATTATTTCTTTACATTGTTGCAGTAAACAAGGCATGCAAAAGTGCATAAGAAATTGGACTACATATATTAGAGAGTAGACTAGAGGCCAGAAGTGCAGGAGGCCCAGTAGGGGGAGAAAAAGGCTGGGGGGACAGTAGAGGCTAGGACAGGGAGGCAGGAGGTTAAAGAGAAGGAGTGACAAATACAGAGGGCAACAGGAGTCTGCCTTAGCAGGCATCTTAATGCAGGGAGAGAAGGGTGAGTCAAAGAGAAGAGGGAAGCAGATTCCAGAGGGAGGACAGATGACAGAAGGCAGCCTGCCCAGCATGAGTGTGGATGGGGAATAGTGAAGGTACGGGAATCCCTGGAATGCAGTGAGTAAGAGGTGAAAAGACAGGAGGGAAGGGAGTTAAACCAGTATTTAGCAGTGGAAGAGGTACAGTGGGACTGACAACGTAAGGGTAGAGAGAGGATAGAAAGGGAGGAATATAGGGAGCAATGATTAGTGCGGAGTGTAGAGTTGGTGGCAAGGTGAGAGAAGGCATTGCAGAGGGTGTCCAATCTGGCCAGGGAAGAAGAGGGAGTGGTACCATAGACCACATCTGTATTGTCAAAAACTGGGAGACCCATTCTGGTTATGAGCTCCTGGAGGACCTGGAGTGGAGGTAGTTCTTCTTACAACATAAGGGGCTGAGCTTGGGGCAAAGTTTGGCATGGATGGCATCAATATGGACAGAAAAATCAAGCTTACTATCCAGCCAAACCCCCAAGTACTTGAAGGTGGGGATACATGTGAGGGGTGTGCCATCTAACGTGGAGAAGACAGGTGAAGGCGAAAGCCTTGCCAGTTTCTGGCTGGAGCTGAAGGTCATGGACAGTTTTCTCGGTATTAACCCTGAGCTGACTAGCTTGGAACCAACACAGCACACTGAAGTGTAGGTGACCATGTCATTCACGTACATGTGGATGTAAAAGAGATTGAAGCCAAGGGGAGGTCATTTAGGAAAATAGAGAAGAGGACCAGACCCAGGATGCAGCCCAGTGGGACCCCTGCATGGATGAGGGGGGAAAGACACAACACCATCCACCTGAACTGACTGTTGAACATTATGCAATGTCTTAAAAATCATCCAGTCTAATTGGCTGGCTGGCAAGATTTACCCATTGTAAATTCTGGCAGTACAAAATGGGTACCAGTGCCAGTCAGCCACATCAGCCCAGCAATCAATCCAACCCCCGAAAATATAAAAAAATGTGCCATGTTAATTCCCCGCTAAGCACCACCACCTCTTTCACTCGTTGTGCACTTCCTCACAGCATGATCATCAACAGGCTCGTACATGCCTCCTGCCATACTCATTCAGAAAAGCACATATTTTAGGACCTGCTGTAATTCTAAACTGGGGAAAGTGTATCTGAATGAAAAATGAGGGGTAGAAGTTTCAGAAATAATGGTCAAAAAGCCAAGCCATGATACTAGGCATGTGCCTATACAGCATCATGGCTCAGCTTTTCGGCCGTTACTTCTGTAAGTTCTACCCCTCGTTTTTTTATTGACACACTTTAACCCAGTTCAGCATTAAAGTCTTTATTTATTTAGCTGAATGGGGATGCTGCAATGTAGTTTGAGCAGACCGCAGCAATGCTCAAATATATACTTCCATACTGTTTATACTCCAAGAAATAGCTACCACCTAGATGAAACTTTTCAAATAAATTCTCACTCGCAGCAGTGAGCGGCCCGTCCAGCTCCCAGCTCTGTTTAGTCCCTCAGCCGTTTACTTCATCTCCTTGCACCCATTACTTTGTGTTTTATTTTATTGTTTTGCTGGCAAGTGGGAGCGGAGAACTGCTGGAGTACACAGGTTTTCTGTTGCAGGTTGTCAAAAGGAGAGAGCAAGTTGTGCTCGCCAGACAGCTCTTTTGCCCTGTTTTTTTTTTGTTAAGTAATTAAACATCTTATATGACTGTGAAGAAGGAAGCAGTGGCAGCAAGGGAGCAGGAGAGCAAGCAGCCGGAGGATGGGGCGGAGTAAGACCGGAGATGAGTGCTTCAGGACTGTACAAGCTTGGGAGTGATGTCTGAAAGAAGATAAAAAAGGTATGATGTAAACGGCATGAAAGGTATTGAAGAGGAATTTTTTCTTTATAAGAAATTATGGCAGTTTCTTGAATAGGGTGAACACAGTCTGAGGCAGTGTAGGAGAGTGAAAGTGACAGAAGCTTTGTGTGTGAACCCAGTTTTGGGGGGGTCAATGTTTACCTAGCAACAGGAAACTAAAGTGCAAGAAAATCTGTTTTTCTTTCTTTTTAAAAAGCCACTAGGAGGACATTGTGTAATCGCGTAAACTACTCCAGGTATGGATTATGCTGGGATTTACCCAAGGCTAACCTGGTTTGGCCACTCGGCCTGCGGTCTCAGGGCCAGACCACACCAGCCATGGGTAAATCCTAGCATAGTCGACACCCTGTCGTGGTTTATTGCTTAAGTACTTTATGGCATGCATTTGATACAACTCATAGGGTTGATGAAAATTAAAAAAATACAAAGTTCAGGTAGCTGTAGGGCACATCAGAAGTATGGCATCTTCAGTTCTGTGTGCTTCCGAGATACAAGGTCCCATGCTTTGAGTTGCCAGTATCCATGCTCAGGGCAGTAATCCAGTCATTTTTCAGAACAGTTCAACCTGGTGGGATAAAACTCTCCAACCTGGAAGAATAAACAGGTAAACAGAGCAAGGATGGTGGGTGCTGTTTAAGTTCCAGGCAGTGTGATAGATAAGTGTTGGTATAAACAATTTATAGTACAGGATGTCACTATGGGCAACCCTGCAGGGGCAGTAGTACACAGGGTCTATGTCATCCATCCCATCTCTAGCAGTGGACTATAGGTGAATTGTCTTTCTCCCTCTCCAAACCCCTCCATTGAAACATCCCAGGCCTCCCATCTGCCACAGGGCTGAGTATATTTCTCCAGAGTCAGTTGTAGGGTAGCCACAATGCACTCCGTTTGACTTGTTTCAGATACTTTGTTTTCCCAGTCACTCAAGATAGGCGGAGTTTCCTGTAACCAGCATGATGTGATACCCTTCAGAGCAGTGACACAGAGAGCTCGAAGAGCAGTTGCTGTGTGCTATCCCCCATCCCAGGCCCTAGGACTAAACGTTTAGAGGTGTTGGGGATGTCCCGTCCCTACAGAATAGCTAATCTTGAATGTATTTTATTTTTGCTAACCTGTTTATCCCCTGCATGGATCAGTCCCCCATCCTCTGGTTTCTTCAGCCCTGCCACCCCGGCGTCCTCCAGGACTTACCTTGTCTGGCTTGTTCCCCAAGGGCTTAACCCCCTGGCAGGGTCAGCAAGGTCCTCCAAACCCCACTGGAGACAGGATCCAGTTGGCACAGAGGTGCCCGATTAGCCGTGTGCAGGGCCCGTGGGAGGCCGGTGTCATCCTGCTGGTCGGTGCTGTTTCCTGTTTTCTTCCCCTTGGGAGGTGCAAACATGCAATGCTGTCATAACATGCACCACACACTTCCGTGCGATGTGCATCAGTGGTCACCACATATCCTGTGTCTTGTCGGCATGGCATGCCTGACTTCTGGTCTCCACTAAGTGTCAAGCAAGTGCCAGGATCTGTGTCCTGTCACCCGGCTCCTCTGAGACCTTATCTTGCACCATCCTAGCTACAGGATCAGCTGCCTGGCCACCAGTGTGGAGCCTGCTGGAGTTGACCTTCATCCAGCCGACACAAGCTGTTTTCCTCCATTGTCTCCCCATTGCTGGGGGACGACATGTCAGCGGCATACATGAAGGCATACGCACGCTGCGGAGTCCAGCAGCACCTGCCCTTCCATTGGCACCCCTGTCCCATTCTACCCTCAGGCCTCCACCTGGGGGTAGTCATTCAGCAGGGCAGTCAAGTCTCCCTCCCTGGGAGAGGAGAGCTATCCTCCAGACACACAATGCTCTCCCTCCCTGGCCGACCCCTGGTGACCTGCTCGCACCACGAACATGGGTCGCTGGCATGGCAGGAGGTAAGGCATGGATGCCTCTGCCCTCCATGCCACTGGACTGGCTGCAGGCCAGCAATCTTGAATGCATTTGATTCCAATGTGTTTAAAGGACTGTACAGTCCCAAAATATCCAAAAGTGAGTGGCCCCCCCATTGTCTCCAGCAGCTGTTGGAGCCTCCAGCTTGAAAACAGCAGGTGATGATGGGGGTGTGAAAGAAAGAGGAAGAATCTGGTAAGCCACCTCCACTGGAACTCATCACCCCAGGGAAAAGCATACCTTCCAGCCCCTGGCTCAGACAGTGGCCCAGGTTTCATCTGTTATTTCCATTTAGGCATCAGTTTCCCATTGCGATTGGAGGTGGCAAACTCTGGATGCACGTCTCCTTGAAGAGCCTGGTATGCTCTAGAGACTGTACCTCTGCTCCCTGCAAGCATGGCTCCTCAATACAGAAAGTTTTCTGGGGGGGGTGTCATGTCTCTACTTACCTGGTGCCCCAGATTCTGAGAGATCACGTAATGCTGCACCTGCAGGTACTCTACCTAGAGTGATCTTGAGGCAGCAGGCTGTACTTCTTCTGGAGTTCTCCAAAAGATACACAGATCCCATCACACACCATGTGTGAGTACCTAGGGAGGCCCAGCCTGTACCACCATTGGAAACCTGGGCTGGTGTGTGGAAAGATGATGTTAGTATCCCTAATGATGCCTGTCAGTGGGCCCACTACATTCAGGGACAGACTGAGACATTTGGCATTGTGCAGCATACGCAGAGAGAATGTTTCATCCAGGGATTTGGGACTTCAAACCAGAGTCTGGTTTTGAGAGAGACATAGAGAGGATGAAAAGTGGCACAAGGAATGGTTGCTGCGCCTCCACTCCAACTAGCAAGTGCCCCCTCTTTGTTTTGTCCAGCTAATCACTGAAGTAGGCTGGGTTGCCAGGTAATATTGGCAGAAAACAGGGAGTGTCAGTCCCCCTTCTCTTGATAGAGAGTCAGGAGGCTCCTATTAATCCTGTGTCTGCCACCATCCCATATAAACCACAGGACCTCCTTCTGTGGCATTTCCCAAAACACTCTGGGATTCGTAGAAGAAGAGCCTGGAAAATAAACAGGACTCTCAGGAAGGGGTTCATTTTTACTACTGCCACCCTTCCTCCCAGACTAAGCAAGAGCAGATTCCACCTGGCCATGTCTGGTGATACCTCAACCCAAAACTTGCCATAGTTAAGGCTGAAAATATCGGACACAGATGGAGTGAGCCATACCCCTCAGTCATAGCTCCTCTGATTTATCAAAATTAATTTTGTAGCCGGCCACTTTGCCATATGACTCTGTGACAGGGTAGAATAGGAACCTGTCCCATTTGTTATGGAGAAAGTGTTTACATGCAAGGATCTATTCTTTCCTTTTCAGTCTCTTCTCTTTCTGGTTGCACAATCAAATCTTCCTGTGAGACTTCAGATTTGATCACCCAGACAATCTCACAGTTCTTTGCCTTCCACCATTTCTCAGTTTTCTCTTGCGGCTTGCTGATATAAAAATATGTGCAAGTCATTGTATGGCAATGTAACTGATGTTGGTATCTCTTTTGTTTAGAAAATATATAGTGTTACTGTTGAAATGTATACAATTATATTTCGAGATGATTGCAGAAAGCTACGGTAAAATCTAGAGGATACTGGAGTGCAAAAGCTGTGCAAAGGGGGCCTCAAGAGGCACAGTGTGTTCTAGCAGCTCCTGAAACTTACAAGAACAGGATGCTTGCTAAGAATGGGGGTTGAAAAGATTTGTATAAGTGCTAAGCTGCAACTGCAAGAAAGATTAGGAGAACAAGGGACACAGAGACTGTAAGAAAACTTTATTTTCCTCTGTACAGTTATTCTGAACAAATTTATTTTTTTATGTCACTGTTACTGTAAATAAATATTTTTGGTGAATTCTACAACTGCTCCTGGTTTTCCCTATGCTTCCTGACCTGTGCCTCGATGACAGACTCCAGCTCTCAGAGGAGGGCCAGGGCCGAGGTCTTGGGAGGATAAGAAGTACAAGACGTCATCTGTGAACAGACGTTCTGTGCTCCCTGTGCCTTGCCCAGATCCCCCCCTAATTTCCAGCTCCTGCTGCACCACAATGGCTAGTAACTTGATATAGAGCATGAATAATAGAGGAGAGAAGGGGCACCCTTGTCTTTTTCCCTGGGTCAAAAAGAACCAGTCAGATTGGATGCTGTTTACCTTCACCACTGCTTGTGGTGAGGCAATACAGAGCCTGAACACTCCTACTAAAGGCTTCTCCCATACACATCTCCTCCAGTGAGCAGTGCAGGAATCCCTAGTGCACCTGGCAAAGGCCTTTTCAGTATCCTTGAAAACTACAACATGAACTCTGGGTACTGCTGCTGCCAGGAGATAATGTTTAGTGGGCGTCTGTCATGGATAAGGCAGCTGTTGCTAAACCCTGTGTGGTCTGGGTGGACCAGGGATACCACACATTGCTGCAACCTACAGGCCAGGATCAATGTAAACACTTTTAAGGTCTACATTAAGGAAGGTGATGGGGTGGTAGGATCCGCCAACTGTGGGGTCTTTATTTGGTTTTTGGAATGACTGAAATTTAAGCATGCTGTCATGAAGGAGGTACTCCCTCTCCCTCTTGCAGCATCCAAGAAACCTTTGTTAGGACTGTCGCCAGGTGTTCCGAGAAGGCATTTAAAAACTCGGTGGCCAGCCCATCTGAGCTGAGGGATTTACCTAGGTTTAAGTTACCAATAGTGGTAAAGAACAGTTACGTAAGAACTTACTGTGACAGTAGATCTTTTGAGGGAATCTCTGTCATCAGGTCACACCTAAGGAAGTTAGCTGCCAGGATCCCACAGAAGCATTTTTCTGCAGCAGTCTACTAGGGGGTGCCCATGCTGATGTCAGGCTCCAACTTCACACACCCTATGTAAGTGTGGGCAGCCCCGCTCCCTCCTCATTTCTTTCCCCAGCCGGAGGCCATGGGATACAGGAGTCTCATCAGGGAACCGAGGAGAAAGAAAAGGTGCCTAGCATTCAGAAAGGCTGGAGCAACAGGACAGCCGAGCTGTAGAGAGGGAGAGAGAGAGGGAGACAGAAAATGAGATGGAGGGAGGGAGGGATGGCATGACCTGATGACAGATTCCCTTGAAGATCTACTGTTACGGTAAGTTGTTATGTAACTGTTCAGTCTTCTTCGGGGGATAGCTCTGTTATCTGGTCACACCTATGGAGCAAGTCCCAAGCAATGCAGAGAGCAAGGACAGTCTGGGTGGCATGAGGCCAGAGACCTAAGAAAGAAGACCCTGAAGCACAACTAGGCCAAAGCTTGCCCTTCTTCTGGAAGCAATGTCCAGACTGTAGTGCTTGGTGAAAGACTAGACAGTACTCCAAGTGGCAGCAGTGCAAATCTCAGCTGCAGACATGCCCCAGAGACAAGCAACTCAAATGGCCATACCCCTGGTGGAATGGCCCTTAACAACCCCATGAAGTTCCTTACTGTACCTCTTGGAACAGAAAATAATATAGTTGGCCAACAATTTAGACAAGCACTGTTTTGAAACTGGACTGCCTTCCCTGCCAGGGGCGAAAGACACAAACAACTGAGAGGACTTCCTGCAGTCCCTCATAGAGTGTACAGAGTAATGCAAAATTCTATGTACATCCAAAGTATGGAGCAATGCTTCCCCTGGATTGGCATGGTCTGGATAATAAACAGGCAGGTGAATAGATTGATTTAAAGTAAACTCAGACACCACCTTAGAAAGAAACTCAGGTTTAGTACACAAAGAGACCCTGTCTTTGTGTAAAATCAAATAAGGCTGCTCACATAAGAGCCTGTAGCTCTGAGATTTTTCTAGCAGAAGTAATAGCAACTAAAAAAAAGAATAGGTCGCAAGACATGGCTGACTCAAAAGGAGACATGGTCAGCTTCTCCAAAACAAAATTCAGGTCTCAGGTCGAAACTGGGTTATGGAGAGAAAGCTTCAAGTGAAGTATGCCTGTCAGAAAAGTACAGGCCACATCCAGCTGTGTCATAGTACGACAATCAATGGGCACATGAAAGGCTGATATGGCTGATAGTTGCACTTTAAGGGAGGAGTATTTCAGACCTAAATCAGACAAGGTCAGGAGATGCTCCAAAACCTGGTTCACTGGACAGGTGAAAGGGTGAAGCCTATGAGAAGTGGCCCAGATAGCAAACTGCTTCCATTTCATAGAGCATGTGGCCCTGGTGGAAGGCTTTCTGGCAGTCACCAGGATGTTAGCCTCCTTCTGAGACACCCCCAAACAGAGCAATGGCTATGTCCTCAGGAGCCATATGTGCAAGTGGAGGGACTTGAGGTCTGGATGGACCAGGGTCCCCTGGGCCTAAGTCAGCAGGTCAGGGCAGGGGAACTGGAGGTTCCACAATCAGGTGTTGCAGTAATGGAAACCATATCTACCGAAGTCAAAATGGGGCCACTAGAATTAGAGTGGCAGCCTCCATCTGCAGCATGATTAGAACCCTCTGAAGCAGAAGAAAGGGAGGGAATGTGTAAAGGAACCTCCCTTTCCATTAGAGGGACAACGCATCTCACCGGAAAACTCCAGGCCCTGGATCTAGTGAGCAGACATGCTGCAGTTTTCCACTGAGTGGGGATGCAAAAAGGTCCAACTCTGGACAACCCCACCTATCAAACAGGTCTTCTATGACAGAGGTCAGCAGCTCCCACTCGTGCACTTTGAACTATGACCACCTGAGGTTGTCCGCCAAGGCATTTTGGGCACCTGGCACATGGATGGATGACAGTTTTAGACCATGATCTAGAGCCCAGTACTAGACCCTCATTGCCTCCTGGCATAGATGGTAGGAATGACACCCCCATTGCTTGTTGATGTAATAGGCCACACTGAGATTGTCCAACTGCACCAGTAGAGGGCCTGGCAAAATATGGTTCTGGAAGGTCTGTAAGGCATACAGAACTGCCCTCATTTCAAAGATGTTTATGTGGAGGAGTGTCTCCCAGTGGGACCATAGGCCCTGGGTCTGATAAGAACCCAGATGGACTCCCCAACCTAGACCTGAAGCATCTGTGGTGAGAATCCAGTGAGGAGTGGGGATAAGAAAGAGGACCCCCTTTAGCCCTTTAGGAGATTGGCAGGATCCATCCATCCACCAGTGAAGCATTCTGCTTACTGGTGACGAGACGAGAACCAGCTGATCTAGATCATCTGAGGGCTGATGTTTGTAGTTAATTTGCATCACCAGGTAAGGAGAAAGGTCCGCTCCCCCCCATATGATGCACAGGGGAAAAGTCGGACCTCGTCCCACAACTAACGGACTGAAATCTGGCCAATAGAAAAACATGTACACAAATGCCTGCTGTCTTGGAAACAAGGTTCCAGACCTGGAGGCAACAATGACAGAGGCTAAACTGGACATAGTAGCTATTAGAGACATGGTTTAGCAATAATCACACTTGGGAGACTTCAGTACCCGGCTATGTAGTGTTCAGAAGAGTCCGAGGTGCAAAAAGGGGGGGGGGTTAGCCCTTTATGTCAACGAAAATATCAAAGCTACAGAAATTCAGAATACACATAAGGAGCCAGAAGAACTGTGGGTCACCCTGGAAACAGGAAATGGGACAGCCATACGACCTGGGGTTGTCTACAGGCCTCCAGACCAGGGGGAGGATAAGGACACATTACTGTTAGAAGATATTTAAAACATGGCAGCTAAAGGGGAGGTTCTGATAATGGGAGACTTCAACATGCCATATACAGATTGGTCAATACCAGCAGGAATATCCGCCAGAACTAGACACATAGTGGATTCCCTGCAGAGGGAGAGCCTCAAACAATTGGTACAACAACCCACAAGAGACAGGGCTATCCTGGATCTAGTACTGACTAACGGGGAAAGGATCACAGATCTCCAGGCAGAAGGTAACCTGGGGTTCCATGACCATCACATGGTATGGTTCAATCTAGCCACTAGAACTAAATCATCCCATTCCAAAGCAAAAATATGGGACTTCAGAGGAGCCAATTTTGATAACATGGCCAACAGAGTTAAACTAGCCCTGACAAGAAGAAATACATGTGAGGGGGTACAGGCAAAGTGGACAAGCATTAAGTATGCAATACTTGAAGCAACATCCCACTGTGTTAGGGAGAAAAGCAAGAGCAAAAGAAGGAGGAAACCACTTTGATTCTCAAAAACAGTAGTAGAAAAGATCAGTTCCAAAAGGTTGGCCTCTAGGAAATATAAGGAAACACAGTGGGACGACGATAGGGAGGCATACCAAACTTCCCTAAGGGAAGCAGGGAAGGCAGTAAGGCAGGCAAAGGCCCAAAATGTGGAAACACTAGCACGAACAGTAAAAGAAGGGGACAAGACTTTATATAGATACATCAGTGAAAGTCCAAAGGGGGTACTGCCAATATGAAAGGGGATAAGGGGGAAGTGTGTGGAGGAGGACCAAGGAAAAGCATCTCTTCTAAATAGATACTTCTACTCAGTATTTACCGAGGAGAAGGTAGGACAGGGCCCACAGCTCAGTACCATGGACAGAGGGGGGAAGGGAGGTGTGCACAAGTCCCTGCACAAAAGAAAGGGTCCTACAAGAGCTCGCTAAGCTCAGGGTGGACAAGGCAATAGGACCTGATGGCATAAATCCCAGGGTACTAAAGGAGCTAAGGGTGGAACTAGCAGAGCCATTAGCAGAACTGCTTAGTGAGTCTCTGAGCACAGGAGAGGTCCCAGAAGACTGGAGAAGGGCTCGTGTGATCCCACTCCACCAGAGTGGCAGCAGGGAGGAGGCAGGGAACTACAGACCAGTCAATCTTACCTCAGTAGTGGGCAAGATTATGGGGCACTCCTTAAGGAAAGGATAGTGCAACACCTGGAATCCATAGGAGTACAGGACCCAAGACAGCATGGGTTTACAAAAGGAAGGTCCTGTCAAACTAATCTCATAGATTTCTTTGACTGGGTAACCAGACTGGTAGACCACAGGGGTGCAGCTGATGTCGCCTACCTTGACTTCAGCAAAGCTTTTGATACTGTTCCACATAGAAGATTGATTAATAAGCTGGGTAGGCCTGGGGTGGGTCAGAAGTTGGTCAACTGGGTGGCAAACTGGTTGGCAGGCAGAAAACAGAAAGTGGTGGTAAACGATATACAGTCAGAAGAGATGCAAGTCACAAGTGGGGTACCTCAGGAATCAGTCATGGGGCAGTCCTCTTCAATATCTTCATCAGTGACACTGCAGATGGACTGGAGGGTAAGATTTGCCTGTTTGCAGATGACATCAAGATCTGCAGAGTAGATGATCCAGATGGGGTGGGCAGAATGAGAAGAGATCTGGAAAAACTGCCAACACTGTCTGAAGAGTGGCAACTGGGGTTTAACGCAAAAAAGTGCAAAATCATGCACATAGGGAAGAGAAACCCTGAAGCTACCTATAGGTTAGGGGGGAGTTGCTGGCAATCACAAGGGAAGAAAGAGACTTGGGCATCATCGTGACAGATGACCTGAAATCATTCAAGCAGACAACTAAAGCAGTAGGTAAGGCTACTAGAGGGATGTTGGGATGTATTAGTAGGGGTATTACAAGTCATAAGAGGGAGGTAATAATCCCTCTTTACAAGGTACTGGTTAGGCCCCATCTGGAGTACTGCATGCAGTACTGGAGGCCGCACCTGCACAAGGACATTAACAAAATGCAGGCAGTCCAAAGAAGGGCAACCAAAATGGTGCAGAGGCTGCATCAGAAACAATATGAGGACAGATTAATAGAGTCAATATGTATACCCTAGAGCAAAGGAGGGAGAGAGGTGATATGATTAAAACATTCAGACACCTTAAGGGCATTAACAAGGTGAGTCTAACATGTTTAAATATAAGAAAAATAGCAGGACAAGAGGACACAGCATGAGATTAGAGGGAGGCCAATTAAGGGGTAATGTGAGGAAGTTCTTTTTCACAGAAAGGGTGGTGGATGCATGGAACAGCCTACCTCAGGAAGTGGTGGATAGGAATACAGTGCAGGGCTTCAAACAGGCATGGGATAGGCATAAGAGAGCAATACAGATGAGCATGACTACACAGGCCATAGGCAGAGTAAAGGTCTATGGCACATTTATAAGGTAGAAAAATGGGCAGACTGGATGGGCCTTGTGGTCCTTATCTGCTGTCAACTTCTATGTTTCTATGATCCCACTGAACCCCGAGGGTCCACTGTGTGATCCTCATGTGAAGCGGACCAGAGGGACCATAACAATGGCCACAGCCATGAGGCCTAGTAAACTGAGGAATGTCCCAGCGGGGACATGCCAGCTCTGAGCCACCTCCTGGGCAATAAAGTGATCTGCCCTGTCTTCGGGGAGGAAGGCCTTGCCCTAAAAAAGTCCAGGACAGCTTGTATGTACTGCAGTCGTTAAGAAGGGGTCAGCATAGACTTGGACTGATTGACAGTGATGCCCTAGGACTGGAATAACTGCAGGGGGCACTCTAGAGTCAACAAAAGACATTCCCTGGACTGGGCTTTCAGTAACCAGTCGTTCACATAAGGGAACATGCAGAGGCCTTCGTGCCAGAGGGCTGCTGCTACAACTGCTAATCACTTGGTAAATACCCGTGGTGCAGAGGATAAGCCAAATGGCAATACCGTGAACTGGTAATGCTCCCCCTGAAACAGGAATCGCAGGCATCGTCTGTGAGGGAGGCAAACCATGACATGTAGATAGGCATCGTGCATAGCAAGGGAACATGGCCAGTCGCCATGCTTGAGCAGAGGAAGAAGGCCATGCAAAGTGACCATCTGGAACTTTTTGTACTGGATAAAAAGGTTCAGCTCTTTGAGGTCTAGAATGGGCCTCAAGTCTCCTGTTCTTTGGGGAACCAAGAAGAACCTGGAGTAGAACCCCTTGTTCCTTTGCCACATGGGCACTGGTTCTATGGCCTGCTTGCACAGCATGGAGAAGACTTCCTCCTGGAGTACCTATGTGTTGTCTCAAGGGTAAAAGGTGGGGATTAGGGGAACATCTGGAAGCTGTTCTACAAACTTGAGAGCATGGTCTTGCTCGATTATCTGCAGGATCCAAGCATCTGCTGTGATGGTTCTCCATTGAGACAGATGGAGGGAGAACCAATCTCTGACTGTCACCTCCTGACTTAGGGAAGAATGTCTATCAAGGAGTTAGGAGGAGGCTGAACTGGCAGTCAGGGCTGCAGCTCCTCCTCTGGATCGCTTGGCAGAGAGACTAGAGGTGGAAGAGGGGGCAGGCAAGGTGAAGCTGTTGCGAGCCCTGAAGTTTGGCTCTGGGGCTGGACTTGTGAGAGACCTTACGAAAGGAGGACCTCAATCTGCTCCTAGGCTGTGTATGGTACAGGGAATGAACAGACCAAATAGCCCTGCCAGAAGCCTGCAGTTCATTGATAATATTCTGTGCTTCTGGTCCAAAAAGTTTGTGACCCACAAAAGGGGCATTCAACACCTTTTGCTAGACATTATTCGCAAAGTCAGAGATCCTAAGCCAGGAGTGCCTTCTAGGGCAAATGCCAGTGGCAGCTGCCCTGGCTGTAGTATCAGCCATATCATACGTGCCTCTGAGATGCTTACTGACATCTTCTGAGGCTTGAAGCACCTTAAGAAGTTCCTGTTTCTGGGAGCCCTGAGGGAGGGCCTGAGTAGCCGCCTTGTCCTTCTGCCAAAGGGTATTCTGGTACTTAATAATTTGGGCCAAATTACTGACAATCCGAAGGACGACGGTGGCAGAAGCAAAAGTCCTCTTGCCCCAGAGGTCCAGTCTCCTGGACTCACAGTCAGGAGGCAGGGAACTAAGGTGGTTAGGAGCCTTAGTTCTGTCACAAGCGGCCCTGATAACCACTGAGTTGGTTTCAGGCTGGGTTGCATAGAAGAGCAACCCCTGAGGTACCTGATAGAGCTTGTTGGCCTTCCTGGGCATGGTTGGTACTATGTTGGGCCTGCGCCAGGCTGCTGTGGCCACATCGTTCAGGGCTGGCAGCAGAGTAGAAATAACCTTGAGTGGAGACTCTGGGATCTCCAGCAGATTCCTTCTAGTTTTATCCTCCTCCTCAGTTTGGAATTCCATGGTGTAGGAGAGCTGCTTCATAATGTTGTAAAAGGAGGGGTCCTCGGTGAGGGGGAGGGATCTGGAAGTATGTTTAACAGACTCCTCACTCCTGGAGGAGACAGTGGACCTGTCAGAGGATTCCACATCAATGTTTTCCTTCCTCATCCTCTTCCTCAGGGAGGATGAGATTAGGATGGTATTCCTCTTCAACGTCAGTCTGCTCTGAGGCAGGGACCAACAGATGTAGTACCAGCGGCTCTCTGTAGGGTGCAAGGCGTGTGGGTCCAACTAGTGTCGACACCGAAGCAGTGGCCAATGGCACGGGTGATGATGGCCCAGGCCATGGAACTAGCTGTTCAGTGAAAGACACAGTAACAGAGAAAAATACGAAGTTAAGGTCGATGGCAGGGGTAGGAGTGAGAGTCGACACAGGCGTCAACAGAGTGAGTGTGTAGCCCTGGTCCGACGATGAACCACTAACTGTAGTGGTAACGGTGGGGCCCAATGCTGGCACACCTCGAGGCTTGAGAGGTCTCGGCGCAGCATGGGCCGATGACCTGAAGGCTGATGACCCTTACACAGTCCTCTGATGGCTGGGAGACAAATCCACTGTGTGGGGGGGGGGGCCTGGTTAGAGCAAAGGCCTGCATGGGGCAAGGTGCCAACACCAGAGCAGTCGACGGGGCGATCCCAGGAGATTAAGAATCCAGTGGGGACCAGAATCACCAATGGGGGAAGCGGCCTGTAGGCTGCTCTTTGTCCTGCTAAGAATATTTCCCCGAGGATTTGTCCAGGACTGTGGTGGCCTGGGAGCCCGAAGAAGTCGGCAACTGGGCAGGGGCTCTGGAGGACCCCTGCTCTAAGCTGGCTGCCTGTTGCTCCATAAGGAACTTCTGCAGGACTTTCTTGCAGCAGTGCCGGGTGGTGAGGCTGCACGTTTGGCAGGACTCGCAGGCGAGGACGCTGCAGCTAGACCCAAGACAACAGACACAAAATTTGTGTTAGTTGGTAAAGGAAATCTTTTCACAGTGACATTGATGGAAAAGAGCTGACGAAGGAGTAGCTCTTGACATACAAAGGACAAAAGAATCACTTTAGACTAAAGTGATTCAAAGGTAAGTAAAAGAAAAAAAGGACAAGTAAAAATGGTACGCGAACTGAGCGATGAAGCCTCCGTGGAGTTCCTGCATGAATGGTCAATGGTGGGAAAGAGCTGTAGAGGGAGCGGGGCCATTTGTGCTTACATAGGGTGTGTGACATCGGAGCCTGATGTTGGCATGGGCAGACCCTAGTAGACTGCGGCAGAAATAAGCTTCTGTGCTATCCTACAGCCTGATAGATAAGTTCCATAAGTGTGACCTGATAAGAGAGCCCCGAAGATCTACCTCAGTCTGGGTGATCGGGGTGTCCAAAGCAGCCTTAGCCTTGTCTGTGAGGTGGATGTCACCCTGGCATAGATGTTCAGCCATTCTTGGTAGCCCTCCACTGTGTTTTGGGCATACAGTTTCTTGTAAAAATCCCCGAACATCTGTGCAATCCCTTTCAGGTCTGTTTCAAATGTGTTTGGTGATCCTGACTTGTGAAGCTGAAGGACCATGTGGCCAGCTGCTTCCCAGCACAGCTGTCAAGCTAGCAGCTTGTTGGACTGGTTGCCCAGCTCATAAAACTGCTGCTTTGAGTGGCACAGGGCACCCTCAACCTTTGCCTTCATGTGATTTAATTCTGTGCATCTCTCGAACCGCTGCTTAACTACCCCATCCAGTAAGATACTGTGCTTCGCTTCAAGATCGACTAACCAGTTTTATAGCTCCTTTTTCTCTTGTATCTTTTCCTGTTTCTTAGTGGCTGCAAAGCTGATGGTGTGGCCTGTATCATCTTCAGGCCCCCTCACCACGAGGTCTCCAAGGGGGCTCTTGGGGGGGTTCTGAACCTTGCACTCCCCTATATAACTGATGACTGAGAGCTGTTGAACGGGGAAACAGTGAGCTGCCAGCTGCTTGATTTATGCACTGGAGACACCACCAGCTCTAAAATTATTGGTACGTGTTCTGAAAGTGTAATACTCTTGATTGTTCATTGTTCTGCATTGTAAGCCCAGTCTGAGGAGATGAGAAAAAAAAAAAATAATTATGCAGCAGTGTGCATTATGCATGGCGGGGTGCGCAGGTACCAGCAGGTGCGATGTCACACCATTGAAGATGGCACCATATTTCCAACAGGCCCAGCTCCTTTGCCAGTCTCTAAAGGCACGTGCCCACCCTGGAAATTTCTGCGCCAGAATGCCCAGAGCAGTGTGAGGTGGTATAGCACCATTAAAGTCACCCCCCCACCAAAAAAAAGATTGGTGGGTGGCCATGACCAAGCTACTAGCTTCTCCCATAGAAAATGCAAAGTTGTCTCCTTCCTGGTTAGGGGCATACAGGCAGACAATGGTACAAGGGATGGTCCCAAGAGTGCCCTGTACGCAGATAAACTTTCCATCTGGGTCCTCCTTCCACTACTAGGGGGCATAAGAGGTGCACCAAGATTGCCCTTCCCCTTCTGTGTGGGTGGTCTAAATATGAGAAGGAACATACTGCTTCTACCCAGGAGCGCTTAAAGCTTTGCATGTTCATTCTGGGTCAGGCATGTCTCCCGGAGGAGTGCTACCATCGTTCCCTCCAGTTTAAGTTCCAGCTGAACTCTGGTCAGTTTAACTGGACTGTTTATCACCAGGACACTGTATGAGATTATTTTACCCTCTGTCATGCTCTCTGGTCAAATTTTGGTTGGACACTCCTGAGCCCCTTGCATAGCACCCCCCTGCAAATTACAGAGAACAAAAAAAAAAAACCTGGAACATCAATTAACTGGGCCCCCCACATGGGGAAGCAAGCTGATACTGCATGAGCTGCCCTCTTACTAATTCCTCCAAGCAGCTCAAAAATAAGTTACCCACCTCCCTCCAGGTGAATGCAACTGTCTTCCTTCTCTTTCCAATGGAAAAGAAGAAGGGTTCCCTCCTAAATTCTCGGTCCCCCCAGCATAGAACTTTGGTGGAGAGGTGTGTCCTGCCTCAGCAGTTCACTCTCCTTTTGTGCTGCTGCTAATCTGTTCCAATCGACCAAACTCCAAGTTTAATCACTGGTGGTTTGTACCCCCACCCTTCCAACTTGACAGCCCAGATTGTCACTGGAGGCAGACCATCAGGGATCCTTGTAGGTGCCCTACTAGAAATGAATCCTCTGGCAGTAGGCAACCTCCGCACCATACTTAGTAAGGGGAACCAGGCCAAGCTAAGCGTCCCTGCTGGGAGGTCTACTCATAGAAACATAGAAGTTGTCAGCAGATAAGGGCATACAGGCCCACCATGTCTGCCCATTTACTGTAGTTACCGTGAATAAGTGAATCTTAATTAGCCCATTGTATCCTCCCGTTATGTTTTCAGACTCCCTTTGTGTCTGTCTCATGCCCTCTTGAAACCTGTAACTGTCTCTGCTGTAATCGTACTCGGGTTGTAGATGGCTGCCTCTGCCATAAAGCATTACTGGCTAGTGAAGCTAGGCTCAGTCAAGAGTCCCACGAGGAGTGTTCTGCCAATCCCTTGCCCAATCAGCCTTCTCAAGTCAAGAGCTCAATCACAGACAGACTGGAAGCTACCAATCAACCTATCCTCCTGTACTGTAGCAGACAAAAAGCTATCTGCATCACACCACCACATGTCATGCTGCTTTAGTTACCACCGGTATATTGCCTAGCCTCCACCCGACCCAAACCCAGACTGTAGCATGGCTCCACATTCAGAACTGAGGTGGTGGAACTCTTTGCACCCTCCTGGAAAAAGGCACTATTCCCCCAAACACCCAAGACCACAGGCGAGGCAAGTGATGTAGCATGTCAGGCAGGCACAGCCCACTGTAAGTAAGAAATCCCTGAAAACTAAAACCAGGACAGACTAGATGGACCTTGAGGTCCTTTTCTGCTGACAACTACTATGTAACTATGTATTGTTCTAGGCACTTCAGTCCGCTCTAGCAACCCCCCCCCATATGGATAATGCCCCTTCCCCCCTGCAGTTACATGCAGTTATAAGATAATTGTGCTCAGGGAAGTCAGGGGTGAAGTAAATCCATTTCTCCATATTGTCCCCAGATCCCTTGGACCATTTTTCTGTTCTCCCCTCAAGCACCCTCTCTCATCACCCAAATAGTGGTGGCCCCCTCCACTCAACCTGGAAACTCACACAGCAGGGCAAGTTAAATACACTCTACCCCAAATCTAGCAATCATTAAACAGCTTACCACCCCTAATCCAACAGGCTACACAATAAATGAAAGTCCTCTCAAAGAAGATTTTTTTTTTTGTTAAAGATAGGATAGGCTGTGAATTCAGGTCCCTTCTTTCTGCAAGAAGGTGCCAGGATGCTGTGTTTCTTGGTTATCCATGGGCCGGTGGTCTGCTGGCTGGGTGGAGTCCTTCCATTACTGGCAGTTTAGTTTCTTGGCCTTGCTGTCTGCCATGCATCAGTGACTGTGAGGATCTCACTAGCCAGGTTCAGTGATGCAACCAAGTCCCTAGAACTCTGTTTTTCAGAAGCAGTTTTGCCTCTGCCAGGGTCCAGAAAAACTGAACCCCTATAGCGTGTGGATTTTGAACTGGGCTGGGGTGAAGATCTGCACCTTGATGCTGACATGTGCCAAGCGCTTCTGAAATTCAAGCAGGGTCTGCCATTTAAGCAGGAGTCAGAGAAGTTAAGTTACGCTCAAAATAGCCAGGTATCCCAAAAGACTAGATCTTCATTTGGGATATCTCTTTCATCAGGTCACACCTTAAGGACTTATGCTACCAGGCACTAGGACCACAGGGAAACTTTTCTCAAGCAGTCTGAAAGGGGCCGCCCTCAACGACGTTGGACGTCAATGTCCTATTGTACATAAGCACAGGCAGCCCTGCTCCCTCCTCAGTTCTTTTCCCGCCATCGACCAGACTTGCCAGGACTCCATGAAGACTTTGCCATTCAGCCAACCATCAAACTTCTTTGAGTTTCTATTTTTTTCCTTTTTGCAGTGCTGATCATTTTTAATGTGATCCCCTTCATCGTGTATGTTGAGAACGCAAGAAAAGCTTTTCCACTTCTTTGGCTGTGGTAGGAAAATCTACTCCAGTGATGAGCATTTTGTTTGCTGTTTAGGCCCGAGTCACGATGTTCAGGCCTGTGAGATCAGCCTAGGCTTCAATCAAGCTACCCTGCATTGCCAGAAGGCCCTGCATGCTTTCCTGTTTGAGCAATAGGTTGCCAGAATGGAGAAGGAGCTTAAAGGTAACAGCTTCACCCCGTCGCCGGATAACGCCTTGGGATCCAAGCCTGCAAAAACCCAGGACAAATACTGTGGGAAGCACTCC
This sequence comes from Neoceratodus forsteri, assembly GCA_016271365.2. NCBI lineage: Eukaryota > Metazoa > Chordata > Ceratodontiformes > Ceratodontidae > Neoceratodus > Neoceratodus forsteri. The sequence continues at coordinate 1,829,761,151 of CM057456.1, read as the reverse complement.
CACTGGGATTGGGACAGCAATAAGGACTGTCCTCTCCCCACTCCCGGTGCACTCTTGGTTCCCAAGCCTGACTGATGCAGCGCCAACTGCTTCAGTGTCAACCTCTCCTGCCACCCAGGCCTCCATTTCGTCCAGGCCAGCTTTGGCAGCAAGTCCCACCGGTCCTTGTATGGCCAGCTAAGGGCTGCTGACATTGGGGTTACCTATGCTGGCGTCTCCAGCTGTATTGTATCAAGCTCCAGAACCGCAAGGTCAGCTGGCTCCACTGGTCCCTCTTTGGCCAGTGCTGGCCTCTCAACGTTGGAGTTTCAACCCTCCTGTCAATGCTGCTGGGTGCTCTGGTGCCACAAGCCACCGTCGATATACAGACAGTGCTTTCCTCTTTTGTGACCATCATTCAACACATACTCCCTTCTCTGGGGTGAGCGCTGCAGAGATCTGTGCTGCTGCCAATTGGGAGTAATGTCCACACTTTCACAAAGCACTACAGTCTGGACATTGCCATAAGAAGGTGGTCAGGATTTTGCTTAGCTGTGCTTCAGAAATACAGGTTACTCACCTGTAACAAAGAGTTCTAGGAGTGGTATATGTTGTTCATCCACACTGTCTGGTAGGTTCCTTGCCAGTTTAAATCTTGCCTGAAGGTCTTCAGGCTGGCTCCTCCCACCCACCCGAGTGGTAAAACCCTCGGTTCTGCCCCATGATGCCAGATCTAACCCGCTGGAAGCCAAGTAGCGCGTCAAAGCCGGGGAGGTTGGCTGGGTGAACAACATATATCACTCCTAGAACTTCTGTTACAGGTGAGTAACCTGTATTTCTAGGGACGAAGATATGTTGTTCAATCTGCACTGTCTGGCAGACTCCTAGCAGTTCTCCGAGAGGAGGAAGGCAAGGCGCGCTCCCCCTACTTGGGAAATAAGGACTGGAGAACCGAGGTCCCAAAACCAGCATCCCGGGCGTGACTCTAGGTCAAAGTGGTAATGGGAAAGAAAGGTGTGTGCTGACTTTCAGATAGCAGCCCTGTAGATTTCCTAGATAGGGATGTCCCTAGAAGCAGCCACCGAAGCAGCGGTATGGCAGGTAGAATGAGCTCTTATCCCTTTGGGAGGCTCCATGCCTACCAACCTATAGTAGAGATCTATGCAGGAGGTGACCCACTTGCTTATCGTCTGCTTGGCTGCAGGTCTGCCAGGTGCGGCTTCAGCGTAGATGACAAACAGCTAGCGAACCTCTCCCCGAACTTCAGCCGTCCGCTCCTTATAATAAGCGAGCACCCTTCTAGGGTCCAAGGAATGGAGCCTATATTTGGCCCCGGAGGTGTGATTGCGGTAGAACACTGGCAGAGTCAACACCTGGTTAAGGAGAAACTCTGACACCACCATCGGAAGAAACTTCGGTTGGGGGCGGACAACCTTGTCCCTGTGGAAGACCAGGTAGGGAGGCTCGATGGAAAGTGCCTGAAGCTCTCCCATCCTTCTGGCTGATGTAATAGCCACCAAGAAGGTGGTCTTCCACAACAGGCGAGAGATATCACACCTGTGCATTGGTTCAAATGGCTTGCCCATGAGCTTAGCCCGTACCAGCAGTAGATCCCATGGAGGTGGAGGTTTTCGCACTGGAGGGGATATGTGGCCTAGACCTTTGAAAAAACACCAGACCACCTTCTCCTGCGCCGACTGCTTGCTAGCCCGTGCCCAGTAAGCAAAGAATGCTGCCAGGTGCATCTTAAGGGTCGAAGACCGAAGCCCTAGCTGAGAAAAGGACCATAGGTAGTCCAAAATACTAGCTAATGGACAGGAAGAGGGGTCCAACCCCTTGTCCTGACACCAAATGGAAAATCTCTTCCATTTGAAGGCATAGCATTTTCTGGTCTACTCCTTATGGGACGCCTCAACGATGTTGAGGACCTCGTCGGAGAGACCCAAGGCCTGGAACTCCAGCTGCTCAGGAACCAGGCCGTCAGGTGCAGGGATTAAAGGTCCAGGTGGAGAACCTTCCCCTTGTCGACTGAGATCAGGTCCTGGCGGGCTGGAAGCCACCTCAGGAGCCTGGAGCTGAGGCTATCTGGGTACCAGAACTGGCGAGGCCAGTCTGGGGCTACTAGAATCACCTGTGCCTTGTCCCTCTTCACCTTGAGAAGCAGCCTGTGGATCAAGGGAAATGGAGGGAAGGCGTAAAATAGGCACAGGGTCCACGGCCTCGAGAAGGCATCCCCGTGCAGCAAGCCCTGCTGAGGGGGACGGGCGTGAAACCACCTCAGCTTCGCATTCTCCCTGGAGGCGAACAGATCCACCTGAGGGGTGCCCCAATGGGAGAACAAGTCATGCACTACCTCCGGCAGGAGAGACCATTCGTGAGATGCAGTGCCTATCAGGCTGAGGGCATCGACCAGACTGTTGGAGGCTCCTGCCACATGGATGGCTAGGGGAACAACCTCCAGGCTGATCACGAGAGACCAAATGCGGAGAGATTACTTGCACAGAGGCAAGGAGTGAGTCCCGCCCTGATAGTTGAGACAGTACATGGTCGTGGTGTTGTCCGTCTGTATCTGAACCACCTGACCCCGTACAAACGAAGCGAAGGCGGTGAGGGTAGCCGAACCGCTTGAAGCTCCAGCAGGTTGATATGGCATCAAAACTCCTGAGGGGACCAGAGGCCGTGGGCCCACAGATCCCCCAGATGGGCACCCCAACCCATCAGAGAGGCGTCGGTTGTCGGTGACCGTCGGCTCGGGGTGGACAAACGGGATACCCTCCTGCAGATGAGCTGGGATAAGCCACCACTGCAGGCCGTCCCACATCTTCTGGGTCACAGTCACTGGCTGGTCCAAAGGACCGGAGCACTGTGACCACTGGCGGACCAGCCTCCATAGCAGGAGGTGCATATGCCAGTGGGCCCAATGGACCATGCTGGTGCAGGCCACCATGAGACCCAGAAGATGCAGGAAGTCCCGAGCAGGGCGCAACTGCCCAACTAGAAACAATTGGGGAAAGGACCTCGGCCCTGTCCACTGGGAGCCGGGCTCTGGCTCGAAGACAGTCGAGCTCTGCCCCAACGAACTGAATCACCTGTGATGGCACGAGTTCCAATTTGGCCTCGTTGACCAGGAGACCAATCTGAGAGCAGACCTGGAGGGCCAGATCCCTGGACTGCTCCATCTCTAACCTGGAGGGGGCTACAATCAGCCAGTCGTCCAGGTAAGGGTACACCCAGATCCCTCGACGCTGCAGGAATGCTGTCACCACTGCCATGCATTTGGTGAAGACCCTGGGAGCTGGAGAAAGGCCGAAGGGCATGGCCCGGAACTCGTAAAGAGATCCCTCTGCTCTGAAGTGGAGGAATCGCTGAAGAGACAGACGGATTGGGATGTGAAAGAACGCATCCTGGAGATCGAGAGAGCAGAACCACACGCCTAGTTCCAAGGATGGAATGATCTGAGCCAGAGTGACCATCCTGAAGGTGTGCAGCCTTAGGAACTTGTTCAGGTTGTGCAGATCGAGGTTGGGGCACCAGCCCCCCATTTGCTTTGGGACCAGGAAGTACCTGGACACAAACCCTGGGTTTGGAGGAGGATCCACCACCTCGCTGATCACCTCCTTCTGGAGGAGCAGAGCAATGTTGGCTTGACAAGCTGACAGAGAGGCTGCGGGGCCCGGAGCCCCCCCGTGGGGCGACGGCTCTATAGGGAGGGGACTGCTCGAATTCCAGAGGCAGACCCCTGCTGACCACTTCCAGCATCCAGCGGTCCATGGTGATAGCGGACCAGGCGGAAGGGAAGTGGCAGAGCCGTCCCCCCACAGTGGGAACCTGAGGAGGAGTGACGAGCTTGGGGGCGACATCCCTCAACCCGTCACTGGACAGGCTTGGAGGAAGGGCCAGCCGAGGGGCCGCCTGGACCCTTCCTTGAAGGCTTCCTACCGGAGGAAGTGGCAGACTTGGCCTTGGGGCGCCAAGTGTGAGCCTACTGGCCCTGTTGCTGGGCTGGACGTGCCGCGGTGGTGGAAGGGTGAAAAGGCTTACGCTGCTGCTGGAGGCCTTTGTCCTTCTTGGCAGATGTGACTGAGTCCAAGGTGGCACTGGACTTCTCAATCCTATGGAGATGGCCTTCCACCCCCAGCCCGAACAAGTCGGTGCCCAGGAAGGGAACGTCTGCCAGCTTGAGCTGCGTGTCCGCTGTGAAACATACATAGAAACATAGAATTTGACGGCAGATAAGGACCACTTGGCCCACTCAGTCTGCCCATTTCCCCTGCCTACTGGATAAGCTGCAGATCCTAGTTAACCAGCAGCCTACTTCTTTCTACCCCAACCCCCTAGAATTGCCTTATGACTGTCCCATGCATGCTTGAATTCCACCAGTTTTTGACTCCACGACCTCCTCTAGAAGGCCGTTCCATGCATCCACAACCCTCTCTGTGAAAAAATACTTCAAATTACCTCTGAGCCCCCCCATCTTCAAATTGTGCCCCCTTGTTCTTGCACACCTCTTTTTTTGAAAGATGTTACCCTCTTGGACTTTGTTGATTCCCTTGAGGTACTTGAAAGTTTCTATCATGTCCCCCCTCTCCCTCCTTTCCTTGAGGCTATACATATTAAGCTCCTTAAGTCTCTCTTCATATGTCTTCCTGTGCAGACCCTGCACCATTTTAGTTGCCCTCCTCTGGACAGCTTCCATCCTTATCTATGTCTTTGCGAAGACTGGGTCTCCAGAACTGCACACAGTACTCCAGATGGAGTCTGACCAGCTGTCTGTACAGAGGATAATAACTTCCTGTTTCTACTGGTGATGTCTCTCCTATGCATCCCAGTATCCCCCAACCCTCCTTGCTGCCCTCTCACATTGCTTGCCCACCTTTAGGTCATCTGATATGATTACCCCCAGGTCCCTTTCCATTTTTGTTGTTGTTAGTATCTCACCCCCCATTGTGTACTCTTCCCCTGGGTTTTTGTTTCCCAGGTGCATTACCTTGCACTTCTTAGCATTGAATTTAAGCGGCCATACATTTGACCATTCCTCTAACCTTGCCAAAAGTCCTTTCATCCTTTCCACCCCACCTTGTGCATCAACTCTGTTGCAGATCTTTGTGTCATCTGCAAAGAGACATACTTTTCCTTCCAGTCCCTCTGCAATGTCACTCATAAAGACATTGAAGAGGACCGGTCCTAATACTGAGCCCTGTGGTACCCCACTAGTAACCCCCCTTTCTTCAGAGTGGACTCCATTTACTATTACTCTCTGTGTCCTATTCTCCAGCCAATTTTTAACCCAGGCTGTCATCTTGGGACCCACTCCCAGGCTAGCTAACTTGTATATTAATCTTTGTGTGGGACTATGTCAAATGCCTTGCTAAAGTCTAGGTAGGCCATGTCACAGCCCCTCCCTGATCTACTACTTTGGTCACCCAGTCAAGAAATCTATCAGATTTGTCTGGCATGACCTTCCGCTGTGAATCCATGCTGTCTTGGGTCCTGCCCCTCTGGCCTCTAGATACTCAACAATTCTTTCCTTCAAGTGATTCCATTATTTTCCCTACCACTGAGGTTAAACTAACAGGTCTGTAGTTTCCTGCTTCACTTCTTGCTTCCCACTTTTGTGAGGGAATCACATCTGCCCTCCTCCAGTCCTCGGGTACCACCCATCCTCCCATGATTTGTTAAACAGGGTAGTCAGTGGTGTCACTAATTCCACCCTTAGTTCTTTTAGAATTCTGGGATGGATCCCATCAGGCCCCATTGCTTTGTCCACCTTCAGTTTTAAGAGTTCTTTCAGAACCCTTTCTTCTGTAAATGGGCTGGTATCAACTTCTGTATCCAGAATGTTTTTACTGTTTGTTTTAGGTACCTCCCCCTCTTCCTTTGTAAATACAGAGCAAAAATATTTGTTTAGTATTGCTGCCTTTTCAGTCACCCTCTGCCCCCTTATTAAGCCTCACTATCCCTCCCTTGGTCTTCCTCTAGCTCCTGATGTACCTATAAAGGTTTTATCCCCTTCTTAAGTGAGTTGGCTATCTTTTCCTCAGTTTGGGCCTTTGCTGTTCTGACTGCCTTCCCAGCTTCCTTTTAGCTTTAACTGATACAGTTCTCTGTCCTGCTCCTTCTGTGATTCCTTGTACTTCCTGAAAGCTTTCTTTTCTCTTGAACCTTCCTGCCACTTCCTTTGAGAACCGTAGTGGTTTCTTACATCGTTTAGTTTTGTTTATTTGCTTCACACAAAGGCTAGTTACCTCTGTGATGGCAGTTTTATTATTCCCATTGTTCTTCCACCCCTCCTTCCTGCCCATTTGCTAGTGCATTCCTTAGGCAGTCACCCATTTTAGCAAAGTCAGCCCTCCTAAAGTCCAGTACCTTTGCCTTTGTAAAGCTGACTCTATTGCTGTGTTTATTATGAACCATACTGTTCGTGATCGCTAGTTCCCAGATGGCTACCCTTCATCTGTGATCCTCTCTTCATCTCCATTTGAGAGAACCAGGTCTAGATTACTCCTCTCTAGTGGGCTCCAATACTAGTTGTCTAAGGCATGCCCCTGTAGGACATCTAGAATAACCCCACTCTTGAAGTGGCTGTTGCAACTGCACTCCAGTTAACATCTGGCATATTCAGATCGCCCATCAGCAATATCTCCCCTTTTTCTGCCTTACTAAGTATACTTTCTATCATTTCCTTGTCCATTTCCTCCCCCTGAGAAGGAGGTCTGTATACAACCCCTGTGCGGATTGTGGTGCCATTGCCGGTCTCCAAATTTACCCACAGTGCTTCTTCTCCTCCCTGTTTTCCCTTTTGTTCTGCTGCTTTGATTCCTTCCCTTATGTAAAGAGCTACTCCTCCTCCTCTATTACCCTCTCTGTCCCTCCTGTAGATAGTGTATCCTGGTATGTTTACGTCCCAGTCATGGTTTTGTGTGAACCATGTTTCTGTGACTGCCACGATATCCAGATGTTCCTCCTCCATCAAGGCCACTAATTCAGGAAGCTTGTTACTCAGACCTACGGGCATTGGTACTCATTGCTTTCCATTTTTGATGGCTTTACCTTCAGTTGCAGCATCCCACTGACCTTTCTACCTTGGTCTTTTCTCATTTAGTACCCTGTTTTGTAGGGAGGCTGGGATTTTTCCTGCTGCTTATCAGTGCCTCCCCTTGACTAGTTTAAAAAGCTTGCCAATGAAGCATTTAAACCGATTGCTCAAAAGACTTGTTCCTTCCTGGACAGATGCAGATCATCCTGCCAGTATAGGCTGGTGTCCTCCAGGTGGAACCCTGAGTCGCCAATGAAGCCAAAACCCTGTGTTCACACCATTTTTTCAACCATTCATTAAACTGCATGGTGCAAAGTACCCTCGCCTCACTCATGCCACTGACAGGCAGCACCTCTGAGAAGGATACTGTGTGTGCTACTTGTCTTAGGCCCCTCCCAGTTCTACAAAGTCCTTCTGCACTGCTCTAATCTCATGTTGAGCCAAGTCATTTGTCCCTAGGTGGACAATGGCGTCAGCTCAGACTCCGTGCAGCTGTTCTCATGATCCTGAGGATGTGCTTCCTGTCCTCAAGCCATGGCACCAGGCAGGCGCCTTACTTCAGTTTTCCCTGCTCCCCCCAGTTTTATCCCCCTAATAATTGAGTCCCCCACCAGGAGCTGCTTCCTTTCCTTGTGGTGTCCTCTGCCTCCTTCCTGTGGGCCTCCCTTGTGACATGTGTCCTCAGCCTCCTTAATCTCCTCTGTGGGTGCATCCATAGGGGAGCTGTGCTCCCCCAGAATGGAGTATGGATTCTGGAGTGGAAAAACTGACTGGGTGTGCCTCTGTTCCACCATCCTCACCCTCCCTAAGCCCACTGTGGTCCAACTGCTGTGCTTTCTTTGCAACCTCTGAGGCAGTGGTGGTGGCTCTGGTGCTCCCTGGATGGGGAGGTTCTCTTCTTACCATCCAGTCTGGCCTGGGGAAGGTTCCTTACTGCTGTCCAGTGTGGCCTGAAGGCGGAAAATTCTCCTCAGGGCAGAGAGTTGTCTGCAAACAGGCAGCATCTCAGCCTCAGAAAGTCTCCCGAAGACTGCTGCCCACAGCCATTACATTGCACTACTCCCACATGATTATGTACTTTTTTTGTGTGTGTGTGTGTGTGTGATTGGTTTGTTATATAGCAATATATATATTATACAATGTGTATCTTATATTTTCAGTGCTGTGTGCTAGAGAGGATATGACATTGATATACCTGCACTCTTGAGAATGATGTCAGAACCCCAGGTATAAAGGAACTATTTCAGGGGTGGGTGAGGGGTGGGAAGGGTTGGGCCTAAACTGTGCCCTCACAAAACAATCAGCTAAGAGCTCTGACCCACCGCTGCGATGAGGGCCTTCCTGTCAGCAAGATACCATATACAACAATTTGACAGAACAAATCCTGCTAATCAAACAGAGAAAATCCAGACATCCAAGTCAGACACAGGTAAACCTCCCACCCCAAAACAGCTGGTGGTTTGTGCTTTGAAAGCAATCAGCCCCAAAATAAGTCAGCTGTGCTTTAAACTCATTCTGCACTGAAAATCTTAAGAATTGTAACAAGACTGTCTTTTCCTGATTAAGTTCCTTATTTCACCTTTCAGTTAGAAGTAGCCTCCACCTGAAGAATATCTGCTACAAACCAAAGACAATTGCAAGGTTCACCTCCCTCTGTTGTGAGCACAACTCGCTTTCTTGCAAATCCTATGTTCAGTATTGTAGCTCCCAGCAAGCGGTAGCTTGCCTTAAAAATATTAGCTGTTCGATGAAGATGGAGATCCGCAGCCAAGCTCTGCAGCGCATGGCTACTGCTGCCAATACTGACTGGGCACAAGAGTCAGCAATATCCAAAGAAGTTTGGAGCTGTTGTTTGGCCACCGCCCTTCCCTGATCCTGCACCTGCTTGACCGTCGTCTGAAGGTGAGCCGGGAGATGAGGAATCACCTCATCCAGGGAACCCATAAGGGCGTGTGAAAAATGTGCATCAGTACGGCCGAGCTAGCCTGTCGAAGACCTAGGGAGGAAGCAGCGTAAACCTTCCACCCTGAGTAGTCCAACTTTTTGGACTCGTCAGGTGGTTTGTCCATGTTCCGAACGTCGGAAAATGCTATCGGTCACCAGCTCCTCTGCAGAGGGGTGCTCTGAAAAACCAGAGAGGAAACCGGTGGGGACTGCATACTTGCGAGCCATCCTGGTCAAAGGAGCAGGACAGGATGCAGGCTGCTGCCACAACTCCAGGGCCAGGCCAACAATGGCTTCGGCCACAGGGAAGGCCTCCTTAGGGGAATCCTCTCGGTTCAGTACCTCTGTGACAGGATATCTGGCCCCATTCCTGTATGGGCATGAGTTGCATCCCAGTGGACTCTGAGATGAGCCAAAGGATTCCCAAGAACAAGGATGGGCTCTCGTCCACCGACTGACCCCCTGCAGATTCCAGGTCAAGAGGCCTGGAGTACAAGGAGTCGTCATCAGACTCTGAGGAGTCCACAAACAGCTGCGAGTGCCTGAGCCACCCTCCACCTGCCGAGGCTGATCGGGAGTGAGGGTGACCGACAACCTGTGGGGCAAGCTCTGAGCCGACCGAGAATCCTTGGTCGGGGCCCCAGTCTTACGCTGAGGAAGCGGTGGTTCCACCACAATGGGTGGAGAAGCCGGTTTTGGCCGAGCAACCAGTGCCAGGGTCAGCTCCTTGACTACAACGAGGGGTTGCTTCGGTTGTTCGGACGACAACCACTTAATGGCCCGGAGAAGGCAACGGAGTCGGCTTATTACTGGCTAACAAGAGCTGTTGCTACATCATGTCCTCATAGCACTGACGCAACTTGTGTCGGAGCCTATCCTCCGAAGAGGATGAGCAGCGATGCCACTTTCCATGATGCCGGGACTGAGACCGCTGATGTCGGCGGGATCTAGCTGACACGGAAGAGGACCGAGACTGAGACCTTCAGGGTCGCCGAGGGTGGGTCAAAGAGGGGGCAGGGGAAACCCACTCATCCCTCGGTTCAGGGTCCTTGACTGGGGACTTCGGCACAGGAGGCACAGGCAAGTCCTCGGTTACCACCGAGGGAACCGATGAAGAAGGGTTGTCGGCTTCTCCAGTCGACAACCCATCCAACGAGTCGAGAAAAATTTCGACTGCGTTGATGGATGTCTCGGCCGGCTGACTAGACTGGTGACACCGTGAAGCCAGCAGCCTTAGTCGCAATCTCAACCGAAGTCGAGAGCTGATGGTCCGGTGAAGGGGATTTCTCCCGCTCCTAACGCATGACGGTGGGACTTACCTTCGGGTTCCTTTCTTTGACCTACTTGAGTGTCCCGAGGGTCCTTCTCTCTTGGTGGAGAGGGACTGACAAAGCTCCTTGAAAGATGCAGTGTAGAAGGAGCCCAAGGAGAGCGGGATAAACACCGAGGCAGAAGAAGATGCGGCCTGAGCCGCCTCCTCCTCAAGGGCGATCAACTGCTCCAGCTGCTCAGCGGAGCCTGCAGTTGCAGACACCACCCAACGAGCCTCCTTCAAAATCACAGGTGGGTACCGTTTCTCGGGGTGCCCCAGTTGGAGTCGGGCAGCGTGGTCTTCCAGAACTGAAGCCATGAAGGATTTGCAGAGATCGCAGGCCTGCGGATCATGAGCAAGACCCAGGCAATAGGCGCACGTGGAGTGCAGGTTGGTCCGGGACATTTTCTACCCACAAGGGCACCAACGGAAGCCAGGAGTGGATTTTTCCATCGCAGCTGCGAGGGAAAATGAAGACGTAAGTCTAGATAATTTTAAAATTATTTTCGGAACTTCCGAATTAGGATCCAGGCCTAAAACACAGAGCGCTAAGGAGGAACCTGAGCTTCCAAGCGGTAAGGAAGATCTGGCGTCATGGGTCGGAGCCAGCATGAAGACCTTCCGGCAAGATTTAAAGCGGCAAGGAACCTGCCAGACAGTGTGGATTGAACAACATATCCACATCCCTAGAACCTTCTTTCTTAGGTCTCTGGCCTCCTGCCACATACACTGTCTCGCTGTGTGTACTGCTTGGGACTCATCCTCAAGGTGTGTCCTGATGAGAGAGCTATACCTGAAGCAGTTATGTAAGAAATTACTGTAAAAGTAGATCTTCAAGGGAATCTCTCATCAGGTCATACTGACCTGCCCTCCATCCCCATTTTTGCTTCAAGGCTTTCTCCTATCTCCTTCTCCAGGATGGTATATCTGTTGATCCAGCTTTTTTTTTTTTACACAGTTGGGCACTCCATCTCCCTTCTTAGTTCCCTAGGAGGAGGCCTGGCAAGTATGGTCTCCAGCAGGGAGCTAAGGAAGGAGCAGGGTCGCCCACGCTTATATATGATAGGACGTCTGTGTCTGATATCATCGTTGGTGGCCCCTGGCAGACTGCTTGAGTTAAGTTTCCATGCGGTCCTAGTTCCTGGTGGCATAAGTCCACAAGGAGTGACCTGATGAAAGAGATTCCCTCGAAGATCTACTGTTATAAGTTCTTATGTAACTGTTCTTTCTCTTTCACCCCAGGTGATTTGCAGGACTTTTACTTTGTTACAATAGTCCAGGAATTTTAAGTCGATTCAGTCTGTCCTTGCCTTTGGGTCTGTGGAGCAAGGTCCAAGCACTCTATGGCCATACACGATGCCTAGCGGTTGACTCACCAACCATAAGAAGAGCTCTCTTGTAGCAGCGACTCCAGGAAGGGCTCCATAGCATCAGTCTCGGTTCTTTCTGGGAGTCTGTGGATATAGACACTGTTGGGCCGGAAGCGGAGCTTGTCCATCTTCTCCATGAGCTCCTGCTCCTCACCATGGCATGCTTCTCAGTCATGGCTGAGGCCTTCCTCCAAGTCAGCAGTCGGCTGGTAACCTTTATCAGCCCTTTCGCTGCTGCACCAATGGCCTTCTCTACTTGATCCATGGACGTCTCCCACTTTTTAAGCTCGAAGAGCTTTCATGATACAATGGTAAAGTTCACCTCATCACTAGTGAGGCTGGCCAGCTCTGAGGTGATAAAAGCCGACCTGCTACATGACTGGAGATCTCAGGGATCGGGAGCCATCTGCACTACCTATAAGTCCTTAGGTTGTACTTTTGCTAGAATCCTGTGATTAGGACTATTGCCTTTACTAATGGTTTTGGCAGTGGGGAAAGAAGCATTTTTTAAACTTTTATCGCACCTTGCAGACAGAGCCTGTCACTCACACCTGCATGGGAGAAAGGCAGAACCAAAAGTGCTACATTACATTTCTGTACTGCTTTTACCCAGTCAGCAAATAAATAACTAAAAAACAAGCTGATTATCTTTTATCTTATGTCCACCAACGTCTAATCAGCACACCTAAAGCAACTCCATGAAGCTGTTTTGAAGCTGCAGTATGAAAAAATTACTTACCATAGCAATATTGTTTCTTCCAGGGGATCTCTCAGTATGCTTGACTAATGCAGTAATGCCTGCTGAGTTCAGCTGCCTCGAAGGTTGAGTTAATGCTAATGATGCCAAGAATTAGCCAATCAGGATACAGAAAGAGAGTGCTGCCTGCAGACGCTGCTGAAAGCTAATCAGATTTATTTAGAAGCTAAAGGGGCAAAAGGCCCCAGATCCCTAACCTAACCTAGCAAGTAAGAAAAAATTAAGGAAAAGAAGTTGCCAACAGGTGAACTATGTACAACATGGTAAAAAAGTGGAGAATTCCACAAGCTAAATCCCAACAGTAAAAAATCTGGCCCAAGGCATGGACTGCAGAACTAATTATTTTTCATTTTGTTAATTAAGTAAGCACACTCGGCCCAAAGGTCCTATAAGGGGAGGCTGGGTGGGAGGTCAAGCACACTGAGGGATCCCCTGGAAGAAACAATGTTACTATGGTAAGTGATTTTTCCTTCTCACCCCAGGAATCCTGCAGTATGCTTGGCTAATGCAGATTACAAAGGAGCAGTTGGAAGGAGGGAAAAGAACCTACTTTGGAAACAGGTTCTGCAGGACTGCAGTGCCACATTTTGCATCTGATCTGGACTGTACATCCACGCAGTAGTGCTTTGTGAAGGTGTGTATAGTCTTCCAGGTAGCTGCTTTGCAGATATTAAGCAAGTGAATGTCCCTTGCAGCTGACACTGAGGCCACAGACAGTACCCCTAGTGGCGTGGATCCTGAAGCAAATGTTTGCTAGCCTTACTGTAACAAATCTGAATGCAATATACTATCCATTTAGAAATAGTTCTCTTGGAGGCTGGCCTGCCCTTGCCTACCTCACCATAAGTGAGGAAGAACTGAGCATGGGAGGCCCTGAACTGCTTAATGTGCTCCAGGTAGTAGGTCAGTGCCCTTTTGATGTCCAAATTGTGGAGCCTGCGTTCACCAGGAGTGGATTTGTCTGTGAAAAAGACAGGGAGTGTTATGGCTTGATTCCAGTGAAATTCAGACACCACCTTGGGAAGGAATTTCCTATCTGTCTTGAGGACTACTTTATCTTTGTGGGAGTTAATGTAGTTTGGCTCAGTGCAAAGTGCTTGCAGCTCTGAAATCCTTCTGGCTGAAGTGATGGCCACCACGAAAACATTTTTCCAGGTGACATATTTCAAATCTGCAGTAGCCATAGGCTCAAATGGGGGCTCCATGAGTTTGGCTATGCACAGGCTCAAGTCCCAAGAAGGGACAGGTTCCCTATGTAGGGGTTGAAGGTGCAACAGGCCTTTAATGGAGTGAGAAATCATGGATTTCTCCTTACCAGCAGAAATGTAGGCTGAAATGGCTGCCAGGTGAACCTTCAGAGATGAGGCTCTAAGGCCTGATGCTTGCAAATGCACCAAGTAATCCAGCAAAGATGACAGGCTGGCTTGTAGTGGGTTGACTTGACTGTCTCTGCATCTGAAAGAAAAGCTCTTCCACCTGGAAGCACAAGTCCTTTTAGTGTTTGGCTTCTTGGCCAGCCGAAAGATTCTTAGGACCTACTCTGAATACTGAGAGTCTTGGAATTCTAGCTCAAGTACCAAGCTTTGCGGTGAAGAGACTCTATGTTGGAATATACTATCCCCATCTGAAGTAGGGTCAGGAGACTGTGGGTCGAGGACAGGCTAATGGGCTGTTTGGCTGCCAGGGCAAGGAGCAGAGTATCAGGGCTGCCTTGCCCAGTCTGGAGCCACCAGGATCATGGTGGCTGGCTGACTCCTGATGTTTTAGCAGGACTCTGAAGATTAAGGGGAATGGAGGAAAGGCACACAGGAACCTTCCCATCCAATCTAGAGCCAAAGCATCCACTGGCATTGTGCCTAGAGCTGGAGGCCTGCGACAGTACAGCGGGATCTGGTGATTGAGGTTGGAAGCGAAGAGATCCATCTCTAAGGTGCCCTACCTCCTAAAGACTGCAGTCAGCACTTGACTGGTTAGGGTCCACTTGTGATGGCCCCAACTGATGTGGCTCAGGGCGTCTGCCAGCACATTGTCCTTACCTGGGAGATGAATGGCAGAGTTTGCGGATCTCGTGTCTCCCCGCTTGTTGATGTAAAACATAACAGTGGTGTTATCTGTCCTAATTTTGACAGGCTCTCCTTTTAGCTGGGGGGCAAATTCTTTGACAGCCAGGTACACAGCTCTGAGTTTGAGGAGATTTATGTGGCACCTGGACTCCCTTGGAGACCACACTCCATTTATTGACTTGTCTGCCAGGTGTGTATCCCATCCATGGTGAGCACTCTGGAGGGTTCCCTTTGCTGGAAGGGAATCCCTTTCCTGAGAGTCTCCTTGTCCTTCCACCAATCCAAGGCTTGCAGAAAGATCCTCGTGACTGGAATGAGCTTTCACAGAGAGTCTCTTTTCTGGGACCAGTGAGCCCTCAGGTGATACTGAATGTCCCTCATTTGAAACCTGCCACCTGGAACCACGGCTGTAGTAGAGGCCATGTTGGGGCTGTATTTCAGATAAGGCTAGGGTAAAATGTGAAGTCCCACAAGGCTCCATATTAGGGCCCATATTATTTTCTTTATTTTTCGACTCAATAACAACAGTCATCACAGGTGCACAATTAATATTGTACGCTGATGATGCTGTGATCTATTCTCATGGATTGTCATCAACTGAATTACATGGGATTTTAAATAAATAATTGTGTTTTTACACAAAAATGGTTGACAAATAATTTGGTGTTAAAGTAAAAACTAAAACAACGGTATCTGGAACCCCTGACAATTTGAGGGATGATGGTCATAGCCATCAGGCTGCGTCACAAGATGGTACCTTTTACGAAAGTGTTTCCAATATTAAGTATCTGGGAATTACACTGGACCCTACTTTGAGTTTCTGCCCCCACATACAAATAACAATGGCTAAAACTTCACAATAAAATTGCATTATTACACAGGCTACGCAGCTACTTAACTACAGAATCCAGACTGGCTATAGCCAATCAGCATCTTTTGCCTACAGTAAATTATGCATCAATAATAGCAGACAATGCTCCATCACGAACTTGATCTAAGAAGTCAACTTTGATACAAAAGATAGGAAAATTTGCATTGCTTGCACCAAATAATCTGCATCAATGGGACAGCCATAAGGCAATTCTAGGGGTAGAAAAGTAGGCTGCTGGTTAACTAGGATCTGCAGCTTATCCATTAGTAGGAAATGGGCAGACTGGGTGGGCCAAGCGGTCCTTATCTGCTGTCAAATTCTATGTTTCTATCACTGGGAAATTCTTAAGAAACTGGGGTGGCTACCTATCTCTATCATAAACCATCATACTCTTAAATATTCCTCTGATGCATACATCAAATGGGCAGCATACCTTCGCTTATGTTGCATCTGCCACTTGGAAATAAATATTTATTTATTACTCGGATGCACACCTTTGAGCAAAATGCTCATTTACAAAGGTTCCTCGTCAAAAACAACAGATGATTTACAACAGGTCTTCACAGTTCACAAGTCAACAAGATAGTACTGTATAAGCATTAACAACAGAAAATTGGTAACAGAACACCAAAGTACACAGATCAAATGTACACTTCAAGAGGCCTAGTAGTTCACAGTAATAAAAGTGCTGAACACAGGTAGCAGACCTGTGGGGCATTGTCTGTGGATAGATTTGTGTGTGTTTATGGCACAGGGACTCAATAGAGTAGTAGTACATGTATGAGAGGTCAAAGAGGGCATTGATAGGGATGGGTTGTACCATCACAGATCCGATATTTATCAAGTTATAGTACTTTTTCAAATACTTTATTACTCTATTTAAAGAGCTGTTCAAATGTGAATGTTTTTAATGTATATGTATTAACAATTTCGTACTCGACTAGACGTGGAATATGCAATCCTATTTGCATATTATGTTAATGCATAATGCTAAATGTATTGTAATATATGTTTTTTTTTACCTTGGGTCGTACCTGTAAAAGGAACTGTATTCCAGAGTACCTACCTGTTAAACAAATAAACAAACAGGAGCCTGAGGGAGTTTCTGGCTGGCCTTGGCCGGCCCAAGACAAAGGAGTTTGCCAAGGTTTGAAGGTTGTGCATCCTGTCTAGTGAGAGCAGACCTTTCCCTGCTGGCTGTCCAGCTCTGCTCCAATGAACTCCATTAGCTGAACTGGCTCAAATTGTGAGGCTGAAGGAGACTCTGACCTTTTAAGGAGACTTGTCCACAATCAGCCAATTGTCCAGACAGGGAAAGACAGACACTTTCTGTCTACTGAGGTGAGCTGCCACCACTGACAGGCACTTTGTGAAAACTCTGGGAGCTGAAAAAGACCAAATGGCAGAGCTGTAAACTGGTAACAGCTAGAGGGCAGTCTGAATCCGAGATATTTTCTGTGGGAAGGCCTGACTGGAATATCAAAATAGGAATCCCTTAGTGTGCAGGGAGGCTAGCCAGTCTCCCTGTTGCAAGGAGGGAATCACTATCGACAGGGTGACCACCTTGAATTTTGGGTTGAATACTGTAGGTGTTTGTTCAGATACCGGAGATCTAGAATAGATCACCAGTCCCCAATTTTCTTCTGGGTGGGAAAATACCTGGAGTAGAGGCCTTTTCCCCATTGGGGGAAGGGAACTCTTTCCACTGCATTTGCAGACAGAAGAGACTTTACTTCTAACTCCAGCAGAAATTTTTCTGTGGGGGTCAGGGGTTTTAATGTCTTGTGACACTGCAGAGAGGGGAAATGTTGTGAACTGCAGGGTAAGTCCTTGACCCATCACTTCCTGCACCCACTTGTCATGTTGATATGGTGCCACTGGTGGAAGTAGTGAGTTAGCCTTCCTCCTACTGGGAGGGGGGAGGTGACCTGGGCCTTCTAGTCGGGGATTTTGTTTAGTCTGAGATTTTGTAGAAGGGATAGGATCAACATGTTTCTGAGCCCTTCTACCCATTTCCCCTAAAGAATACTCTCATCTGAGAGTAATCCAAGGGCACAGGCACAGGGTAGAATGCCCTGGGATAGTAACCCCTCTGTCTTGGGGCCTGTAGGAAGTAGAGGGCTTCTCTTTAGTTGCATTACTCTGATAGGTGGATTTGTACTCCTCCACCTTTTTCATGTATGCCTCTGTTTTATCTCCAGAAAATTACTGTCAAAGTGGAAATCCATAGCTTTAGTTTGTGTGTCCTGGGAGAGACTGGTAGTCCTCAGGCAGGCAAATTATCTGAGGGAGATGGCCAGCGCCATGGCTCTAGATGCTGTGTCGTTGACATCCACAGCCATATGGGACTGATACGTTGTGGCTTCCAGGGCTATTTTAACAGTTTCTGCCAAATCTTGAGCCACTTTATCTGGGGCTTGCTGGCTGATTGCCAGGACAGCTGTCCAGAGAGCCTTTTGGTACTGATCTGTGTATGCCATGTAAGTACAGAGGCGAAGCAGTAAGGAGGCTATGGTGTAAGATTTCTTACCCATAGTGTCCATTTTTTTTGGAATCTTTTTCTGGGGGCTGTGAAGAAACAGTGACCTTTGCTTTATCGCAAGCTGCAGCTTACACTGCTCCTTCAAGGTCTGGATGCATGTAAAGGTACTCAGCATTGAATTTACCTAGCTGGTACTTTTTCTCTATCTTTTTATCCACCCCTGGGATGGAGGTGGGACTCTGGAGTACTCTGAAAGTAGTCCTGTGAAGGCACTTGTGTATTGGAAGGAGTAGCTTTTTAGAAGGAGGGATACCCATCATATCCAAAAAGTCTGGCTCCTCATCCTCCTCGGTGGACTCTTGAATAGAAAGGCCAAGGGTGTCCACCATATGTTGGACAAAGGTAAAATGGGAGGAAAAATCCTCCTGGCCATGAGAAAGA
This sequence comes from Neoceratodus forsteri, assembly GCA_016271365.2. NCBI lineage: Eukaryota > Metazoa > Chordata > Ceratodontiformes > Ceratodontidae > Neoceratodus > Neoceratodus forsteri. The sequence continues at coordinate 1,829,742,896 of CM057456.1, read as the reverse complement.
GAGCTAAATTCTTGGTCAGGAGTTTCATCAGGCTCTAATTCACCCTCTTGTTCATCATTATCCCTTCACAGAGAATGCCCTGGCCAAGACCAGGGTCTGAGGGAGCAGGAGTAGAGGGATCTGCTGGGGCCCCCATAAGAGGGCCCACAGCTTGAAAAGTTTGATATAGATGCCAAACCGTTGCCATTTCCTCTGCAGAGGGTATATCTTGATGTAACACTGGTGCCTCACTCTGCTTTTCAGCGGAAGGGACTTTGATATGTTTTTCTTTTTGTTTCTTTTTAGCAGGCACTGAATCAGAAACTTGCTGAGAATGTCTTTTTTGTTTGGCGTGGTAATTATTACTATTTTTATCAGAGTTATTTTCAATGGGGCCCTTGCAGGACCTATCTTTATTCTTATGAAGAGAGGCAGACCCCTCATCTGTATTTTCCATAGAAGGAGAGGCAGACTGAGAAGCCATATTTTCCAGCCAAAAGGCTAATTACTTAATGATGGGAGCAAAGTGAAAGTAAACTCCCTGACAGAAAACAGTGACTAGCCCAAGTGTAAACAATGAGTTCTGGCAATCTGCCAAGTTCACAACCTGAAAGGCTTCTGAGAAATTTGAATAAAAAAGGACCAGCCTGCTAACTGGGTTTCTCTGACCTGCCAATGTGTCAGGGACCCAGAAAAACTTGTTCCCAAAAAGGAAAAAAAAAAAAAAAGGTTCCCAGTGCTGTGAAGCCACTAAAAATTACTCCTCTGTTCAGGTAAAATGAAAAAAAGTGATAATCATGAAACGGCTTCAAAAAAAGGTATCTGTGGAAAAAATAAGTTTTAAATATAAAATCTGCAGATTTTTTTGTCTCAGACGTGATATTTTTTAGTCAGAAAACGCGTGGGAATGCGGAAAACAGTGGCGTTTTTGCCGCAGATTCCGGGAACTGAAAATCCGCAGAAAATGCAAAAAAAAAAAAGCACTAAAACCAGCAAAAACACTCTCAAGGCAGCACAAAGAAAAGAAATGAGTAACACTGAAAAAATAAAATACTCCAAGTGAAGGTTTGAAGAGAGTGTTCTGGGGCAGACTTTTCCAGTCAGCAGAGAAATGAATCTGACTAGCTTTCAGCAGCATCTGCAGGAAGCACTCTCTTTCTTTAACATGATTGGCTAATTCTTGGCATCATACGCATAAACTCCACCTCAGGGGCATCTGAACCCAGCTGGCATCACTGCATTAGTCAAGCGTACTGAGGGATTCCTGGGGTGAGAATTAGTATTTTGGACCTTCAAGAGCTAGTTGGCTGTACAGGTAGTTTATCAAGCTGCAAATTACCTAACAAATTTGTCAAGGGTGACAGGTAGACCTTTAAAGTTTGACCATGATTTAAAAAAAAAAAGATAGTCTGAGACATACTGAGAATTTTGCAACAGTGGTGGACCCAGGACCACTAAGTAATACATTAAAGCACTTCTTTCAGAGAATGCTCAGTAACTGTTTGAAAGGTTCTAAAAACAGCATTGCAATATCTTCTTTTATCACTGGTATCGGCTGAATATTTAAGCATCTCCATTTAGGTAAATGTAAAATGCAGTCTAGTTGCTTTATTACATAGTTTCTGCACACTTTATGAAGTCAATAACCCACTTTAAACTAAATCTGTAAGCAATTTTATTCATAACTGTAATAATAAAGTGTTGACTCAAAATATTAGATTCATTTTAATAATAATAAAATTTTGTGTTACTAAGCTAGTCGGTTGGCACAGTTCAACATTTCACAGCTTCTAAAAGGAATAATTTAGATATGATCTATAATCCTGGCAGACATCACAGTCCAGAGGGGGGAAAATAGGTCCAGATAACTCAAGCATAGATATTAAAGGTCTCTGAGGGTGTTACACATGAAATCTATTGAAACTGGACCACTTCCTACCATCGAACAGCTAAAGGTGATCTTTATACTTCTCAGGACGTAGGTGATGTTCAGTGAAAGGGCTCAGAGACTTTCTTCAGCTCCTTGTCTCTGTTTAGTTTACGGAAAAAGGACTTCCCAAATTCATAAGTGCTAATCATTATGGCACATGCTGGAGCAACTTTGATTAAGCGAGGCATAAAACCTGAAGAAACAAAAAGGTCAAAATTGAGATAAATACATTTTTGGGTCTAGAACTGTTTAACAAGAGCTGATCATCCTGCAATCTTCCTTTAACACAATTCCAAGCATCCCCTGACACAAGATCCTTTCCCCCCAACTTTCTTTTGTCTCAACCTCAGTGCCTGATTCACCTCACAAACACATTTACAGCTTATTTTTTTTCCTTCTTGTATTAAAATGACCCAGAATTCTGCTCAGCTGTGGCGTTACTGTAACAGCAATGTTGGAATCCTGAATTTTAAACATTGTGCTCATCTTACACAACACACAGCTGTGAATCCGGGAACCCAGGTTTGAATCCCACCATTGCAATGTATTCACTGTGTGACCCTGAGCAAGCTCTCTCTCTCTCTCGTGTTCCATCCCTCTTTCAGTGCTCAGCTTTCCTGAGTATTCATTAACTGCCCCAAATCTCACAGTAACCTCAGTATACCTAATGTTCTCCATCTCTCTCTTTCCATCCCTTTAGTGCCTGACCTTACGAAGTATTCCTCAACCCCTGAATCTTACAGTAACCTCCCTGTGCTTGCCTCATGGCTGATGTAACTGTTCATGACCTATACTGTGTGTGTGTGTAAAATGTTTTCTAAAATATAAAATTTGGTTTCTGTCCTAAATGTTTATCTAGTAATCTTTCCATAGGTTATCGTAACTAATCAAAATCTCATTAAACTGGGCGACCTTACTGGTTCAGGCTTCGTGCAAGGAAGTTTGCTTGTATGTAGGTGGTCCTAGGTTTGACTGTTGCTTGGGGTCCTACTCAGGTTGGCAGGAGGTATCAGAGTGCCCCACGGGATCACAACACTGCTCCCTGTTGGAAGTTGGGGATGCTGGGCTTCTTGCTATTTGACTGCTTCCTAGTGGCCTTGGGTAAGTGGAGCCAAGCAACAAGTTTCCATCTGTTCCATGGTCTGGTACTGCAGAGTTCAGCTGGCATGTTTACATACATGCTACATTAATGGTGTGCATCATGCCCCACCTTGACTGATGCTAGCAGTTCTTCCAGTTTCCAGTGACGGATGGTTTCACATGCTAGTGGTGTGCTCTACAGCACTGCTGAAGCTGGGTTCATTCTCCAGGTGTACAGCCAAAGGGCAAGAGGCAACACTGATGGCAGTTACAGCAGATAGGACAGGGTGATGGAGAGAAGTACGGGTGTAAAGAGGGAGGAGACAAGCTCGCTGGCACAATGGCATGGTTGCTGCTTATGACACCAACAATCCAAATTCATGAAGCAGAAGCGTTCCACATCCCACAGGACACTCATCTCCTACGGATAGGGAAGGTCGCTGTCACAATATCACCAGAAACGTACCCACGGGTGGCACTGCAGTGAAGGTAGAGTGGGTGTATGGACGGACATCAGGCAAGCTCGGGAATTTGCACATTATTGTGTGCTAGTGTCCTCTTGCGCTCTGTACCCACTGAGGTCCAGAGGAAGACATGACAACTGGCAAACTTCCACCCTCGCAGGATGAAAACCCCAGCACACTGGGGCCCCACAAAACCATCTGTTGCAGAACTGCATTTTGGGGAGGCAAGCCTGTTCCTCACTGTTCTCTCTCTCGAGAGGGGTAACAGTGAGGTCTGTAGCGGCAGCAGGCTGGGGGTCATGGGGCTAGGTGGTCGCTTGGGGGAAGGAGAGAAGAACAGTGACCAAGGGCAATAAATAAAAAGTTAAAAAAAGAAGAGAGAGCGGCAAATAGAAAGCAAAAAATAAATACAGCTTTTATGATTAACAAACACTAGTCATCACCTGCATATAATCCAGAAAATCCGTTTTCAGCAATGATTTTTTTCATCACATTCCATGTTGAAGAAGACTCCTTTGGTATCACTAAAAGGTAAATATGAATAAAGTCTGCACAACTATTGGTAAGAGGTCGTATTAAAATAAAAAAAAAATTGAACACAAGTTGTGACGATTCATAATGAACCTGCAGCTACATGTCTGTAAAGAACAAAGAGTGAACAATGACTAAAGGACTTGTACACTTACAACTGTGTTGGAAGAATGAAGCGGCTTTCATTATTCCAACCCAAGTTTTAAAATTCAAGTTGTAACTATTGTCACCAATCTAACTTTCTGCAGAACAATACCAGGGTAGTTCTTACATGAAACAAAACAAAACCAAAGGTAAAAAGAAGAGTCAGAGGTCAGCAGTCAAGATGGCTAAATAAAGAACTCCTATGTAAGTTAAAAGTCCGAGATAAGCAATGGAAACAACACAAAAAATCTGGGCTCCCCCTGGATCTTATCCTGTACAAGCAGTATAGAAATGATTGCAAAGGCGCATCAGGCAGGCTAAAAGCATATACTGTCAAAACCTGCTGACTAACTCCTCCAACGACCTCAAAATTTTGGAGTCACATTAAAACTTTTTAGGATCTACGCAAGCTGTCACCCCCTCAGAAATGGTCCTGCAAGGTGTCCACTGTAATGACTCCTTCACTGTTACAAGCGACGTTTAACCAACAGTTTCCGAACCTATCTGCCTACACAGCTTCCTTCAATCTCCTGCTACACAACTGAACTCAATATTCCCTGGCGATTCACCTACCTCATCTAAACCATTCTACTTCAAAGCGGTCACCAGGCATCAAGTCTTCAAGCTGCTCAAGGCTATCTCTGACAATACCAGCCCCGCTCTGATGGAATGGAACCCGTCTATTAAAGATGGCTGCTCACCTCATATCTGGACCTATAGCTAGAATCTTCACCCTATCCCTCTCCAATGGCTCTGTCCCTGAAATCTGGAAGGCCGCCAGAATTACTCCCTGTTTAAAAAGGCAGCAAAATGACACGACCAACTACAGACCAATTGTTATACTATCAGTCCTTAGCAAGATCCTTGAGAAATTAGTCTCTATTCAAGTTACGAATCGTTGAAAACTCCAACTTACTCAATACAGCACAGCACGGCTTTAGAAAACACCACAGCACCATGACTGCACTAGCAAAATTCTCCTCTGACATTCTTACCAACATGGACAAAGGGAAGCTGACAGGGCTGTTTTCATCTACCTCACTAAAGCCGCTCGACCTTGTTGGACCATCCTTACTACTTGCCTCCCTCAGAAATCTGGGCTTCTCCTACCCTGTCACTACCTGGTTCAGCAGCTACCTTGCCAACAGGACTCAAGCAGTGAAATTCAACTCGGCGATCTCTGACAGTGCTGTTATCAATATTGGCGTCCCTCAGGGCTCCATTCTCGGTCCTCTCCTTTTCTCACTATTTGTAAACAATCTCCCTGATGTAGTAACCTCTGGCCACTCACTACTTTATGCTGATGACCTGGTCATCTATGCCCACTCTGACAATATCACCAACCTGAATGCTGCCCTTACCACAGACTTCCACTTGGTGCAGCGCTGGCTACACACCCAACGCCTTGTCCTTAACTCCAATAAAACTAAAAGCCATGCTATTTGGATCCCCACACAAATTAAGAACCTGCTCTTCTTCTCTCTCTGTGCCTGACATTAATGGTAACCCTCTGAGTCTGTTAGCTCTTTTCAGCTACTTGGGCATTCACCTTGACCAAAATCTTGACCCTAAAGCTGCACATCCAGGAAACTTGTAAATCTGTCAATTTAGCTAGGGCTGCTTACAGGACTAACTACCTGCTGCTTACCCTGCTGCAGCCTAAACTGGCAATTGCTTGAGAATCCTGTTACCAACCCACTCACCACGGTGCTCCCATCCTAACCATGGCCAGCAAACTGCTCTGCACCAATGGGACACCACCTTCAACAATGTTTGCAGGTATGCAGCTAAAGCACCACGCCTGAAGCACCATTGTCAGCTATACAAAGACCTGGGCTGGCTATCTCCCTCCTCCACCAGGCAATATTACCTCTGCAACCTTTCTGACACCATCATCAGAGCATCAAAGCCAGCTGAGCTCTCAAAACTACTCCAACCGGTTATACCTTCACGGGACCTTAGATCCTCTGACAAGTCCTTATTAAATATTCCTCTCTGCCGCACAAAAAAGGGCTCGGGAGCCTTCAGTTATGCTGCCCCTCACTTTTGGAACTTGCTGCCCCAGGGACTAAGAAATGCTCCTTCTCACGATGCATTTAAGCACAATCTCAGAGCTTTCTTACCTCGATGGACAAATGTGTTTGTTTTGATCCTCTTGAATCCCATGCTCTAACCTGTTCTCCTCCCTCCCTCCTCCCTATGTATTATAGGCACTTGCTTTTTTATTCTTGGTTGTTTTGCTTTTATGTTTCATGTTTGTTGATACTGTATAACATTGTTGTTCTGATGCCAATTGTAAAGCTCTCTAATTACTGCCTAGTCCTTAAGCTTGCCTCGCTCCTGAGCTGTTTTCCCCACCTTCATTCCTTATCCTGCCCTCTGTTCCTGTAACACTTACTTTCCCAGCCCCGCTCTCTTCCCTTCCCACTTAGCCATTTCTCCAGTACCCCCTGTCATTACCCCCTCCCTTTTTCCTGCCCCCCCTCTCCTGCTCTTTGCCGCCTCACTCCCCCTCTAACCGCCCTCCACTCCCCTCTCTGCCGTCTTTCGGTTCCACCGGCCCGGTAACAGGTTGCTACCTTGTACCGCTAATGCCGTAACTTGCCGCCACCCTTCCTACCTTTCTTTCACCTTTCTGCCCCTCTCCCTGCCAGCTTTCCCCTCCTTCTTTTATTCTTCCCTCTTCTCCCTATGCTCAGTCCTCACCCCCTCCCCTCTCCTATTTTATCCCGCCTCCCACCAGTTTGCGTGACTCCCCTCTCTCTCCTGCCATCTCAGTAGTTCCACCGCTCGGCCGCAGGTTACTACTCACCCATCCAATGCGTTTTCCACCGCCTGCCTCTTGTCCTCCTCCTTCTTCTGTTCGGCTGCGCTCTTACTAGGTGCACTCTATCTCCCTACCCCCACTCATTTCCCTATCTGTTCCGTGCCTTCATCCCTTTTCCCTATACCCTGCCCATCCCACCTACCCTTCCCTCCCCATTCCTTTAGTTCAAATCCCTCCTCACCCTTGCACCTAGTCCCCCACCGCCTCCCCTGCACATCACCCTCTCCCTCTCTATTTTTTGCACCCATAGCTTCACTGTCCTGTTCCCCGACCTCTCCGTCTCTCTTGCCGACTCCGGTTCCACCGACCCGGCCACAGGTGGTAACCTTCTCCGCTAATGCCGCACTTGGCGCCTAACCTCCCTCCTGTCCTCCCTTTTCGCTATTCGCCTACCACCCCTGTCTCCGTCTCCTCCTGCCCTACCCTTACACCTGTCCCCTACCACCTCTCCCCTAGTTCTCAACAACTGAATACATGTAATTTTATCCTTATTGCTATGCTTGACTACACTGTGTGACTTTGTCCTTTGCAAATGTATCCTGCTCTGTGTAATTTCTTATGTATCCTGCAAATGTATCCTGCTTTGTGTAATCTCTTATGTATCACTGTGTTCTGTAACTGTACCTCCCGGGTCGTGCCTGAAAATAGTCACTTGTTGGCTAGCGCACTTACCCGGTCAACAAAAACTAACTAAATAAATAAATAAATAAAAAACACGACTGTTATAATTTTAGCGTGCTGTTGCAACTGTAGTTCTATTCAAAGAGCTCTATCTAGTAACTGTCAGTACACAAATTATTTTGTAACTGTGTTATAACACTATTCCACTGGGTCTTGGGATACGCTCCTCCTAATCCTGCTGACTTTGGGGCTGCATGTTGTAACACTATTCCACTGGTGCTTGGGGTATGCATTCCTACTAATCCTGATGATTTTAGGGCTGCATGTTGTAACACTATTCCACTGGGGCTGAGGATATACACTCCCCATCCTGCTGATATCAGGGTTGCACGTTGTATCACTATTCCACTGGGGCTCAGGATATGCACACCCAAGCCTGCTGACTTTAGGGTTGCATGTTATAACACTGTTTCATTTCGGCTCAGGATATGCACCCCTGAAGCCTGCTGACTAGGGTTGCATGTTGTAACACTATTCCATTTGGAGCTCAGGATATGCAGCCCAATCTTGCTGATATTAGGGTTGCATGATATATAACACTATTCCACTGGGGCTCAGGATATGCACCCTCAATTCTGTTGACTTTAGGGTTACATGCTACACCGCTATTCCACTGGGGCTCAGGATATGCACCCTCTAATCCTGATGACTTCAGAGTTGCATGTTGTAATGCTGTCCCACTGGGGCTCAGGATATGCACCTCCCAATCCTGATGTCTTCAGAGTTGCAGGATATAACACTGTTCCACTGGGGCTCAGGATATGCAAACCCCAATCCTGACAGAAGGTAGGTTGCATATAACAATGTTCCACTGGGGCTCAGGATATGCCCAAATCCTGCTGACTTTAGAGTTGCATGATATAACATTGTTTCACTGGGGCTCAGGAAATACACTCCCAATCTTGCTGACTTTAGGGTTGCATGTTGTAACACTATTCCACTGGAGGTCGTGATATGCACCCCCAATCCTGACGACTTTAGGATTGCGTATTGTAGCACAATTCCACTGGGGCTCTGGATACGCGTTCCCAATCCAGCTAACATTAGGGTTGTATGTTGTAAAACTTTTACACTGGGACTTGGGATAGGAACCCCCAATCATGCTGATTTTAGGGTTGCATGTTGGAACACTGTTCCACTGGAGGCTAAGGATATACACCCCCAATCCTGCTGATGTTAGGGTTGCATGTTGTAACACTGCTCCACTGGGGCTTGGGATGTGCACCCACAATCCTGCTGATTTTAGGGTTGCATGTTGTAACACTGCTCCACTGGGGCTTGGGATGTGCACCCACAATCCTGCTGATTTTAGGGTTGCATGTTGCAACACTGCTCCACTGGGGCTTGGGATGTGCACCCACAATCCTGCTGATTTTAGGGTTGCATGTTGCAACACTGCTCCACTGGGGCTTGGGATGTGCACCCACAATCCTGCTGATTTTAGGGCTGCATGTTGTAACGCTATTCCACTGTGGCTGGGGATATGTACTCCTAATCCTGCTGATATCAGGGTTGCGATGTGAAGACCAATATAAAAAGCTCCAGAAGTGCCCCCTTGCTCCCTAGGAGCTCTTCAAAGAATTTTAGAAATCTCAGGAAAAAGCTTTAGAAAAATATTTGCACACAATTAAGCTTACATTGTGTTTCAAATATTAACTGGGCTTAATTGTTATTAGCAACTGAATACTGGTAAATCGTTGCAACAAGATTTACTGCCAGTTCCTTCCCTACGACTAAGGACGTGGTGGTGGTGGTAAGGATTTGGAAGTCCTTCAGCAGAAAAAGCAAATCAAAGTGTGCAGCTGCAGGGAAGGGGCAGGGGTTGGAATGTTAACTGCCAACTACTGCTTGCGCATTGGTTTTTGATGCCCCTTGTAAGAAAGTACAGTTACGTAAGAACTTACCGTAACAGCAGATTTTTGAGAGAAGTTCTTGCAGCAGGCCAGATCAGTAGGACTATACCACCAGGCACTAGGACCACACGAAAAACTTCTAGCTAGCAGTCTACCATGGGTGATTGACCCCGCTAGCATCAGTCATCTGATGTCAGCCTAGGCTATATAGGAGGGCAGTCCCCCACACACCTCAGTTCTCCCCCCGAAGGCTCTACACAGCCAGCTGATGGAGAACTGAGGAGGTTATCCCGAGAGCCAAGAAAAGGCAGAAGCAGATGCAATAGAAAAAGAGAAACAGGGGGAAGGAGGGAGGGAAAGCAGGGCCTACTGCATGAGCTTCTCTCGAAGATCTGCTCTTATGGTAAGTTCTTACATAACTGTACTATCTTACTTCAAGGAAGGCTCTTACAGCATTCCACACTGGTAGGACTGAGTCTCAAGCAGTACAGGTTACCACCAGGGTAACACCACCGAGAAGACCGATCAGCAGACAGTAGCTCAAGAAAGCAGGTCTTGAAGAACTGCTAGGCCTAAATTGGCCCTGCGCCTAGAGACTATGTTCAGACTGTAATGCCTGGTGAAAGTGTGGACAGAACTCCAGGGGCAACTGCATAGATATCCACAGCAGATACACTGTGGAAGCCGTAGAGGCAGCCAAACCTCTGGTGGAATGGCCCTTGACCACTCCCAGAAGGGGCCTGTTGTACTTGTGGCAACAATAAACAATACAATTGACTACACACGTAGACAAGCATTGTTTAGAAACAGGAGCACCATACCTCTCAACTGTCCCTAATTTTGCCTCAAAATTTTACTCTGTCCCTCCTAAAAATTGTGTTTCCATGACCAAACAGTGGGGGTTGTAAGCACAAAATAATGTTAAACACTAAAGTTACAGACTTGTTCTTACTTGGAAAATGCATTTTACACTAAGCCCCTTATTTTACCAGCTTCCTGAGCTGATATCTCCAATTTTAAAGATGTGTCCCTGATTTTGGTCCTTTGTCCCTAATTATTTTAAGCCTTGTCCCTGATTTATGAGGCAGGAGGTTGAGAGGTATGAGGAGCACCCTCTCTCAGGGGCGAATGAAAGAAACAACTGATCAGTCTTTCTAATGGACTTAGTGCAGTTTGTATAGTACCGCAATGTCCTGTGTACATCCAAAGTATGGAGCAATGCCTCCCCATGATTAGAGTATTCAGGAAAATAAACAGGCAGGTGGATGGACTGATACAAAGTAAACTCCGACGCCACCTTAGGGAGAAACTTAGGATTAGTACGCAAAGACCTAAATAAGGCTCTTTACACACCAGAGCCCGTAGCTTGGAAATCCTTCGCGCAGAAGTAAAAGCAACCAAAAATACAGGTTACTCACCTGTAACAGGAGTTCTAGGAATGGTATATGTTGTTCATCCACACTGTCTGGCAGGTTCCTTGCCGCGTATATCTTGCCGGAAGGTTTTCAAACTGGCTCCTCCCACCCACCCGGGTGGTAAAACTCTCGGCTCGGCCCCATGAAGCCAGATCTAGCCCACTGGAAGCCAAGTTGTGCGTTGAAGCCGGGGAGTTCGGGTGGGTCGTGTGGATGAACAACATATACCATTCCTAGCACTCCTGTTACAGGTGAGTAACCTGTATTTCTAGGGACATGGATACTGTATGTTGTTCATCCACACTGTCTGGCAGACTCCTAGCAGTTCTCCGGGAGGAGGGAGGCCAGGCGCACACCCCCTACTTGGGAAATAAAGACTGGAGAACCGAGGCCCCAAAACCAGCATCCCGGCATGACTCAAGGTCGATGTGGTAGTGGATCATGAAGGTGTGTGCTGACTTCCAGGTAGCAGCCCTGCAGATTTCCTGGACAGGGATGTCCCTGGAAGCAGCCACCGATGCAGCGGTATAGCGGGTAGAATGGGCTCTTATCCCTCTGGGAGGCTCCATGCCCGCCAACCTATAGCAGAGATCTATGCAGGAGGTGACCCACCTGCCTATCGTCCGCTTGGCTGCAGGTCTGCCAGGTGCGGCTTCAGCATAGGTGACAAACAGCTGGCGAACCTGTCCACGAACTTCAGCCGTCCGCTCCTTGTACTAAGTGAGCGCTCTTCTAGGGTCCAAAGTATGGAGCCTATATTCGGCCTCCGAGGTGTGATTGGGGTAGAACACCGGCAGAGTCAACACCTGGTTAAGGTGAAACTCCGACACCACCTTCAGAAGGAATTTTGGTTGGACGCACAGGACAACCTTGTCCCTGTGGAAGACCAGATAAGGAGACTAAATGGAAAGCGCCTGGAGCTTTCCCATCCTTCTGGCTGACGTGATAGCCACCAAGAAGGCGGTCTTCCACGACAGGTGAGAGATGTCACACCTGTGCATCTGTTCAAATGGCTTGCCCATGAGCTCAGCCAATACCAGCAGTAGATCCCACGGATGTGGAGGTTCTGGCACCGGAGTAGATATGTGATCAAGGCCTTGGAAAAAGCGCCCGACCACCTTCTCCTGTGCCACTGACTGCTTCCCGACCCACACCTAGTAAGCAGAGATGGCTGCCAGGTGCACCTTAAGGGTCGTCGACTGAAGCCCTTGCCAAGAAAGGGACCACAGGTAGTCCAGAATGCTTGCCAAGGAACAGGAGGAAGGGTCCAGGCCCTTGCCCTGACACCAAATGGAGAATCTCCTCCATTTGAAGGCGTAGCATTTTCTGGTCGACTCCTTACAGGACACCCCAACGACGTTGAGGACCTCGTTGGAAAGACCCTCGGCTTGGAACTCTAGCCACTCAGGAACCAGGCCGTCAGGTGCAGGGATTGAAGGTCCGGATGGAATACCTTCCCCTGATTGACTGAGATCAGGTCCGGGCGGGCTGGAAGCCGCCTCGGGAGCCTGGAGCTGAGACTGAGGAGATCTGAATACCACAACTGGTGGGGCCAGTCTGGGGCTACCAGAATCACCTGCGCCTTGTTCCTCCTTGCCTTGAGAAGCACCTTGTAGATCAAGGGAATTGGGGGGAAAGGCGTAGAAGAGGCCTGGGGTCCACGGCCTCGAAAAGGCATCCCCCTGCAGCAAGCCCTGCTGAGGGGGGTGAGCATGAAACAGTCTCAGCTTCGCATTCTCCCTGGAGGTAAACAGGTCCACCTGAGGCGTGCCCCAGTGGGAGAACAGATCTTGTACTACCCCCGGCAGGAGAGAGTACTCGTGGGATGCAGCCCCTATCTGGCTTAAGGCATCGGCCAGGGTGTTGGAGGCTCCTGCCACGTGAATGGCAAGGAGATCCGCCTCCAGTGACCAAATGTGGAGATCTTCCCTGCACAGAGACATGAAATGCGTCCCGCCCTGGCGGTTTAGGTAGTACATGGTCGTGGTATTGTCCGTCTGGACCTGAACCACTTGACCCCATAGAAACGGAGCGAAGGCAGTGAGGGCTAGACGAACCGCTCGAAGCTCCAGCAGGTTGATGTGGCATCAGGACTCCCAAGGGGACCAGAGGCCGTGTGCTCTGTGTTCCCCCAGATGGGCACCCCAACCCATCAGAGAGGCATCGGTCGATAGAGAGATCGTCGCCTTGGGGCGGACAAACGGGATGCCCTCCTGCAGATGTGCTGGAACGGTCCACCACTGGAGAGTGTTCCACATCCCCTGGGTCACTGTCACTAGCTGATCCAGAGGATCAAAGTGCTGTTGAAGGGGACGCATGTACCAGCAGGCCCAACAGACCACGCTGATGCAGGCCGCCATGAGGCCCAGGAAGTCCCAAGCAGAGTGCGATTGCCCAACCTGAAATGATTGGGCAAAGGAGGAAAGAACCTCGGCCCTGTCCGCCGGGAGCCATGCTCTGGCTCGTAGAGAGTCGAGCTCTGCCCCGATGAATTGGATCACCTGCTTTGGCACGAGTTCCAACTTGACCTCGTTGATGAAGAGGCCAACTGAGAGCAAACCTGAAGGGCCAGATCTCTGGACCGCTCCACCTCTGCTCTGCAGGGGGCTGCAATCAGCCAGTCGTCCAGGTAGGGGTACACCCGGACCCTTCGGCGCCGCAGGAATGCTTTCACCACTGCCATGCATTTGGTGAAGACCGTAGGAGCTAGGGAAAAGCCGAAGGGCATGGCCCGGAACTCGTAGAGGGATCCCTCTGCCCTGAAGTGGAGGAATCTCTGGTGGGACGGACGGATTGGGATGTGAAAGAATGCGTCTTGAAGGTCCAGAAAACAGAACCACATGCCTTGTTCCAAGGATGGGATTATCTGAGCCAGAGTGACCATCCTGAAGGTCCAAGACCTTAGGAACCTGTTCAGGTCGTGCAGGTCGAGAATGGGGCGGCGCCAGCCCCCCATCCGTTTTGGGACCAGGAAGTACCTGGACACAAACCCCAGGTCTAGAGGAGGATCCGCCACCTTCCTCATCACCTCTTTTTGGAGGAGCAGGGCAATATCGGCTTGGGTAGCCCACAAAGAGGCTGCGGACCCCGTAGCCCCCTGAAGGGCGACAGCTCAGAAGGGTGGGGCCTGCTCGACCTCCAGAGGCAGGCCCTTTCCTACCACCTCCAACACCCAACGGTCCGTGGTGATAATGGACCAAGTGGAAAGGAAGTGGTGGAGCCGTCCCCCCACAGAGGGAACCCAGGGGGGAGTGACGAGGCTGGGGGCGACACTCCCTCAACCCGTCACTGGGCAGGCTTAGAGAAGGGACCTCCTGGGCCTTTACCTCCCTGCTTCCTGTTGGAGGAAGCCGCGGGCTTGGGTTTGGGATGCCAAGCACGAGCCTGCTGGCCCTGGTGCTGTTGGGCCGGACGTGCAGCAGGTGCAGAAGGACGAAAGGACTTGTGCTGCTGCTGTCGGCGGCCTTTGTCCTTCTGGGTGGAGGTGACTGAGTCCAGAGTGGCATTGGACTTTTCGATCCGCTGGAGACGACCTTCCACTCCAGGGCCGAAGAGGTCGGTCCCCCGGAAGGGGACATCCACCAGTTTGTGCTGGGTATCCGCCGTGAAGGTGGATATCCTCAGCCATGCTCAGCGGCGTATGGCCACCGCGGCCGCAACTGATCTGGCACAGGAGTCTCCAATGTCCAGAGCCGTTTGGAGCTGCTGTTTAGCCACCGCCTCACCCTGGTCCCACCTGCCGGACCGTGGTCTGCAGGTCAGCTGGGAGATGAGGATCACTCATCCAGGGAGCCCATAGGGCATGGAGAGGGTGCCATCAGCACAGCCGAGCTGGCTGGCGGAGGCCAAGGGAGGACGAGCGCATACCTTGCGCCTGCATAGTCCAGCTTTTTGACCTTTGTCGGGGCTTGTCCACATCCTAGTGTTCCCAGAACGCCGGAAAACGCTGTCGGTGACCAACCCCTCGGCAGAGGGGTGTTCCGAAAAAAACGGGCAAAGGGCCGGTAAGGACCGCATACTTCATGGCCGAAGGCACAGGCAGGAAGCAGGCCGCTGCCACAGCTCCAAGGCAGGGCCAACAATGGCTTCAGCCACCAGAAAGGCCTCCGTGGGTGAATCCCCTCGGTCCAGTATCTCCGTCAGTGGATACTTGGCCCACTTGGAAATGGGCTCGAGCTGCATCCCGGTGGACTCCGAGATGAACCGAAGCAAACCCATGAAGCACGATGGGCTTTCGTCCATCGACTGGCCCCCGGAGGACTCCAGGTCAATGGGCCTGGAGAACACGGAGGAGTCGTCGCCGTCGGACTCCGAGGAGTCGGCAAAGAGCTGCCTGGGGCCTCAGCCACCCTCCGCCTACTGAGGATGGTCGGGAGTGAGGGTGACCGACAACCTGTGGGGCAGGCCCTGACCCGACCGAGAGTCCTTGGTCGGCACCCCCGATTTCGGTTGTGGAGGCAGAGGTTCCACCACAATCGGTGGGGCAGCTGGTTTCGGCCGAACAACCAGCCCAAGCTTGGGCACCTCGGCTACAGCGAGGGGTTGTTTCAGCCACTTGTGTGACAGCCACTTGATGGCCAGGGAAGGCGACGGTGTTGGCTTGTTCCCAGACAGAAGTAACTGCTGCCACATCAGGTCCTCGTAGCGTCGACGCAACTTACGCCGAAGCCTCTCCTCTTCTGAGGAGGAAGATGGAATCAGCCAGCGCGCCCGCTTACCAGTGCCGACCGGCCGATGTCGGGCGGGACTGGGACGATGTCCAGACCAAGATCGAGATCCTCGGCGCTTCCGAGGATGGGTCTGGGAAGGGCGGGACACCTGCTCTTCCCTCGCTCGAAGTTTAACCGGGACTGCGCACCGGAGGCGCAGGCAGTCCTCGGTTCCACCAGGGAACCGTGAAAAGGGTTGTCGGCTTCACCAGCCTGGCCTGATGGGTCGAGAAAATCTCGACTGCCGACGGGTGTCTCGGCCGGCTGACCTGGACGGGACATCAGAAGCCAGCGGCCTTCGCCAACTGACCAAGTCGAGTGTCGACTGTCCGGGGAAGGGGACCTCTCCCGCTCCCATGAACGCTGACGATAGGACTTACCTTTTGAGTCCTTCTTTCTGGACCAAGAGGAATGTACCAATGGCCCCTCTCCCTTCATGGAAAGGGATTGGCAAAGTTCCTTGAAAGAGGCTGAATATGAGGTACCCAGAGAGAGCGGGATAAATGCCACGACTGAGGAAGAGGATGATGCAGCCTGTGCCGCCTCCTCCTCGAGGGCAATCATCTGCTCGAGTTGCTCAGCCGAGCCAGCCGCCGCAGTAACTGCCCAACGGGCCTCCTTCGACTTCACCGGCGGGTAGCGCTTCTCGGGGCGCCCAAGCTGTAACCGGGCAGCGCGGTCTTCCAGGACATTGGCTGAAAACGAACGGCATAACTCGCAGGCTTGCGGGTCATGTTCTAGGCTGAGGCAGTAGACGAACGTGGAGTGCGGGTCCATCATGGACATTTTCTGCCCACAAGGGCACTGCCGAAATCTGGGAGTCGATTTGTCCATCGCAGCTGCGAGGGAGAAACTTGACCGAAGTGTTGAAAATTTTAAAATAAGTTTCGGGTGAACCGAAGAATTAGGATCCAGTCTACATGCAGAGCGTTAAGGAGGGAACCTGAGCTTCCAAGCGGTAAGGAAGATCTGGCATCATGGGGGCGGAGCCGAGAGTTTTACCACCCGGGTGGGTGGGAGGAGCCAGCTTGAAGACCTTCCGGCAAGATTTAAAGTGGCAAGGAACCTGCCAGACAGTGTGGATGAACAACATTAACATTAACAGTGTCAGTGGCTCAGTAGGTAGCACTCTCGCCTCTGAGGCCGGGAGATCAGAGGGCTGTGGGTTCAGTTCCAACATCTGGCACTTGGATTAATATCCCAGTACTGACACTGTAGTGCAGCATGAGAGGGGTGCTGCACTTCTGAGGTGCCGTCTTTCGGATGAGACGTTAAACCGAGGTCCTATCTGCCTGGATTGGTGGTAGTTCAGGTGGATGTTAAAGATCCATATGGCACTTATCGAAAAGAGTAGGGAATTTCCTGGTGTCCTGGCCAAATTTTTCTCATTCACTAAAAATATCACCAACAGCTTAATTTGGTTCAAGGTCAGTTGGCATTCATCTGTATCCCCCTCCCCCGGGTCGTGCCTGAAAATAGGCAGGATTTGTCTAGTGCACTTACCCGGTCAACAAAAGCTAAATAAATAAAAAAAATAAAAAACATATCCATGTCCCTAGAAAGGGTGCTTTCCACCACAGAACATGCAGCTTGTAACTCTCAGCTGGTTCAAAGGGAGGTAAAAACAGGTTACTCACCTGTAACTGTAGTTCTAGGAGTGGTATATGTGTTCATCCACACTATTTGGCATGTCCCTTTCCCTTTAAGATCTTGCCAGAAGGTCTTCAAGCTGGCTCCTCCCACCCACCCGAGTATTATAACCCTCGGCTCTGCGCCATGATGCCAGACATTGCCGCTCTGGAAGCTAGGTTGTGTGTCAAAGCCGAGGAGATCGGGTGGGTCCGTGTGGATGAACAACATATACCACTACTAGAATTACTGCTGCAGGTGAGTAACCTGTTTTTCTGGAATCGTGGATATGTTGTTCATCCACACTATTTAACAGACTCCTAGCAGTTCTCCGGGAGGAAGGAGGCAAGGCGCACACCCCCTATTTCGGGAACAGAGATTGGAGAACTGAGGCTACAAAACCAGCATCCTGGCATGACTCAAGGTCGATGTGATAATGGGTAATGAAGGTGTTTGCTGTCTTCTAAGTAGCAGCCCCGCAGATATCCTGGATAGGAACGTCCATAGAAGCAGCCACTGATGCAGCAGTATGAGCCCTTAGCCCTATGGGAGGCTCCCTACCCACCAACCTATAGCAGAGATCAATGCAGGATGTAATCCATCTGCCAATCGTCCGCTTCGCTGCAGGTCTGCCAGGTGCGACTTCAGGGTAGGTGACCAACAGCTGGTGAACCTCTCTCTCTCTGAATGTCAGCTGTCCACTCCTTATAATAAGTCAGCACTCGTCTCAGGTCCAGAGTATGGAGCCTGTACTTGGCCTCCGAGGTGTAGTTCGGGTAGAACGCAGGCTGAGTTAACACCTGGTTAAGGCGAAACTCTGATGCCACCTTCAGAAGGAACTTTGGTTTGGGGCGCAGGACAACCTTGTCCCTGTGGAAGACCAGGTACGGAGACTACACTGAGAGCACCTGGAGCTCCCCAGTCCTTCTAGCTGATGTGATAGCCACCAGGAAGGCGGTCTTCCATGACAGGTGTGACATCTCGCACCTGTGCATCGGTTCGAATGGCTTGCCCATGAGTTTTGCCAATACTAGTAGTAGATCCCACGGGAGTGGGGGTTCACGCACCGGAGGGGATATGTGATTGAGGCCCTGGAAAAAACACCAGACCACTGTCTCCTGCACCACCATATGCTGACCGGCCCACGCCAAGTGAGCGGCGATGGCTGCCAGGTGCACCTTAAGGATAGTCATCTGGAGACCTCCTATGGAGAGGGACCAAAGGTAGTCGAGGATACTGGCCACAGGACAGGAACTAGGATCTAGGCCCTTGCCATGACATCAAATGGAAAACCTTTTCCATTTGAAGGCATTGCACATCCTGGTCGAAGCATTCCTAGATGCCTCAACTATGCTGAGGAGGACATCGTTGGAAAGACCCAAAGCCTGGAACTCTAGCCACTCAGGTACTAGGCTGTCAGATACAGGGATTGAAGGTCCACATGGAATACCTTCCCCTGGCTGACAAATCAGGACCGGGCATGCCGGGAGACGCCTTGGAAGCCTGTTGCTGAGGAGAACTGGATACCAGAACTGGCGTGGCCAGTGTGGGGCTACAAGGATCACCTTCACCTTGTCCCTTCTCACCTTGAGAAGCACCTTGTGGATCAAGGGAAATAGAGGGAAGGCACAGAAGATGCCCCTGGGGACCATGGCCTCGAGAAGGCATCCCCCTGCAGCGAGCCCTGCTGAGGAGGTGCAGGTATGAAACAGCTTCAACTTTGTGCTCTCCCTCGAGGCAAACAAGTCCACCTGAGGGGTGCCCCTCAGGGAGAACAGGCTGAAAACTACCTCTGGGTGAAGAGACTACTCGTGGGACGCCTCGCCTACATGGCTGAGGGCATCCGCCAGTTGCTTCGAGGCTCCTGCCACATGGATGGCTAGGAGATCTGCCTCCAGTTACCTCATAAGGGTCCAGATGCAGAGTGCTTCCCTGCACAGAGTCTGGGAGTGTGTGCTGCCCTGTTTGTTGAGACAGTGCATGGTCATGGTGTTGTCCGTCTGGACCTGGACCACTTGACCCCACAGAAATGGAGCTAATGCAGTCAGCAGCAGCAGCAGTACTGCTCAGAGCTCCAGCAGGCTGATGTGGCATCGGGACTCCTCGGGGTTCCAGATCCCGTGGACCCTGTGGTTCCCCATGTGGGTTCCTCAGTCTGTGAGAGAGGCACCGGTCGTAAGGACGACTGTTGGCTCGGGTTGGACGAACAGTATCCCTCCCTGCAGATGGTCTGGGACAGTCCACCCTTGGAGAGCATCCCAAAGCCTCTGGGTTACCGTAAACAGCTGGTTGAAGTGACTCAGGCGCTGGGACCATTGGCTGGTCAAGTCCCACTGAATGGGACGCATTCGCCACTGGGCCCAATGGACCACAGTGGTGCGGGCTGCCATGTAACATAGAAGACGCAGAAAGTCCCGGGCAGGGCACAACTGCCCAACCAGAAATGACTGGGCAAAGGAGGAAAGAACCTCTGCCTGTCTGCCCGGAGCCGGGTTCTGACTCAGCAAGAGTCGAGCTCTGCCCAAATGAAGCAGATCACCTGCGAGGGCACAAGTTCCAACTTGGCTTCATTGATTAGGAGGCCATGTTCAAGACAGGTCTTGAGGG
The DNA here is from genome assembly GCA_016271365.2 of Neoceratodus forsteri. Taxonomy (NCBI): domain Eukaryota; kingdom Metazoa; phylum Chordata; order Ceratodontiformes; family Ceratodontidae; genus Neoceratodus; species Neoceratodus forsteri. The sequence goes on along the minus strand of CM057456.1, from coordinate 1,829,723,047 downwards.
CCATGTCCCTGGACCTCTCCACCTCCAATCTGGAGAGACCCATTATGAGCCAACTGTCGAGGTAAGGGTACACCCTGACCCCTCGACACCGAAGATGGGCTGCCACCACTACGATGCATTTGGTGAAGATCTGGGAGGCCGATGACAGGCTGAACGGCATGGCTTGGAACTTGTAGAGGGTTCCCTCCACTTGGAAGCAGAGGAACCTTTGGTGAGACGGACGGATCGGGACATGGCAGAACACGTCCTGAAGATCCAGGGAACAGAACCAAACATTTTGCTTGAGGGATGGTATGACCTGGGACAGAGTTACCATCTGAAAGGTGCACGACCCGAGATACTGGTTCTGGCTTTGCAGATTCAAAATGGGGCACCCGCCAACCAGCACCCCCGGTCCGTTTAGAAACCAGGAAGTACCTGGAAACTAACCCTGGGTCGATTGAGGAATTTTGTCACCGGGCCACTACCTTCTTGAGGAGGAGTTGGGCTATGTCGTCTCTCAGAGCCGACCGAGTGTAGACTGATGCCCTTTCCTTGCATGGGGCATGGGCTCGGTTTGGCGAGTACTGCTCGAACTCTAGAGGCAGTCCCTGACTGACCACTTCCAACACCCACCTGTCTGTGGTAACAGCGGACCAGGTGGAAAGGAAGTGGCAGAGCCGGCCCCCCCATGGGAGGACCCAGAGTAGTCGTGACTGATATGGGGCTGGTCACCCCCATCCCATCACTGAGCAGGCCTGGAAGAGGAGGATCCGGAAGTGGGACCACCTGGACCCTTCCCTCTTGGTTTGCGTGCAGACTGCGCACCTGACTTGGGCTGGGGGCGCCAAGACTGAGCCTGCTGCTGTTGCCCAGACTGAAACTGAAGCTGTCTGGCCGCAGTGTCAGAAGAGCGAAAGAGCTTCCTCTTCTGTTTTTTGGAACCCTGGGATTCCATCTGGGCAGATATAGCACGGTCCAATGTAGTACTGGACTTCTTGACACGTTCTAGGTGACCGTCCACTCCTGGATCTAACAAGTCAGTACCCAGGAACGGGACATCTGCCAATTTGTGCTGGGTGTCGGCCGTGAATGTCGATACCTGCAGCCAAGCCCTGTGGCGCATAGCAAACATGGCTGCAACCAAACAGGCACAGGAATCCCTGATGTCCATGGCCGTTTGGAGTTGCTGTCTGGCAACCACCAAGCCCTGGTCCCGGATCTGCTTGACCGTGGTCTGAAGGTTCGCGGGAAGGTGAGGGAGCACCTCATCTAAGGAGCCCAACAGGGCGTGGCAGAGTGTGCCATGATTACAGCCTGGCTCGCCTCACAGAGGTCCAGTGATGAGGCAGCGTAGACCTTTCAGGCGGAGTGATCCAGTTTCTTGGATACTTTGTCTGGTGGTCTGTCAGCATCTCCTGAGTTCCCAACCCGCCTGAACACAGACTTGGTCACCACTCCCTCAGCTGAGGGATGCTGTGAAAATCCCAAAAGGGAGCCAGTAGGTACCATGTACTTGCGAGCCATCCTGGCGGATGGTGCGGAACAAGAGGCTGGGTGCTGCCAGAGCTGGGCCAAGAATGGCTTCAGCTACTGGAAAGGCCTCGGTTGTGGAATCCCCCATTCTGAGGATGTCAGTTAGGAGGTAGTCTACCCATTTCTCAACGGTCTCCAGCTTCATCCCCATAGATTTGGAGATGAGGTGGAGGATGCCCATAAAGGAGGTGGGCCCCTCCTCGGCAGAAGGACTCATGGCATCATCGTCCGAGGAATGAGATGGCAAATCAGAGTCCTTGGACTCCGGGCACAGCGGTCTGCTATCGATTCACTGAGAACCCACTGCGGGGGTGGGGGCGACTCATACTAACAGACAGCTAGTGCAGGAGGCCTGAAGCAGGCCGAGACTCCTTGGGGGAACCTCCATGGAAGGCTGTTTCGGTGGCAGCTCCACCGGAACAGGTGGAGAGACCAGCTTTGCCTGAGTCGGGAGTGACATCGCCGGCTCCATGGGTGGCGACGACAGACTCTGGAGTGGTCGACGTCGGTCTGGAGGGTGACATCCAGGTAATGGCTGGGGTGGAAGGGACCACCTTTGCCCCACCCAGAACAAGTTGCTGCCACAGCAGGTCCTTGTAGCACCAACGCAACTTGTGTCAGAGCCTCCCCCATCCAAGGAGGATAAGGAAGAATGGAGGCGGCGCTTCTTGGAGTGCCGCTTATGTGACTTCCTCGGCCTTTTGCTCGAGGATGTCCCAGACCTGGACGTCGACCGTCGGGGGGACCGACGGGGACACTTGGGAGAAGGCATGGGAGAATCCCAGTTCTTCCGAGTCAGGGACGACCACTGCCCAAGGCTTCCCAGCAGGCTGGGTCACCTCATCAGCGACGTCTGAAAGGACCGGAGTCCTAAATAAGGAGTTGTCTGCCTCCTTGGCCTGTGACAGGTCGACGGGGTTGAGGATGATCTCAACCAGATCGTCGTTCAGCACATGGGCTGGCTGACCTGACAGGGGCACCCTGAGGTCAGCAGCTGAGGCCACAACTTCGACTGACGTCAAAAGAGGAGACTCCTGGGACTGAGATCGCTCTCTGTCTCAAGAGAGATGTCGACTAGATGTGGTTTCTCTTGGTTCCTTAGATTCCTTCATATGGGATCTGGACATGTGCAAGCCAGGGACTTCCCGATGAGTGGGAAGGGACTGGACCAGCTCCTTAAAGGAACCTGACAAACAGGAGCCCAGTTTTAGTGGAACAAAAACCGAGGGCGAAGACAAGAGCTCAATGGCACGAGCCGTCTCTTCTTCGAAGGCCTTCATCTATTCCAGTTGTTCCATGGACCCCACGGCCGCACAGATCGCACGGCAGGCATCCTTCAATTTGACCAGCGGGTGCTGTTTTTCTCGGACATCCAAGCTGGAGACACACGAAGTGATCATCCAAAACATTTGGATGAAAGGAATGACAAACGTTGCAGGCCTGAGTGTCATGATCATTAGACCCAGGCAGTACTCGCACGTGACATGCGGGTAAGTTGGGAGATATTTTCTGCCCGGAGGGACACCGGCGGAACCCGGGTGAGGACTTGTCCTCCATCGTGATCGCAACAATGAAACTATTTGGAGAGATTCGGAGCACCTTAATTGGTAAAACCAAGTTTTGGAGTGCCAGGGCCTACTACACGTGGAAGCGAGAAGGAGGGAACCTTTATCTTCCAGTGGAAAGAAAGATCTGGTGTCATGGGGCGGAGCTGAGCATTATACCACCTGGGAGGGGGGGAGGAGCCAGCTTGAAGACCTCCCGGCAAGATCTTAAAGGGAACGGGACATGCCAAACAGTGTGGATGAACAACATATCCATGATCCTGGAAAGTGAGCTTCTCCAACATAAAGTTGAGGTCCCATGGAGGGACCGGATCCTGAATGAGAGGTTTCAAATGCAGAATGCCCCACAGAAACATGCAGGATGGCCAGCCCGGTGGCGCTGAGGGTTGAGGTACCGGACGCCACACCTCAAACCATGCTGGCGACCCTGGTTCGGGAATGAGCTTGGGCCGCTGGGGGTTGGCAGACAGGAGAGAGGATTGAGCATCCGGAGGACTGCTCTCCTCTCTCCAGGGAAGGGGACTAGTCGTCCTGCCCGCTGATTGTCCTCTAGCGGTGGCTGGAGGGCAGTACGGGTCGGGAGGCTCAGAAGCCGATATGCTTACTTTGGAGGGGGGAAGGGAGAAAACGGAAAATGGCTGGGGCTCCATGGACCCATGATGGCCTGACCGCTTCACCGAAGTCTGCCTCCCACCTGCCACCAGATATGATGTAACGGGTGGTGGGGGACCACCGGCACCCCCACCTGGCCCTGCCACAGAGGGGGAATCTGCGGGGAAACCTCGGGGGCAGATGAACTAGGGATCAGGGCCGGGGATGCACCTCCTCTGAGGGAGAGGGGGGTCATAGCCCCATGGAGCCCGTGGCAAGGAGGTAAAATAAAAAAAAAAAAAGAAATGTGTGGGACACCTCAAACTGTGCGACAGCCTTGCCCCCAATAAGTGCATGGTACACAGAGATGGTGGTAAGGTGCACCTTAAGTGAGGAGTACACGAAGACTAAATCCAAAAGGGAAAGGAGGTACTCCAGGACTTGATTCACCATGCAGGTGAAAGGATCCAGATAGCGAGCAGCAGCCCAAATGGAAAAACGCTTCAATTTCATAGCGCAAGTGGCTCTGCTGGAGGGTTTCCTGGTGGCCACCAAAATGTATGCGACCTAGAGGAGACCCAGAAGTGGGCAATGGCTAGGTCTGCAGGAGCCATGCATGGAGACGCAGGGATTTGCGACCCGGAAGGACTAAGGTGCCCTGGTTCTGGGAGAGCAAGCCTGTGCACAGGGGCATGGGAACTAGAGGTAACACTGCCAGTTGCTGCATTAAGGGGAACCAAATCTGATGTAGCCAGAAGGGGGCTATGAGAATAATCTTTTCCCCCTCTAGCTGGATCATCAGCAGAACCCTCTGCAGGAGTAGAAAGGAAGGGAAGGCATACAGAAACCTCCCTTTCTAGGAGAGGGACAGTGCGTCTCACCAGAAAACTCCAGGACCAGGATCTAGTGGGCAAAAAAAGTACAGTTACATAAGAACTTACCGTAACAGTAGATCTTCAAGCACAGCTCTTGCAGCAGGTAACACCATTAGGACTGAAGCTGGCAGGCGTCAGGACCCCATGGAAATCTTCTAGCTAGCAGTCTTCAGCGGGGACCGCCTCCGACGTCGGTCCCGCCCCCGACGTCAGACGTAGTACATAAGGAGGTGGTCCCGCCAGATTCCCCAGTTCTCCCGCCGGAGACTCCCGGCCGCAGGATGACATCAGAAGGGGAGACCGAGGATCCGCCATCAGAAGAAAAAGGACGAGAGCGTAAGCTCCTGCCCAGGCCTGGTAGGCCATACCTCCTCCAAGGGGGAATGGTGGGCGGGAAGGTACCTGCTGCAAGAGCTGTTCTCGAAGATCTACTGTTACGGTAAGTTCTTACGTAACAGTACTATCTTACTTCGAGATACAGCTCTTGCAGCAGGTAACACCATTAGGACTGATGGACTGATTCCCAAGCAATAGCGCCTCTAAGCATTCTGGGAGGAGGAAATTATGAAAGATCTTGAGCAAGTCCTGACTCTAGGACAGGAGACCCTGTAGAATGGCAAGACGGAAACCGGCTCTCCGCCGTGATGTAATATCCAGGCTATAGTGCCTAATAAATGTGTGCACAGAGCTCCAAGTAGCTGCAGCACAAATGGCCGAGGTGGAGACGCGTATAATGCTGCAAAGGAGGTAGCCACCCCTCTTGTCGAGTGGCCCCGGACTGTACCCGGGAGGGGCTTCTGTTTGCTGTTGTACAAATGAAATACACTGGACAAGCCAGCAGAAAGGGTCTGCTTTGAGACAGGTTGGCCCAGCATCCTCTCAGCGAAGGATACAAAAAGTTGCTCCGACGTGCAAAGCTGTTTAGTTCTGTTCAGGTAGTACCTTAAGGAGCGGTGAACATCCAGGGTGTGAAGCAACGCCTCTCCTCTATTAGAGTACTTGGGAAAATACACAGGCAGATCGATGTCCTGGTTAAGAGTGAGGGCAGAGACCACCTTAGGCAGGAATTTAGGATTCGTCCTCAGAGACACTCTGTCCTCGTGGAAAATTAAATAAGGTTCCTTACACATGAGGCATGAAGCTCGAAACTCTCCTGCTGACGTGACAGCAACTAAAAAGTAACGTTTCCCGCAGAAGAAAGCATGGCTCATAATCTCGCGCAGGTTCAAAGGGGCGTGAGTTGTTCCAGGACAAAAGTAAGTCCCAAGGAGGAGCAGGATCCTTGATGGGTGGCCTAAGTGTAACACCCTCTCAGGAAGTCTCGAGAGGCATCAAGCTGTGCCACTGTCACGCTGTCCTACGGGAAGTGGTAGGCAGAAATCCGCTGAGGTGAACTTTAATGGAGGAGTAGGCGAGACCCAAATGGAAGAGGGAAAGCAGGTATTCCAGAACCACTTTCACTGGGCAATCTAAAGGGAAAGGCGGCGTGCCTGCGACCACAAGCAAAATGGCACCAGTTCATGGTGTCGTCGCATGCGTTGCGGCTTTCTGGCGCGGAAGGACTTCGCCACCTCTTGCGAGACCCCGTGGTCGACAATGGCTATATCTTGAGGAGCCAGGCATGCAGGTTCAGTGAGCGTAAGTCCGGGTGGACTAGTGAACCCTCCTCCTGAGACAATAGATGGGAGCTGAAAGGCAACGGAACTGGAGGTTCCCGGGACAATTGCATCAGCATGGGAAACCAGATCTCCCTGGGCCAGAAAGGCGCTACCAGGTTCATTGTTGCATGCTCCCTGCGCAGTTTGAGAAGGACTCTCTGGATCAATGGGAAGGAAGGGAAAGCGTAGAGGAATCTGTTCGCTCAGGAGAGGGACAACGCGTCTCGCCAGACAACACCAGGCCCTGGATCTAGCGAGCACAAATTGGGCAGTTTTGCGTTGGATGGGGAAGCGAGCAAGTCCAACTCTGGAGTGCCCCATCGAAGAAACAGATCCTCTACAACCTCCTGAAGAAGTTCCCATTTGTGGACTCTGGCCTGGGAACGACTCAGGCCATCTGCAATTCTGTTGTCCACTCCGGGAACGTGAACTGCAATCAGGCTCGCGCCGTGTCGGATTACCCAATCCCACACTCTCAGCTTCCCTGCAAAGGGGGTAAGAGTGTGCGCCTCCCTGTTTGTTGAGGTAATACATCATCGCCGTATTGTCTGTCTGAAGCAGAAGAGTACTCGACGGGATTTCTGACTGAAAGGCCTGCAGGGCGTAAAGGACCGCCCTCATCTCCAGAACGTTGCTGTGGAGGTGGGCTTCCTGAGGGATCCATGTTCCCTGGGACCTCACCCGTTCAGGTCGCTCCCCACCCCAGCCCTGAGGCGTCTGTGGAGGATTGCCTCCGGGGACGGCGCTATGGCAGGACCCTGCGAGTGTGTCCCCGGTCTAACCACCATTGCCAGTCTCGAATCGGCATTTGTGATTCTGACTGGATGCTGCATGTGGTCTTGCCTTTGGTCCCACTGCACCTTGAGCATCCACTGAGTTACCCGCATGTGGAGCCTTGTTAAAGGGACGGTTGGAATGGCCGCAGCCATGTGTCCGAGCAAGCGAAGGACCAACCTGGCGGGGACAGTCTTCTTCGCTGAGATATCCCTGATGAGGGATCTGATGCGATCCGCTCTTTAGTCGAGAAGAAAGGCTTTCCCTTGGACGGTGTCCAGAACTGCGCCTATGAACTGCAGCTTCTGGGACGGTACCAGGAGAGACTTCACGTAGTTGATAAGAATGCCCAGAGACTGAAACAGATCCTGGGTGCTCTGAGTAGCCAGCAACAGCGCCTCTTTGGAGGCGGCCATGAGAAGCCAATCGTCCAGGTACGGGAACACGTAGTGGCCCTGTCTTCTTAGAGACGCTGCCACGACTGCCATACACTTGGTAAAGACCCTGGGGGCCGATGACAGCCCAAACGGAAGAGCCCGGAACTGAAAGTGGTGGCCGAGAAACTCGAAGCTCAGGAACCTCCTGTGCGCCTGAGCTACTGGGATGTGCAGGTAGGCGTCCTGCATGTCTAGGGACGCTAAGAAGGCGTCCTTTTTCAGCACTGGAATGAGCCCTTGGAGGGTCACCATGTGAAAACGCTTTTAGACGACCGACATGGTGAGGTCGCTGAGGTCCAAGATTGGACGGAGGTCCCGTTTTCTTCGGAACCAGAAAGAAGTGGGAATAGTATCCGGATCCTTTCTGGTTCTCTGGGACATACTCCACCGCTCCCTTTTGCAGAAGTGCGAGTATCTCTTGCCTGATGAGTGATTTGTGCTGACCCGAGTAACGGGACAGCAGAGGAGGCCTTGTGGGTGGCTTGTCCACGAATTCTATAAAGTGGCCTCTTTTGACCAACTGAAGAACCCACCTGTCGGTGGTTATGGACTGCTACCCTGGCAGGTGGTCCGCGATATGACCCCGACCTTGGTGTCCCGCTGATCCTGAGGGTAGGGGCCGGAAGGAGTCATGCTGGGCGGCGGAGGGTCCCTGAGGGCTGGGCCGACTTAGCTGGGCGCTGGCCCGCCCGCGAACCACTTCCCTGGCTCTGCGAAAAGGAGCCCTCTGTTGCGGGCCGGTGCGGGACTGCTGTCTCTGCATCCGGCCTCAAAAACGGCTTTGGTTCCTACGAAAGGAACTAAGCTTGGGTCTGTAAATGGCCTGGACAGACTGTACCACCTTCCCGGCCTCTTGAAGTTTGGTGAGGACCTTCTCCGAGGACTCACCAAAAAGAACTTCTCCATGAAACGAGGTGTCCAGGATGTTCTTCTGGACATCCGGGTTAAATCCGGAGACACGAAGCCAAGAGTGTCTCCGGAGGCATACGCCTGAAGCTGCCGCTCTGGCTGAGGAGTCCGCGGAATCATACGCGGCTCACAGCACCTGGGTTCCAACGTCTGAACCAGTGAGAAAGAGTTGTAGCAACTCCTCCTTCTGCTCACCTTCTGGCATCTTTTCCGCCAGATCCAGTCCCTGCTCCCACAAGGCGTTCTGAAACTGTACCATGTGGGTTAAATAGTTGAGGGACCTTATGGCGCAGGTAGCGGATGCATGCGTGCGCCTGCCCATAGCGTCCAACTGCTTGGACTCTGGGTCTGGTGGCAGGGTGCTCAAATGTTGCGGCCTCCGGGACCGGTCATGAGAGGCTGCAATGACCAGAGAATCGGCCAGAGGATGTGATGCCAAGTACTGGTCCTCCCTAGGGGCCTTGTACAGGCGGTCAGCTTCTTCGCATCGCCGAAGAGAGTGTGGACGTTTCCCACGCTGCCTTGGTGACGCCCACGAAGGTGTCCACCAAGGGTGGCACCACCACAGGCTTTGGATCTTTTGCCGAAGATATCTGGCAAGGCGTAATCTCGGGTCGAGTTCTCTGCGCCCCAGCCCATGTTCTCCTGGATATGTCTCATAATCTCCGAGACGATGGGTCATCCGGAGGAGATCTTGGGAGCTCACGTGGGTCCGGAGAAGGGACGCTGATCGGAGAGGGGGATCTGGATCCGTCCGAGAAGTCCGATCCCATGTCCTCCGTCGAAGGCGAATGACGGCGTCTTCTGGGTCTCTTGGGGCTGGGTGACCCTGAAGAGGATCTGGACGGAGGTCTCCTCATTTCTGGTCTGCCCCTAGGAGGATCCGTAGGCTCCTGGGGGAAGGTACTCGGCCTGCAGCCCCGGATGGAGTGGGGGGCGGGGCCCGGTGGAGTCGCAGGTGGAGGAGGAGGAAGAGGAGGTGGTGTGGGAACTACATCCTTTTTAATAGTATCCCACCAGTAGGTGAACAGCTCCTTAACCTCGGAAATACTGAGGCCCGACAACGGACCGGGCGCCGATGGCCGGTCGGGTTCCGGTGTCGGCTCCCCAGGGGTCTCGGGTTCCAGGGAGGGTTCCCTGGGGGGTGCGACAGGACCGGGTTCGCCCGTCTGGTCCTCGGGCTGTGTCAGCTCCTCCTCCGTGATCGCCTCCTGACCGACGCTGATGGGAGGCGTAGGGGTTCTCCTCTCTGTAGATACGGATGTCGGTCCCCCGGCCGGCGTCCGTGGTGGCGAAGGCCTAACCAGCAACCGGTGTCTGTCGGTCATCGGTTCCTGGGACCGATGGTGTTTGGCCGATGTCGGATCCGACGATCTCTTAAGTGAAGTCAGCTCTTTGGTCTTCCGCTGGGGAGGAGGAGGCAAGGAGACTGACCAGGCGTCGGGCTCCAAATGGCGGGAACCGGACTTGTGGTGATGGTGGCAGTCCCCCGACCTCGGCAGGGCCCTGGAAGCCAAAGAAGAAGAGGAGGGCCTGGAGGTCTTGGCCTGAGGAAGAGAGGAAGAACCAGAAGGAGTCTTCGCCGCTGCAGGGGGAGGCTGAGAGCGGGCCCGGGAAGGGGGGTCAGATCGGGAGCCGGAGCTACGGGAGTCAGAGGCCCTAGACGGGGACTTGGATCTCACCCTCTCCCTATGCTTCTCAAGGTGTCTCCGGGCCTTAGCGGATGATTCCCCCTTGGAGGCTGCGTCCATGGCTTTAACCTTTTCTTCGAGCAGGAACGCCTATAGGGCCTTCTGGCGACGGATCCGGGTCCGGCTATTGAATCCCTGGCAGAAGGTACAGGCCCGGGTGTCGTGGTCTGGGCCTAGGCACCGGATGCAGTCCGACTGCGGATCTTTAAACGGGATTTGCTTCCCACAGGCGCACTTCGACGGATGGCTTTCCACGGAGGTTGAGAGGACATCAGACAGCAACTGAGCAGAAGAAACAAACTTTTTCCTGAAAGGAAGAACTTAACCAGACGTCGTAGAAAGCGAACCGAAGGGTCAAGACATGCAAGTCGACGGCGGGAAAGAACTGGGGAATCTGGCGGGACCGCCTCCTTATGTACTACGTCTGACGTCAGGGGCGGGACCGACGTCGGAGGCGGTCCCCGCTGAAGACTGCTAGCGAGAAGATTTCCGTGGGGTCCTGACGCCTGCCGGCTTCAGTCCTAATGGTGTTACCTGCTGAAAGCTGTATCTCAAAGTAAGATGCGGCAATTCTGCTTTGAGTGGGGATGCAAAGAGATTCAACTCTGGATGACCCCACCTGTCCAAGAGGTCTTCCACCACTGAGGTCAGAAGTTCCCACTCATGATTACATGACTTGGAGAGGCTAAGACTGTCTGCCAAAACGTTCTGAATGTCGGGAACGTAGATGACCAAGAGCTGCAGGCTGTGCTCCATGGCCCAATACCAGACTCTCATCGCCTCCCAACACAGGGGGTAGGAGTGAGTCCCTCTCTGCTTGCTGATGTAGTAAACTACGCACTTGTTGTTCGTCTGTACCAGTAATGGACCCTGGAGGAGATAAGTCTGAAAGGCTTGCAGGGTGTAAAGAATCGCCTGCATCTCCAGGACACTGATATGAAGCGCTTGCTCTATGTCTGACCAGTTACCCTGGGTCTGGTATCGGCCAGATAAGTGCCCTATCCCATGCCTGAGGCATCCATCGTAAGACCCTGCCAGGGAGTAGAAATCTGAAATGGGACCCCCTGCAAAAGATTGGCTGGGTCAATCCACCAGGCCAGAACCCTCCTGACCGGGTCGGAGAGTAGCACCAACTGGTTGAGGTCGTCTGTGCGCTAGTCCCACTGGACCCAGAGGGTCCACTGAGGAACCCGCATGTGCAGGCAGGCAGGCAGGGGGACTGTGGAACTGCCGCCCACCATATGGCCCACAAGGCGCAGGAAGACTATGCAGGAACCTGCCAGCTGGAGGAAACTAGCTGGACTGCCCCTGTCCTGGGGAGAAGGGCTTGGCCTGGGGTGTCCAAGATAGCCCCTATATACAGAAGGAGCTGGCACGAGGAGAGACAGGTGTTTGGCAGATTTACTGTGATTCTCAGATCCTGGAAAAGGCGAGAAGTGCATTCCAGGGTTTGAACCAAACGTTCCCTGGAGGGAGCTGTTAACAGCCAATCATCCAGGTAGGGGAATGTGTAGAAGCCCTGCCTCCTCAATTCCACCGTCACCACTGCCAGGCATTTGGTAAATACCCAGGGGGCCGAAGAAAGGCCAAACGGGAGGGCCTGGAATTGGAAGTGGGCACCCTGGAAGTGGATGCAGAGGAGACAGTGGTGAGCAGGAAATGCCTGGATGTGCAGGTAAGCATCCTGCATGTCTGGAGAGCAGAGCCAATCCCCCTAGTGCAGCAGCCTCTGGAGGGTCACCATCCAGAAGGGTTTGTACTCTATGTACAGGCTCAGATTGCTCAGGTCTAGGATGGGGCGAAGGTCCCAGGTCTTTTTGGGGACGTTGAAGAAGTGGGAGTAAAACCGCCTTCCCCACAAAGCCTGAGGGATGGGCTCTATAGCTCTTTTTCTAGGAGAGCCTGAATTTCCTCCCAAATTAGGGTTAAGTGCATGGGAGGGTAGGTAGAGTGGACAGGAGGGTTTTCTGGTGGCCACTCCAGGAACTCCAGAGTGTGATCTTGAGCTATGCTCTGGAGTACCCAGTTGTTTGTGGTCATGGCTCGCCACCCTGTCAGGTGGAGAGAGACCTGAGCCACAACCGCCTCCAACAGACCCTCAGTCGGAGGAAGGGGGTCGGCTAAGGAGTCAGGAGGTGGGGGGCTGCAGCAGGCCCCTGGGGTCTCGAGCTGCAGTACCTGTGGGGGTTTTGGTGGCCTTGCGCCTGTTTTGCCCCTTGGGTGGATTGTCCTGAGGCTGCTTGTGCAGGAGGACCCGGACAAAGGACTGACATTGGTTCACTCTAGGTTGGGTATGGTAGAGTGAATGGACCAGTCTAAGTGCTCTTCCCGAAACCTGCAAATCAGAAATAAGGTCCTGGACATCACCCCCAAAAAGGACCAAGCCACGGAAGGGAGCATCTAAAGTGCTGGCCTGGACATTAGGGGTGAAAGCGGAGACCCAGAGTCAAGAGTGGCACCAGAGACAAATCTCCATCGACAGCCTCACACCTGGAGGTGTCGATGGAATCATAAGATGCCCAGAGGACATGGTTGCCCAAATCTGAGTCAGATTTCAGGAGTTGGGCAAGCTGTGTCTTAGTGGACTCCTCAGGCAGTATCTGGACTAGGTCCCTGGCCTGGTCCCAGATGGTATTCTGGTACTGCACCATATGGGTCAGATAACTGATGGCCCTAATGGCCAAAGTAGCAGGGGCAAGGGCCCGTTTGCCAATCTGGTCCAGCTAATGGGATTCCCAGTCTGGGGGAGAGTACTAAGGTGCTTGGGCCTCTTAAGAGTAGTTGTGAGCAGCATTAATGACCAGAGAGTCCGCCTTCAGGTTACTCCCCGAAAAAGGCTTACCAGCCGGGGCATAGCAGAGCCAATCTGCCTTTTTAGGAAGGGGCAGAATAGTGGAGGAGTGAGCCCAAGCCACCCGGGTGACATCCTCATAGGATTTGATAAAGGGTGGCACCACAGCAGGCAAGGCATCCTTTTTCTGGAGAAAAACAGCAAGGCGAAGTCTTTCCGGGTCTTGCTCCTTCGTCTCCCATCTCATATGGACTGTAAGAGACACATAACATCCGTAAAGGATGGGTCATCAAGGTGTACTTGGGTTGGTCCTCCCCTGCCAAAGACTGCCCTGGAGAAGAGGAAGACCCTGATGAAACAGAGTAATCCTCAGAAGACTCACTGTCTGGAACCGGCGTCAGCGGCTGACGATTGTCTTTCCTGGAGCAGTTACCTGTGTCTGCATGGGCACCGGAGGACCCCTGCATGAGGTTCACTGCGGCCAGCTCCACTGTTTTCCTGGGTGGGGATGAAGGGAGAGGCCAGGGTGGCCCCTGAGGGACAGGGGTCTGCTTCTGAATCAACAACCACCACATCAAGAACAGGACATTACAGTCTACCTGTGGCACAATATTATATACAGGTAGAAAAAGTAAAGAAGGCATCTGGTTAGGGTACGACGGCTGAGGAGCCCGGCATATGATCATCCGGCTCCAGCAAGAGAGATGAGGCACAAAGAGTGACCATTCTTCTCAGGAACCTGTTTGCCACAGGCAGACTTCGTGGAGCGGTCGGAAGATGACGCAGGTGTATAAGACATAAACCTGTCGAAGGAAACACTGGTAGCATATTCCTACTTGCTGTAAGAGGGTTCTGTCATGTTGATTCAACACCCAGGAGGGCGACCAACATTACATCAACAAGAAAATGCCAACAGTGACCATGCTGTGCGGCAACTGTGCCGCCTGACCGCTGTAGCACAAAAAGCACTGGGGCACATTCTAGCTGTTTAAAAGGGGGGCTTTGCCCCTGCACCCCCTGAAAAATAATATAATCACCTCCAGGTCAGAGGTATAGGGAGGAAGAGTTCAACAGTCCTGGGGCGACATCATCGGAATGACTGTTGGATGGGTTGCAGCACCCACACTGCTGTCACTGTAATGGTTTTGCTGCGTTGATGGAACACCCTGCAAGAACCTTCCTCGAAGTAAGCTCTATTAATTCTAGAAGTAAGGAGTGCTGTACTACTACACCTGCTGTGCAGAGAGGTCAGGAAAAATAAGTCATTGAGAAACTGGAAACAAAACAGGAAATACAAGGGAGATAGGGGTTAGGAAACGGGAATCCACTGGACTACCAGGATCGACAGCACAGGTCAGCTGAAAGGCGGGCTACAGGCAGCCTGCAAGTACAGGATAGGCAGGTGGAGGGAATGGTGATTAGTGCCGTGGAGACATGCGTGAACCCGGAACGTGCACTATTACCAGGGCCCCGATTTTTCTGCGGCACATCGGAGCAAAGTTCTGGCGCAGGGTTCTCATTTTGCACGCAGAACTTCATGCACTCAACACCAATTTCGCGCAATTCTATGCACATTTTTACCCATTAATTTTTTCCTTTTTGCCATATCTGACACAATGCATGCTCGTAACACAGTCATTTTATGGGTGTTTGTCACCAAATTTTCAACATAGCCATTTCAAGACCTCTGCTCATGAACAGTATCACTGTGATTTTATTAATCTGTCCGGAACATTGATTTCGCACACCGACTGCGCCATTCTGCGCTACAAGGGTGGAAACACATTTTGGGTGAGATGTGAAAAATGACAGCTGTACTACTCATAAGACAGTGTGGTGAAATGGCAATGTTGAAACTCTGGAGTGAAAATATTGAAATTTCGCGAACTTACGAGCCTGCGTAGGAACTGCGCAACGCAGCTCGTTAAACAGTCATTTTTTGGAATTTTTTCACCAAATTTTCAACATAGCCATTTCAAGACCTCTGCTCATGAACAGTATCACTGTGATTTTATTAATCTGTCCGGAACATTGATTTCACACACCGACTGCGCCATTCTGCGCTACAAGGGTGGAAACACATTTTGGGTGAGATGTGAAAAATGACAGCTGTACTACTCATAAGACAGTGTGGTGAAATGGCAATGTTGAAACTCTGGAGTGAAAATATTGAAATTTCGCGAACTTACGAGCCTGCGTAGGAACTGCGCAATGCACGCTCGTTAAACAGTCATTTTTTGGAATTTTGGCACCAAATTTTCAACATGGGGGTTTTGGGCCCCCTTCTCATGAATGATGTCACTGTCATGGCGGTACTCGGTCGAAGGGGTGATTTCGCAGTCACTGCGCCGAAATCACCCTTCGGCCCATAACGCCATGACAGTGACATCATTCATGAGAAGGGGTCCCAAAAACCCCATGTTGAAAATTTGGCAAAATTCCAAAAATGCCTGAGATATGACAAAGTTGAACCCTCCTATCTAGCCCATTATACAGCTTATGCATTTCCTCAGTTCGTGGTCGCCTTTGAAGAGTGCAGGCGTGTTCCCGGTCCACGAAGATCGTCGGCTGCGAGTCCGGAGGTAAGTATGGGGTGGGGGTGGGGAGGCTGGAGTGCGCAGTGGGTGGAGTGCGGGATGTGGGAGGGGGCTCGGGAGGCCTTGCCTGTGGGACAGATTTTGTTTACAGGAAAAAAAAAAAAGGCATTAGCAGGACCGCTTGCGCTGAGGGTGGGCTCCCAGCGTGGCACAACGGCTTTGGGGGGTTCAGCCGGCCGAGAGATTAGGCACCTAATTCGGCAAAAAAAAACAAAAAAACAATTGGCACATTGCCACGCCTGGGCCGGCTCCCCAGCGTGGCACAAACTTTAGGCGTTAGCCGGCGGGGATTGGCACCTCCGTCGGCAAAAAAAAAAAATATAGGACGCGTTTGCCACGCTGGGGTGGGCTCCCAGCGTGGCATACTCTTTGTTGGGGGGACGAGTGAAGCCCGGCCAGAAGTTGGGCACCCGTCCAGCAAATAAGCGGACGTTTGTTCCGCGGGCGGCCGAATTCCGCGGGTGATGGCAAATTCCGTGGATATTTCCACGGTTTGCCGCATCTGTGGAATCGCGGAAAACTCGGGGCCCTGACTATTACTATGCACAACCCCAGTTTGTGCACAATAACAGCCAGAATGTCACATATGACTTCCATGATTTGCACCAGGTGGTGGGTGATGGGAGTCTACCCCTGTTTCAAATCTGTTTTCAAAATACCAATTTCATGATTTGTGCACCATTGTGCAGCCCATGAAATTGTGACTGAGAACTGAGTATTCATCTTGCCATGCAGCAGCTTGTAAATATGATCCTTGACACTCAGACTTTACATGCTCCTTTTGCCTGTCTACAAATGTCATAATCCTGGTTTATAATTCACTGTTAGTTGCTATGGGAATAATTGTGATGTCACAGTCAGGAAGACTGACATCATGTTTAGAGAAACAGCAGGAGCAGATGAAGTTCACAGGACAAGTATTCTGTTTCCATACAAAGTTCCTTAGTACTAGAGATTAAGAAGAAGATAAAAACAGGTCATACAGGAAATACAATTAGAACTGAGTATAATTTCTGAAGTCTTTCCAGAAGCATCATTGTTGTTAAAGCTTTTCCAGAAGCATCAGTTCCCAAAGTTTTTCCAGAGGTATCACAGGATCTTTAACTTGATCTCTAAAAGGACTCCACCCATTTAAGATGCTGGGTCCCAACAAAAGAGAAGGAAGGAGCTCAGTTCCAAAGTACGTTATACTAGCAACAATATTCGACAGGGTGAGCAGTATTGGGCTATGTCGGACCATCCCAGGGGCGTAATGAGGCCTGCTGCCACAGCCGGAGGGCCTTATAGCCCTTGGAAGGTCTGGTATATCCCATACTGCCCACTCTGGAGGATATTATTGGGCTTAGCAAATGGACACATAGAAAATCAAAAAAAAAAAAACCAACATTTGTCAATGCCGAATGTTTGTTTTCTGGTATTGGCATTGTAGGAGTCAGAGAGATGAATAATAGGAATGGCAGTGAAGTATAGAGCTGAAGCCAACCCACCCCCACCCTGCAGAGACTGACACGCATTGGGGTGTGCCTTTGGGTTGTCAGGCATAACAGCCATGCCATTTCACCACACCCTACCCTGCAGACACTGACAAGTGTCACAGTGTGCCTTGGGAGTCTTTGGGCCTTATGCGCACCCCATTCCATAAGGAAATACGGTGAGATGGGTGCAGTATAGGAGAATGGGGTGAACTTTGGGGATGAAGAGTCCAAGGCGCAGCTCGATGACTGTCACTGGCTGCAGGGTTTGGGTGGGGGTGGAATGGCATGAGCATTACAGGTGACAATCCCAAGTCACACCCCTGATGCCTGTCAGTCTCTACAGGGTGGGGCACTATGGTCAGAGACCCTAACGCCTCAGGCATTCGTTGGTATTTTCACTCCAAATTTTCAACATGGGTTTTTTGTGACCCCCACCACATGAACAGTGGCAATATCAGTTTGTTAGCAGAAAGCTAATTTTGCACAGCAACTACACCATTTGGCACCACAGGTGAAAAAACACATTTCGAACAGGATGTGAAAAATGACAGCTGTACTGTTCATGGGGAGGTGTGAAAAATGGCAATGTTGAAAATCTGGAGTGAAAATTAAAAAAAATGGTGAAGTCACAAGCGTGCGTAGAAACTGTGCAACGCACACCCGTAATGTAATTAGTTTGGGGATTTTTTTTTACAGCAGATTGTCAACACAGGCATTTTGGGACCTCCGCTCATGAACAGCGTCACTGTGATTTTCTTATTCTATCCCGAACACTGATTTCCCACAGCGACCATGCATTTCTGCGCTGGAAGTGCAAAAACACATTTTGGCCAGGGTGTGAAAAATGATAGCTGTACTGTTCATAAGGAGGTATGGAAAAATGCCAGGGTTGAAAATCTGGACTGAAAACATTACAAATTCGTGAACTTACGAGGGTGCCTAGAAACTGCGCAATGCACGCTCGTAACATAGTCATTTTATGGACTTTTGTCACCAAATTTTCAACATAGCTATTTTAAGACCTCTGCTCAAGAACAGTGTCACTGTGATTTTCTTAATTTGTCCCGAACATTGATTTCGCACACTGAATGCGCCATTCTGCACTACATGCCCGAAAACACATTTTGGGCAAGATGTGAAAAATGACAGTTGTACTGCTCATAAGGAGGTGTGGTAAAATGGCAATGTTGAAAATCTGGAGTGAAAATAGTAAAAATCTGCGAAGTTACGAACGTGCATAGGAACTGCACAATGCACGCTCGTAAAACAGTCATTTTTGGGAATTTTTTCACCAAATGTTCAACACAGGGTTTTGGGGGGCTTACCTCATGAACTGTGACACTGTCGTTTTGTTACTTGGTCCCGAAAGGTGGTTCTGCACAGTGACCGTGAAATCACCTTTCAGGACCGCATAACAAAAGGACAGTGACTGAGTTCATGAGGCGGGGCCCCAAAAACCCCATGTTAAAAATGTGGTGAAAAAATTCCCCAAAATGGTCAAGATATGCACCAAAAAGTTTAAAAAAAAACCATTTATGCCATTACACAGCTTACCGGCATTTCTTCAGTTCGCGGTCAGCTTTGAAGAGTGCAGACGTGTTCCCGGTCCACAAAGATTGTCGTGCCGGCCTCCGGAGAATAGTGTATAAGGTCGGGTAGGGAGGAGGTGCACAGAGGGTGGGCGAGGTTAAGCGAGACAGTCAACAAGAGACCGCCTTTTTTTTTTTTTTAACACAGGTGTTTTTGTAGACTACACGGGACTTTTGCCACACTGGGGTGGGCTCCCAGTGTGGCAGCTGGAAGTTTATTTTGGAGGGGGCAGTGGAGCCGGCCAGGGGCTGGGCACCCCGTCGGCCATACCAAACTGTGCCACGCTGGGGTGGGCTCCCAGCGTGGCCGACAAGGGATTGGGCACCGCTGTTGCCACGCTGGGGTGGGCTCCCAGCGAGGCATCTGGAAGTCTGTTTGGAGAGGGGCCAGTGGAGCAGACGGGGGACTGGGTAACCTCGTTGGTCATACAGAGTGTGGCGGTGGAGGGGAGCGCATAAGCACGCTGGGGTGGGCTCCCAGCGTGCCACGCAGGTGTTTGTTTGTGGGGATGGGGACGAACTGTCTATGACAGTTCAGATGCAGTGCTGACGTGGCAATCTGCATACTGCCAAATTGCCTACATGTTACCACCGCTGATTGTGGTGGTGTTTTCCTTAGAACTGTACGCCACTGCTTCTGAACAGCTGTCACAGACAGCTCGGACATTCACTGGCATGGTGCAGCCTTGCCTGCAAAAGGGAGCAGGGCACTGGAAGTGGGGGAGGCACACCTACGAAAACTCATATGGTGGCAATATGTTTCTTGCATATGCGTACAAGCAAACATAAAAATTGTTGAAAAAGTTAAAAAATATTATAAAAATTATTTTGAAGAGTTTTTTTGGGAAAAGTAGTCTGTTCAGTAGTACAGTGGTCAGTAAATGGTGCTGCTATTAGATGGTACCTGTTGTTAGCAGGACTGTTAGCAAGACAGAGTTTTGTGTTTAAATGGTAGGATTTCTTTTTTTCAAGTTTTGTCAGTTTAGAAAGCGAGGTGACTGCGAGGGCTGTTGGCAAACTGTGAGCATGGCTGGCAATGGCTAGGAGACTGGGTCAGGAAAGTGAAAGCGGCAGACTATCTTGAGCCAGGCAGCGAGCATGAGGAACTATCAGAGTATGTTGGTGTTGAAAATAAAGGAAGAAGAAGAAGAAAAAGGTTTCTGTATTGCCAGTGCTTTGGTGAGTGGTGAGTAGTGTGTGTGTGTGTGGGTGCTGCAGAATGAAGATGTATCACATGCTGCCTGTAGTGAAGGATGGAGATGTGTCAGCACTGCCTGCAGTGCTCATATTTTTTTATTTTAGTTTTTGTTGACTGGGTAAGTGCACTAGACAAATCCTGCCTATTTTCAGGCAAGACACGAGGGAGGGGGATACAGATGAATGCCAACTGACCTTGAACCAGATTAAGCTGTTGGTGGTATTTTTAGTGAATGAGGGAAATTTGGCCAGGACACTGGAGAAATTCCCCTACTCTTTTCGATAAGTGCCGTGGGATCTTTAACATCCACCTGAACTACCACCAATCCAGGCAGAAAGGATCTCGGTTTAACGTCTCATCTGAAAGACGGCACCTCACAAGTGCAGCACCCCTCTCATGCTGCACTACAGTGTCAGTATAGGGATATTAACCCAAGTGCCAGATGTGGGAACTGAACCCACAGCCCTCTGTTCTCCCGGCCTCAGAGGCGAGTGTGCTACCTACTGAGCCACTGACACTAATAAAATAAACCAAATAAACAAACAAAAAACAAACAAACAAAAAAAAGTGTGGCTGTGTAAGGGTGTTAATGAAACAGCACAAGATACTGAATGATTTTTTTTTGTTTTATTATTGTGGCAAATAAATTAAGAGTGGGAACGTGAGCAGGAGTAGGGTCCCAGTTTTGTGTGTGTGTGTAGGGTGAGGGTCACTTACTTGGCGAGGATAATAATAATAATAAAAAAAAGGCAGACATTTTGAGTTTTAGTGTAGCACAATGGCCTGGTACTAGTTCTTTCCCGGTCACTGCTGGCACATAAATGTATCCATTTGCCAGGGGTCTCAGCCAATCAGAGGCTGGAAAATTTCCTGCCCATTTTTCAAATCCTATTAAAAAATTCGTAATCGTCCTCTCACCTTGCTTTAAAGGAGCACTACAGTCAAAATTTGCAAAAACATATGTTGTGCAGAGTATTCTGATGTGTATTTGTAGTCCTTGTGTGTCCTTCCCTTTGTTTGCTATTAGGAGTTTTTTTCCTAAATTTGCCTACTAGTTTTATGGCCTCTGGGGATCTCCATGTAAGCATGGTTTATTGCTCTTCTTTTTCTTACAATGCCTCCAGTCCCATGTGACAGTGATGCGCCTGGGACCATAGATTCAGCAAGTACTGGTTTACAGTCAATTTTAGAGCAGTAGAGCTGTGATTCTGTGGGCATTGAA
Organism: Neoceratodus forsteri; assembly: GCA_016271365.2. Classification (NCBI taxonomy): domain Eukaryota; kingdom Metazoa; phylum Chordata; order Ceratodontiformes; family Ceratodontidae; genus Neoceratodus; species Neoceratodus forsteri. The sequence continues at coordinate 1,829,702,160 of CM057456.1, read as the reverse complement.
GGCTACATTTACAGTTTAGCAAACAGTTGAGGTCCAACTGAGTGGGAATTCTATAAGAAAACATTTAAGCCCAGATATTCAAAAGGGTTGAGCATGACGCAACAGGGTTGCGCCATGCACAACCCACTAATGTGCCGGAGCGCATCAGTAATATATGCAGGCACAGGTAGGAGAGGCGTGCCCATGCATAACCTGCACAGCCCGATATTCAGCCCGGGATGTGCAGAGTCATGCATCGCCTTCTGCGCCTGCACAAAGATAATAAAAAAAAAAGGAACAAGTGATGGCCACCCACAGGTGAGCTGCGCATTGGGGGCGCAACATGGCAGCTGCCGCTGTAGTGTTCCCAGATCCGGCCGCACCTGGCAAGCGCCCCATGCCCTCGGCGGGCATCCATGTATCGAAATCCACCCTCCTATATCCCTGGTGGTCCAGTGGATCGTGGACCACTATGTGCCCGATCGTGGGCATTTGTCTTGAAGATTAAGCCCCAGTCCTATATCCCTGGTGGTCCAGTGGACCGCACCCAGCCCGATCGCGGGCATCCGTAATATAAACCCCGCCCCACGTCCAATATCCCTGGTGGTCCAGTGGACCGATCGCGGGCATCTGTAACTCATAAAATACCCCTACTACCCTGGTGGTCTAGTGTGCCCCCTCCCACCCGCCCTGGGCCCCACCGCCGCTCCCCCATCAGCGGTAGGCGGCACCACCTGCCTGCCCGCCCGCGCCTGGCTAACTTTCAGTAAGGCTGCCGCCCATTGGATCTGTGAGAGCCAATGAGTGCCTTCTCCTCCGTCTTATTCAGTCAGATATGTGAATGATTCATTCACATATCTGGACTGAATGTCAGTATGGGCTACGCCCGATGGCTCACGCTGTGATATGGGTGCAACCTGACATCGGTCGGCAGTGACAGTGGTGGGGTGCTGCCGTGACCGGAGGGCAGCAGTGGGGCTTGAGTGGGCGGGTGGGGAGGGGGTACACTAGACCACCAGGGTAGTAGGGGTACTTTTGGAGTTACAGATGCCCGCAATCTGGCAGCGAGTCGGTCCACTGGACCACCAGGGATATTGGACGTGGGGGGGTTATAATACAGATGCCCCGATCGGGCTGAGTGTGAGTCCCTGAGGATATAGGATGGGGTTTAATCTTCAAGACAAATGCCAGCGGTCGGGCACACAGTGATCACTGGACCACCAGGGATACTGGACGGGGGTTCTTTTACGAATGCCCGCGATTGGGCTGCAGGGCGTTGGTTCCAAGCGGCTGCTGCCTGGCAGGAGCCAGGCGCAAGTCATCGAGGATCGGGCGCATCTGCATGCTAATGGCATAATGGGGCCATAATGAGATGCAAATGGCCCCTGTGCGCCTTGCATAAATTATGGCCCCATTTGCTGCCCCTTTTGAATATTGCAGGTGCTGTGCATGGCGCCCAATAGCACTTGCGCTAGCGCCATCTCCATGCTCCACTCTGGCCACTTGTGCTGGTGCAGTGCCACTGCGCCATGCACAGTGGGGGTGGCCAGGGTGCAATATTCAAAGCTGCTACGCCATAGCGCAGCTCCGTTGAATATCGCCCAGGCCACACCCCTGCGCAACAAAGTTTAGCTGCGCCCAGGCTTGCGCCACAGCCTGGCGCAGTTTGAATATCCGGGCCTTAGTCTTTACTAACTATAACACTGATGACCTAGGGTGATTTATGTGCTTTTTATGACTGGGTGTAGTTTGATGAAATTAAAAGCAAACTTTACTCCTGCTGGCTAGACCTAGGCACACACATAGAAAACAAAAAATACTGAATTAGAGTTATCTAGTTGAGGCCAGAACATAAGCCTCCAATCTTCAGATTACTGCTGCACAACATTCCTGCACTTAATCAGTGGTCCTGGACTCTTCTCTGTCACATGAGACAGGAAGCACTGTAGCAAAAAGAAGCGCAATAAACCATGATAACATGTTGATCCCCAGAGACCATAAAACTAGTTGGCAAATTTAGAAAAAAATCCTAATAGCAAACAAAGGGAAGGGCACACCAGAACTACACACACAAATTGAAACACTGCACAACATAAGTTTTTGCAAATGTTGATAGTACTCCTTTAAGTCACATAAAAATGGCTGGCTTTAAGCAGGTTCATTTAAAAGTGTGTAGTGTATTAATGACAAACGATAACTTACCATTTAAGGCATCCATCTGTCCAAGCTCAATCTGCCTGCGGGTTTTCACTACGTCAAATGGCAAAGTAACCATCGCTGCAATCTAGGACAAAGTTCAAGCAATTCATTTCAGTCTGCAACATTTTTAGAATTATACTGTACGAGCTGGCAGTATACTATCAAATGATAAAATAAAAAGGTAGACATGGAGTATGATTATCTGATTTAACCTTTTCATCAGTGTTAACCTTGTACCAGCGCAGAGCATGATAGAAAAGACAGGATGACTGTCAGTATTTATACTATCCCACAGTATACAGTAATGTTAAACAAGAATGTGAAAAGGTACTGTAGAAAAGAACTATCTGATTATTACATTAAGAAGTTCAACAGGACAAAACAAATACCTGCAGTTTGTTGTTCTCAGTCTAAACTGGAACAAATGTAAAAGGCTGTTTCCAGGCAACTTTTGCAAGGGCCAGATTCTTTCAATAAAAGTTGCCTCCAGGGCAGGCTTGCCTCGGAGGCAGCACTTTACTGTCGCACTTATTCTTCCGCACATTTAAAGGGAAGGCCCCCTTAAACTTTTTTCCTGTTTGCCTGTGTAGTTTGCAGACATGCACAATGATTCCCTCTCTTGCATCCCCCTAATTTTATCCTAATTTAAATTTAAGTGAAGTTGCTTCACTCTTCACAAGTTCACACAATGCTGGAAGGAGCGAAAAAGGCTGTGTGACCATAATTGCGCCTATCTTAACCTAATAATATGCTACTGTACCACCTTCCATAAAAAAAATATCCAGTCTGTGTTTAAAATTTTCTTTTGTTGCGCCATCAGTTACATTGGTTGGCAAATGGTTCCAAGGGTTTACCACTCTAACAGAAAAAAATACTTTCTATTGTTTGTTTTACATCTGGTTGGCTTCAATTGTAGTGGGTGGCCTCCTGTGTTAATCTCTCTGTTCTTCAGGGACAGATTTAATTATGTGAATAAATAAGGATCGTGAACTATGCTATGCATTAATACCAGATTGCCCTTTAAGTCTCCTATCCTCTAGTATGTACAGGTTTAAAACCTGATATCTATCCTGATATGACAAGTTGTTTAAACCATTCACAAGTTTTGTTGCTTTTCTTTGCACCCTTTCCAATCTTGATATATCGATAGCCCTGTATGGGCACCAGACCCAACTTCTATATTTCACAACTGGACGTACATATGCCCGATACAAGGGCATAAGAATCTCTGCTTTTCTACTTCCGAAGTTTCTTCTAATCACACCCATGGCTTTGTTTGCCCTGGACACAGTTGCAGAGCACTGGTCCTTGGAGGTGAGTTGTTAATTAAGACACAAAGATCTTTCACTGTGAACAGTTTTCGGAACAGTACCACACAGTTTATATGTGTGTGGAGAGATCTGCTTACCTAGGTATATTACCCTTCATTTGGAAATGTTAAAATTCATATCCCATGTAAAGGCCCAAGTTGAAATTGCATGAAGAGCTTCTTGGAGTTTGCTAATTGCACCGATAGTATCACTGGGCCTCCCAATTGTGTGTCATCTATATATTTTATAGTCAGGTCTGAGATGTTGATACTTAAATCTGATATTAAAATTTGAAATAAAGTAGGTTCCAATACGGATCCCTGTGGATCCCCACTTGTCACTCTCCCTTCCCCAGAGAGGTATCCATGTATTTACTGTATACTCTATTCATCTGTTTACCAGTTATTCACCCAGCATATTAGTACATTATCTAAGTTTATATTGTTCCTTTTATATATGATTGCCCAATGTGGTACGGTGTTGAACGCCTTTCCAAAGTCAAGCAGGATTATGTCTGCACATTCGTTGTTATGAAGATGACAGCTAACGTGTTTGTAGAAACACAAAAGGTTGGTTGTACAAGATCTACCTGCTGTAAACTTGTGCTGTTCAGTGTCCATTTTATCCATACTTTTTAAATGGTCTAGCAATTGATCTTTAATAAGAGACTCCATGACTTTACCTGCGATAGATACGAGGTTAATAAGCCTAACATTTGACACATCTTGCCTGCACCCTTTTTTGTGGATGGGAACCACATCTGCGCATTTCCATTTGGTTGGCACATCACCACTATTCAAGGATTTTTCAAAAAGAATTTTAAGAGGAAGGGAGATAGTGCTGCTCATGATTTGTAGCATCTTAGCGGAGATTCCATCTGGGTCTGGTGCTCCATGGTTTTTAATTTTTCTATTTTTGTCCCTTATGCATTCTTCGGTGATCTCAGACTCCCTCTTACTACTAGCGATTACTGTTGGCCGGGTCTGATTTTTGTCATTAAATACAGAACAGAAATGCTTGTTAAAATGTCCTGCCAGTTTGATGGGATCAGAAATATCCATAGTTTACCACAATATTAGAGAGCATTGGGGCTGACTTTGATAGCGAGTTAATATAACCATAGAACAGTTTTGCGTTCCTTTTGTTTGTGCAGTTGGCCAATTCCTGTTCTTTTAAAGCTTTGGCTTTTTGGATTTTGTTTTTACATATTTTCTATATGCTCTTGAATGTGTTCCAAAGTGAGTTGGATTTAACCGGTAGATATCTAGCATAGGCTTTTTTCTTCTTTATTAGTTTTGTTAGTTTCCTGTCGCGGTTTTAGACCTTTGTGACATTTTTTAACCTTCCTAATGTAAGTGTTGCAAGTGGATTTCATGGTGCCTTTTAAGAAAAGCCATGTTTCTTCGACTGTTTTATCTTTTTAAACTTCTGTCCAGTTAATTGAGCTGATCGTCGAATTGATTCCATTAATATTGGCAGAGTTATAAGCATAGATCCAGGTACACCCTTTAAGTTTTTACTTGATTGCATGCTATATTAAAGAATAAGGTGGAGTGGTCGCTATCACCGAAGGGGAGAGAAGTATGACATCCGGATATGTTGACTAATTCTGAGGCCAACACTAGGTCAGGTATGTTATCACCTCTGGCTGGGTTTTTAACATACCATCCTAAACTGATTACATAGTGTTAAGAAATCCTGGCTATGTTTATTTTGTGCATCTAGTATACTCCAATTTAAACACTATAGTTATAATCACCTGTGATCACTATGTCACCCAGCTGACTGGCATTTTTAAATTCCCTAGGATACAAGTATTTACCTTGGGCACTGTATTAGGTGGTCTACAGACTACACCTACAATTATGCCATCCCTATCACTACTATTTCTGAGTTGTTTAACCCAACCAGCAATGGAGTGAAAAAAGGTTTTCACGTAAGAGCAGAACAGAGTGAAGCAACTTCATTTAAATTTAAATTAGGATGAAATTAGGGGGGGTGTAAGAGTGGGAATCATTGTTCACGCCTACAAACGACATAAGTATACAGAAAATAGGTTGAGGGGATTTTCCCTTCAAGTCCCTTTTCCCTGTATATTTACTGTTTTAACTCCAAGTAGCCATAGATCATTACACTTGTGAAACTGTGACAAAAGGAAACCGAGGGGATCTTGCCAGGATTCAAACTCACTGTCTCTTGTTTATCAGGCTGTAGACCTTTCCACTATACCACCAAACTGGCATAGAAGTGAAGCTCAGCTGTTTAGCTGTACAGATTAAAACCTTGCCTGGAAGGCAGCCCTTTCCATAGAAACATAGAAGTTGTCAAAAGATAATGACTTCTTGGCCCACCTAGTCTGTGCTAATTTCCCTACCTCCTGTGCTACCGCAGACCCTACTCAATCTCCAGCCTTATCCCTCCCAGCCCTATTACTATGGTCCCCTTGTGTCTATCCCATGCATGTTTGAATCCTGTTACCATTTTTGTACCCACCATCTCCGCTGGGAGGCTGTTCTAGTTGTTACCCACCCTTTCTGTGAAGAAGTATTTCCTCGTACCCCCTTTGAATCTCCAACCCAGCTTCATATCATAATCCCTTGCCCTCAAGCATTTCTTTCTATGTAAAATGCTACCCTCCTGTGTCTTATTAATACCTGTGAGGTATTTGAACGTTATTTAATTCCTTGAGTCTTTCCTCGGAGGGCTTTTGATGCAGGCCATGCACCATTTTGGTTGCCTGTTCTGTACTGCCTCCACCCAATCTAGGTCTTTCCGGAGATGGGGCCTCTAGTACGGGACACAGTACTCTAGGTGAGGCCTCATCATCGATCTATACAGGGGTAACACTACCTCCCTCTTTCTGCTGGGGATACCCCTCCCTATGCACCCAAGCATGCTACTAGCTTTCCCCACTGCCTTATCACACTGCTTTGTTACCTTCAGGTTATCTGATATGATGACCTCCACGTCCCTTTCCTGTTTTGTGGTTGCCAACCTCCCCACTCAATTGGTACGTTTCCCTCAGGTTTCTGTGCCCAATGTGCATAATTTTGCACTTTTTGGGATTAAAGCCCAGTTGCCAAACCCTTGACCATTCTTTCAGCTTTTTCAAATCGTCCCTCATTTGTTCCACTCCCTCCCAGTGTGTCCACTCTGTTACAGATGTTTGTGTCATCCACAAACAGGCATACCTTCCCTTCCAGCCCTCCTGCAATGTCACAAATATAGACACTGAAGAGGACCGGGCCCAGTACTGACCCCTGTGGCACCCTGCTGGTTACTGGGCCTTCTTCAGAATGAACCCCATTTACCACCACCCTCTGCCTCCTGTTTCTTAGCCAACTTCATACCCACTCTACTACTTTTGTACCCACTCCCAGGCTGCCCAGCTTGTTTACCAGTCTTCTGTATTTATTTATTTAAGTCTTTATTTACTGGTTAAGTGCACTGATCCAAGGACCGTTTTCAGGCACGACCAGGGCCACAAACAATCACATAGAACAAACGATTTGAGATATTATACAAGCCAAATAGTTAGCAGGTTACAGGCAATACAGATAAATCACAAGGAAACAGTGCATGACAGAGTAAGCAATGGTACAGAGAGATAATTCATGACGTACAGATTACAAGTTTCAAAACAGAGTAGCCAAAAAATTTGGTACCAGCAGTAAATTCTAAACTGAGACTTGGCAAACAAAACCTAGAAGGGTAAACAGTTCACAAGCAAAACAATACCTAGGTGGAGGTGAAACAAGTAGAAGCAGAGGAGATGAGTGCAGGTATTGAACAACAGAGTCAGTTCAGTCATCCACTGAGTGCACTAGGTACTGAGGTGAGTGACAGCATGAGATTCCTAGGAGGGGTCTATAGTAGGGAAGGGAGGGAAAATAGTGAAATTAAGTGCCAGTAGAGTCATAGGCACACACCCGGCTGCTAAGTAACTAGGTAATAGGGAAAGGGGGAGGGAAAGAGAATAGGAAGACAAGGCAGGATATCTAGCGAAAAGAACTGGGGAGATGGGGAGGTGAAGACAAAGGGGACATAAAGTAGCAGGGGTAGGGATGGGGAGGGTGACAGAGCAAATGCGTAGGAGAGGGGAAGGAAAGACAAAGGACCCCCCCCCAAAAAAAAGGGGTGGGGCTGGAGTAAGGGAGGAGGGCAGCGATAACTGCACCCTAGGGAGCATGAGCAGGTGGATTCCAGAAGTAACCAGGTTCTGAGACTGGATTTGAAGGAGTGGTGTGAGGCGGCCATGCGGATAACTGGATGGAGGCTTTTCCATAGAGATGGTGCAGCAACCGATGGAGCTTTTCTCCCCATAACAGTGGAGACTCTGGGGACTTCCAATGAGGGGACCGAAGTATTACGCAGACACCTAGGGACAGTACGTGCCTTAAGGAGAGAAGCATATAGGGACCCGATACCATCACATAATGTGCTATCAATGACACTACCAATGGCATAGTTGAAACAACATTTGAGCGAGGGCTAACCAAGAGATCTGTATAGGTTGCAGTGATGGGTAGAGAAGGGAGCCATCAGCGCGAAGCAGCAGATGCTATTATAGACCAAGTTAAGTCTAAGATGAAGGGTAGTAGATAGCGAGGAGAAGTAAATTGGAGAGCAATAGTCAAGCATGGGGAGCAGGTTTCCACAGGCAATGGCAAGTTGGGTAGTGGGAGTAAGACAGTTCTTTATGCGATAGGCGGCCCCAAGTTTTTGGTTGATTCTGCATACTACAGTGTTTGTGTGCTCAGTGAATGAAAGGGATGGGTCCAGGGTTACACCCAAGTATTTGAAATCAGAGATTACCTGCAGTGGAGGTCCAGATGGGGAGAGCACTGAAAGGGAGGAGTTGGATTTAACAGCATTAGCTAGGTAGGGTTTGGATCCAAGGAGCACTGCCTTGGTTTTCTTCTCATTCACCAGGAGCATGTTAGATATGAACCAGCTGTGAGCATGGCTGTAATTCTGGGACAGCACAGAGGATATGTTTTGGATGGATTTGTCACTATGGTAGAGGATCAGGTCATCAGCATAGAGTAGGGCAGGGCAATTTAGGCTGTCGGCAGGGAGGGAGTTAATGAATAGGGAGAAAAGCAGTGGTCCCAGGATGCAGCCCTGTGGGACACCCGTAGTGACGGGCAGACCTGGGGAGGTGACAGTACCAATGGTCACCGATTGGGAGCAGCCAGTCAGGTAACTGTGGAACCACTGCTGAGTCTCAAGGGAGCAGCCAAGTTGGTGGAGTTTGGTAAAGAGGAGGGGTGGCTGACCAGGTCAAAAGCCTTAGACGAGTCCACAAACACCGCACCAGTGGTGTTACTCTGATCCATATTCCTGAGGACAACATTGATAAATAGGGCAAGGGCAGAGGAGGTGCTGTGATTCTTTCTGAACCTATGTTGCTGATAACACAAGAGGTTATACTTATCAATATGGTCAGAGAGTTGACAGTGGAGTACCCTTTCCAGAAGTTTGCAAAGGTGGGCGAGAATGGAGATCTGCCAGTAATTGTCAGAGGAGAAGGGGTTCCCCAGCTTTAAAAATTGGGACCACTTTGGCAATCTTCCAGGGTGCAGGCATAGCAGATGAGGCCAAGGTGAGGTTAAAAATTAAAATCAGAGGTTGGGAGATGGCAGGGGCTATGAGCTAAAGCAAAGAGGGGTAGAGGCCATCAGAGCCAGGGCTACCGTGGGAGAGGAGACTCCTAAGGAGCTTGGTGGTGAGCTTTTTTTGTGATAGCTCTGAAATAGAAAGGGGGGTGGGAGGAGCATGGGGAAGGGGATGGAAAGGGTGGGTCGCTAGTGTCCGCTACTGGAGAGGGAGGTTGCTGAGAGGGGAGTTTACAAAGGTGGGCAGAGAGGTCAGTGAACTTTAAGTTAAATGCTTGTGCAACCTCTGCAGGTCAGTCAGTAGGCCGGTGGGGGAATTTAGGTGGACTATAGGGCTGTCGGAAAAAGGAGTAAGGAGGGAGCTAAGGGTGTTCCACAACTGTCAAGGGTTAGCAAGGTTTTCAGTGGCTAGTCATTGGTAGAAATTGTGTTTACTGGCTCTGGCAGACTGCCTGCATTTGTTAAGCAGGCTCCTAAAATTGTGTCACAGGATGGGAGTGGGTGACCGTTTGTAGGCGATCCATGCTGAATCCCTTTCTTTCATAAGGGCCACGAGCTCCTTTGTGACCCATCTGGTGCACCCACCCCTCACCCTTCTAGTAGTAACTGGGAAATGTTTATCCTGAATCACCAGGAGGGCTTTCGTGAAGAAGTTCACTACCCATGGACACATCCGTCAGGGAGTAGAGGGCACACCCGTTTACTGCATAAACTTCATGAAGTAGGTTGTTGGAGTTAGTGTTCTGGAAGATATGGAATGACAGGTACTTTGGGGGAGGACGCACATTTTTGTTCGACCCAAGAATATAAGTAGGGGAGTGGTCGCTGATGGAGTTGGACAAGTTCCCCACCTGCAGAACCTTCTCCTCCCTATTTGTGGCCACCCAGTCGAGGAGTGAGTATTTCAGGGTATGGCTGTTTTGCCTAGTGGGGATGGTGACAACCTGCACCAGGCTAAGAAGGCTGACATATTCAGGTTCACGTGGGCTTAACCAGTTTAGGTTTAAATCTTGCAGAATAACTGTATCCCTCTAAGGACAGAGAGTTCCAAGGCCAGTTAGGTGATGTACTAGACCAGGTGTGCCCCCTTCCGGGGGGGGTTATAGCAACAGCTGAGGTATATTTTTTTGGCGGAGCCCAGAGTTAACTCTGAGATGAATCGCTCTCTAGGGGATACCGGGTCTTATGAGCGCAAAAGGGTGGCTGTTAGGGGTTCTTTGATGTAAACAGTGATGCCACCACCCTTCTTTCTCCCAGGGTGATCGCAAAGCAGTAAGGAATCACCCAGTAATTTGTAGGTGTTATCAGAGATTTGCGGTTTAAGCCATGTCTCAGTGAGACCCAGGACATGAGGCTTACAGAGGGTTACCAGGCTTCAAGGTCAGGGTATTTGGAAGGTAGGCTGCATATGTTTAGGTGGGCTATCTTAAGCCTCGGGGAGCAGGCCCACATGGTATGAGAATAGGCTATAGGGACATTCAATGGGCCAGGGCTTGTCTCCACATCCCCTGCCAGAAGCAGCCAAGGATAGAAATGGGTGGTATGGGAAGGATATCAGCAAGCGTGACAGTGAAAGAGAGCGCAATAAAAGGCCAATATGTCACTTTTCTAGATTGGAGGGAATAGCAAAAAGTAGGGTGCCAGTTCGAGTTACCTCCCATTTGTGTGGTTGGGAGAGGGGGGACATTTGGAGATAAAGAGAGTGAGCAGTGAGTAGGATACTTCTGCTCAGTGGCTAGAACAGAGGCACAGAAGTCAAAACACAATAGGGTGCCAAGCAGACAGGCTGCCAGTAGAGGGAGCAGGTTGGCCTTCATAATGTGAGCCAAGTCAGCAATGTGGAATGGTGTCAAAGGCCTTACTGAAATCCAGGTAGGCCACATCCACCGCTCAGCCCTGATCCACTGCCCTGATCACCTAGTCAAAGAACTCCATCAGGTTTGTTTGACAAGATCTTCCCCCTGTGAACCCACGCTGCCTTGGATCCTGTAGTCCACTGGTCCCAAGGTATTCCCCAATCCTTTCCTTCAGTAGAGATTCCATTACTTTGCCCACCACCAAAATCAGGCTGACAGGTCTGTAGTTTCCTGCCTCCTCCCTATTTCCACTTTTGTGAAATGGGACCACATCCGTCCTCCTCTAATCCCCTGGAACTTCCCCTGTATCTGTTGAAAGGTTGAACAGGACTGTCAGAGGTGCAGTCAGCTCCTCCTCAAGTTCCCTTAGTATCCTAGGGTGTACCACGTCCAGCCCCACTGCCTTTTCCACTTTTAGTTGTGAGAGTTCCTTGAGGACTCTCTCCTCTGTAAAAGGACTATTGTCCCCCTCTCTTCCTTTAATGCCCACCCATCTGTGGCCTGTCCCCTACCCCTTCCTTCGTAAATACTGAACAGATTCTCCTTTTAGCCTTGCTATCCCTCCCTTGTTTTTTCTCTTTTTGCTTATATACCCAAAGAATGTTTTAGCCTCCTTTCTTACTGACTTGGCAATATTCTCCTCCGTTTGTGCCCTTATGCTCCTAACTGCTTTCCCTGCCTCCCTTTGTTTCTCCTGATAACCCTCCCTATCCTCTTCCTTCTGTGTCAACTTGTACCTTCCAAATGCTAGCTTCTTTGCCTTTACTTTCTTCGCTACTTCCTTAGAGAACCACAGCGTTCTCTTTTTTCTCTCTCCCTTTTTAACCTGCCTGACACAGAGGTTCATTGCCTTCTCAATGCCCTTCTTTATTTTTGCCCACTGTTCATTGACTCCCCCCAGTTTCCCTATCCCTGCTAGGGCTTTTCTGAGGCATTCTCCCATTTTCTTGAAATCGGCCTTCTTGAAGTTCAGGACCCTCGTTTTAGTGTGGTTTGATTCTGGCCCAGTTCTTATACTGAACCAAACTGTACGATGATAACTGGTCCCCAGGTGGCTACCCACTGTGACGTCAGTGACACCGTCCCCATTTGACAGTATCAGGTCCAGCATGCCCCCAGTGAGTTCCTTAAATAGTTGCCTGAGGAATGTCTCCTGCATGGAATTTAGGATGTCCCTACTTTTAACTGTTGCTGCAACTGGGAGGCTCCAATCCACATCCGCTATATTAAAGTCCCCCACCATCAATACCTCCCCCTTGTTTGCCATCCTCTGGATTTCTTTCATCATATCCTTGTCCGCCCCTCTCCCCTGTGCTGCACGTCTGTAGAGTACCCAACCATAATGTCTGCCTTCAAGACAGTGCTGCCTCGGAAGCAACTTTTATTGACATAATCTGTCCCTTGTGCAACTTTTGTTCTGGTGAGGAAGTCCAGTCAGCATGTCCCCAAACAAGAATTTGAATACCCACAATGCTTTGCACCAGGTTTGAGGCTTTATAATGTGTGAGTGTGAACTGTACAGCAAGACAGAAAACAAACAATTTGGACATTTTGTTCTCTCAGCATGGCCTACACTACTCTTTGCTGCCTCTCTGATATGGTACCTACGAGTGTACTAAATGTCTGGCTTTGTCTCTCCAGGAATGTTAGATTTATACTGGCCCACTGTTGGTACCAAACAATCACATGAAAAAATAGAGAATAACTACTGGATTACAAATCTGCAACATCATGTTTCTATTAATTTTATTGCTCTTAAATAAAAAAGGCTACAAGTCTTATGCTTCCACTAGGAAAGTTTCCTATACAACTTTTATTAAGATAAGTATTTAATTAAAGGAAAAATAATGGGCCAGATGGTCAAAAAGTAGTCACTTGCACCCACACTGCCAATCTGGCATACCCAGCAATGTTCTTTTTTGTTGACAAATAGATACAAATTAGCTTGGGGAGGAGTGTCATGACTTATGGGCACATAGTCAAGGAGAAAGTACTGGACCCTTATCCAGCTGTGTGTTGAAGGTAGTATGGTCTTGTGGTTTGGGCACAGGCCTGGGAAACCCACCACAACCACTAGCTGATTATGTAACCTTGAGCAGTTCACTTGATCCGGCTGCCCTCACCCCCCCCTTTTTTTTTTAAAGAGTTCTTTTGCATAACAATTATTTGCCTGTAGATTTATCCCCCAAAGATCAGGAAACATTTTTAAGAGGTACAGTTATGCACTAAATGAGATGGCAACGTCTTTTCCCTAAACAGTCTTACGGACACATAAAATATGTGCATTTCAGGCCTGTGGACTTTGAGTAAACTGTGTGCATTCCCTAGGGTGGCTACCAGATCATTAAATCTAGTCAGTTACCTATGTAAATACTCAAAATTTACTTCTGGATTATTCAGTCCATTGGGTTTTTAAACAACTTCCTCTAGTTTAATTTGCTCATATCCTACCTTTCTAGTGCTAAATTACACAGATAAAAAGTGAACACACTCTCTGTCACTAACAATCACATCTTGACCTTGCTGCACGTCAGAAAGTTTTGGTACTTTTTTAAATATTTTTGGAGGCAGAAAAAAAAAAAAACACAAAAGTGAGTTTAGGAAAGAAGATTAGACACTATTACAATATGAGATATGCATTCTTGGTAAGAATATATAGTTCTCAAAGTGTCCTCCTTTACTATTAATGTACATGTCTAATGTTGAAAACAAGGAATCAAATAACACTCCCTTCCACCCTATACAATCACTAAAACTTTAGGTTATTAGATGTGAACTTACGGAGCCTGAAACTGCCCCTGAAGTAAAACTGATCAGGAATGTTGGCTCACTGGTGCCATGCTTCCTGCACAGCCACTTCTTTCCCAGTTCATAGTTATACCAGTACATTGCTGTGGATGGATGGACAGACAGACAAGCATAGTCAAAAAAAGAAAGAAACATTTTAACCATCAAGATGCATTACAAGACCGTATTTCCTGTAAGAAAACCAATATATATCCACTCATACTGTACCTAAATTACAGTGGCCCTCTGTTAAAACAGCAGTTCATAGCAAAACATTCTATATAAATACTGGCTGGAAACTTGGAAACCAGAGCTAGATACAAAATGAGTTTAGAAGGTTTTTTCTTTTATTGGATAGCAGTCCTGAAGAACAAATTTACACATACTTCAGAAATTTACTATCTCAGTGCAACATATTAATTTAAGATACTGTCGGGCTTAAAGGGAATCAGAGAGTGGATCCTCTGTCTGGCATGTGAATTGGGAAAGCAGACTGAACAGGAATGGCAATTACAGGCATCTCATTCTTATAGGGAATTCAGTTGGAAAGTGCACATCCACCTCTTTGGGACACAACAAAAACTAAGCACAATGGGACAACTAATTCTGATCTTTGTTGAAGAAACTGTGTGTGTGTGTGTGTGTGTGTATGGGGTGTACTTCAACATTTTCTGTGAGTGTCCCAACATACAGAGGTACTGGAATGAAATTCATTAAGAAATGCAGACCATATCGGGGAGAGATATCCCTTTCACATTCTCAAATCTCATACCAAGACTAGTGTCTCCATTGTATAACACAGTAGGTCCTTGGTTTTAATCTTATTTGAAGCCACATTGAAATGTATAACATTGAACTATTGGTCCTCTGTTATTGGCAATTTGGAGGAGGAGGAGGAGGAAGATCACTGAAATACAGATTACAGACCGAATAACATCTGATTCTCAAGGTGAGAAGGTAAAAATATCAAGAACACTGTCCCATTTGCTATGCAGAAAGAATCAAAAGCAATGATCGGTTCTATCCTCTCCTTTTCTGTCTCTTGTCTGACTGCGCAACCAAGTTTTCCCTTGTGAGACCGAGGAATTGATCACTCTGGCAGTCTCACGATTCTCCCCCTCCCGCTATCTTCCCTGCCTTCAGTTGCTGTTTCTTCCTGTTTCTATCTTTTCTCCCCCCTTGCTTATCTGTAGTTATATAAATATGCGGATCTTTATGTGAAACTCTGCTCTGTGGTTTGAAAATGTATATAGCTATATTGTTGAAACGATTGCAAAAATTTATTTAGAGCTCAGGGGGTTAACTTTGAGATGCAGTTTGACTTCTATGAACTCTTTTGCAGAGTTGTCAACAGGAGATTAGTTCTGGGACACAGTGTTCTATTTTGTTGCACCTCCAAGGAAAGCAACTGACAAAGTTCTGATACATTTAGTGAGAAACAGGATGTATCTTAATGAGCTCAGGATGCAGAAGTTAATTGCCAGGAAAAAACATTATATATCATCTTTTGTTGGAGAGAAAAAGATTGGAGTTTAGAGCTACACTGCCATGCCTGTATCCACTGCTTTTCTTTTACCATGCCTGTATCCACTATTTTTCTTTACTGTAACCACCTCATGATGTAACTCACAATGCCTCAAATGTTCCTTATGTCCTTGTTCATTCTTATAACTTGTACTGTTATCCCAGGTCGCCCCTGAAAAAGGGACCTTTGGGGCTCAGTGGGCCTACCCGGTCACCAAAATTTAATAAATAAACAC
The DNA here is from genome assembly GCA_016271365.2 of Neoceratodus forsteri. Classification (NCBI taxonomy): domain Eukaryota; kingdom Metazoa; phylum Chordata; order Ceratodontiformes; family Ceratodontidae; genus Neoceratodus; species Neoceratodus forsteri. Next base: position 1,829,686,651 of record CM057456.1, on the reverse strand, counting down.
ATAAATAAATAAATACACACACTCAGATGAATGACTGTTTTGTTTGAACTGCCTGTATAAGAGCTATCCTGCACAATTTTGTTTCACTTTATTTTTTTTGAATATTATTTTTATTAATTATTTAATACACACAAGGTGGTTATAGACATCTTTTTGCACCAGTAAAATTCAGAGTTGCAGTAACTTTTCCATTATACTCACTTATTTTTTCATTTCTTTTGTTGATAGTTATACAGGCTATGTAACATTTCCTGTTTCAAGGACAAAAGTCAGGACCCATTTCTGTTTTGGCAGGTTATCCACCTTTGCCATTTTGTTATAAACCCTTTAGACTGTTTTTTTTTTGGTATCCCATGAAAATCGCGACTACAGACACGCGACTGAAAAAATATCGAGTAAACAATGGCTACCACTAAATCGATGACACAGTAAAACAGCGCTAGTTCAATAACAGCGAAGAAAAATGCCACAGTGTACACAACATTAGCACCTGCTCAATAATGGCGACTATATACTGAAATCTACTCAAATCTACTCACCGCCTGTGTGTGCTACCGATTCACAAGTCTCTGCTTTAGTCCACCAGGTGCACTATGGGTTCAAAGTTCACAGCACAGCATCTGACGTCAGAATAGCGACTCTTCATAGCCACAGCAGGCACAGAAAAGGCTAAATTGTCTGCCCAGGAATTTTTCAGCAAGGTCTCAGTCCGTTGAGTGTCCCCTACTAAATTACATTTCCTTCTCTCTAGTTTTTTTCCCTTTCTCTCACACACACAAAAATGTTTCCCTTATTCGGGAAGGTGAGCATTTTGTTTCAGACGTGATTAAGCACAGATCCTCCTGTTTTAGCTGCTGAATTGCAAGTGTGCCACAAGTCAGTTGTCTCCCGAGATTACCTCCACAACTCCCACCCTCAGAAGGCTCTTTGGCTGGAAGACAGTGAGTGACACTACTATTCTTCAATCAGATTGCACACACTGTCTTCAGCCACAGAACTGACTCCTGATTCGCCGGTACAGTCCATGGGTCATGTGACCCATCCTTCGTGTGCCCCCCATCCTGAATATTAAATTAAATGGGCCAATAGTACAGAGCTCTGGCTTCTCCTCTGACCACCCCAACCCCACAGACGCTACTTTACCAGCTCTCTTCTCCCGCCCTCTGCTCACATTTCCTCAAGTCCACAATCCCTCCCACTGCAGCTGGATCCCTCCCTCTCATGAAGCACACAATGGCGCAGCAGGCTGGGCAAGTCCAGCCTTTTAAAACTACCACTACGCCCTCGCGTGGCATTGACACTCACCCGATCCCCACTGACACAGCGCTACACGGCGCGCCCCTGCACTGCTCTGGCCAGTCTAGGCAGGTGCTGTTTCAACACTGAGGGATGTGAACTGGCTCCCAGCACCCCCTTATTTTGAGCCTTTAAGTCCTGTCTGCCTTTTTGGCCACGGCAGGAATGGATGATGGCATTAACCAAATGGTAGAGGCAAGGTCCGAGGCTCCAACCAAGGAGGTGTGAGGACTGGGGATAGTTAAGGCATGTCCAAATGCTCGGCCAGCCTCTTTCGTTTGGGGTCCTGATTGTCAGTGTTCCACTCGTAGGTCTCTGCAATCTTTTTTGAGGAGGTTCATGAAGGAGGTATCCTCCGGAGGACTCTTTGGAGACTCCTTAGCCTTGTGCTCATCCAGTGGAGGTGTCTTGAAGCCAGAGACTGAGGTACAGGAGTCAGAATCAGAGTCCGATGAAGGAGTCAGAACTGGAGACATAACTCTGGGGCGGGGAACCTCCTTAACGGGGATAGGAGGCCTCCCTTGTCAGTGATGGTAGTTGTGCATTTTGTCATACCTGACATGGAAGGGCGGGAATCCTTTGGCAAAGGAGACTGATGTGTCAGGTCTGGACATGCCGGGGCAGAGGCCGCTACCGGATAATGACTGTTCAATTCAGAGACTAACTGAGACTGAATTTCAGTCCACCAAGACTGCAGAATGGCCCTGATGTCTGCCTGAGGTTGAGGAGGCAGAGGTGGGGGCGGTGGAGGCTGATAGGTTGGCCGAAAACCGGAGCCATAGCCCGGCGACGGGTATCCTTGCGTCTGGTACCCGGATAGCTCGGTGTGTGGTAGTTGGGCACATAGCCCGGCGGCAGATACCCTGGCAAAGGGAGTCCTGGTGCCTGGTAACCTGGTGGAAGGTATCCGGGGGTATCATAGCGCCTCATCTGGTAGCCGTGCATCTGAAAATCCAGCAATGGCCCCTGATGGTGGAGCCATAGGGCCAGACAGAGGACCCTGAAAGGTGGGTTAGAAGAACCCGAGGTCAGAGAGTCAGGCGTTAGATCGCTAGGTAGTAAGCCAGGTGTCAGCCTGGACGGACCCTCCGGAGGGCCTGCCAGGAGGTTTGAGGTGAGGCCTGGTTGCAACCTGGTAGGTGTATCATCTGGCTGACAACCCTCTAACTTTGGCTCCTGATGCTCGGGGTGGCTGGAGGGGAAGAGAAAGTACCTGGGTGGGGCGAACCCACCAGGGTAGGCTGTGGCTGAAGCAGCAGCGGGCGCTGACAGTCAACGTCAGGCCACTCGTCAGGGCCTGACGGAAGCGCCTAGGTGGACGTCGGAAGAGACGATGTCTGGCTTATCAGCCATGGCTGGGGGCATTCACCAGAGCCCCTGGTGCCCAACTTATCAGCCTGAGCTGGGCGCTTGTTGGAGGCTCTGACGAGAGACTTATCAGCCCCACCAGCAAACTTAGCCCCTTTGGTTTTCAGGGGCCTAAAAGTGGCAGGAGCCTCAGACTCGGCTGAAGCAACTGCCACTACCGTGACCAGTGGTGGCAGGGGGACCAAGGGCTGCTCCTGGGAGGTCAAAGCAGGCTTGTCCGAAGTAGCACTTTTCCGCGGTCCCCGGAGAGATTCGCGGGCAGAAAAGGGACCTATTCTGGCCCCAGTGCTTCTCCTTGTCTTTCCCTCTCTTGTGTCGGTGCAAATCCGATGACGGGGATGAGGAGGTGCGCTACAGCTTCTGCAACTCCTTCTCCATCTATGCCATTTTTAACTTTACAACATGGGCCTAGAGTGCCTGCTACCTGCGTTTCCGTGTGGCCTGACTGAAACTCAGGCAGGCCTCACAGTCCTTGGTCTGGTGTTCCGGGCTCAGGAAGAAGAGGCAGAAGGAATGGTCGTCCTTATGCTGGAGTTGCATGGTGAAAGAATCGCGCTTATTCTTATGCGACTCGGAAAGTGTCAGAGAAGACATGCATGAAAAATATTTTACTGGTAAAAAATAAAAGAAATTTGAGATGTATACTCATCCAAAATGGCAGTCGAACTGTAGCAGCACTCTCCACGAGGTCCGATGTGCACGAGTCAACGGTGGGAGTGAACTGGAGGGTGGGCTGGGGACCGCCCACTATATAGGGTCACTGTGATGTCGGTGAGTGGTCCCCTGCCAGGCACTGCTAGCTAAAGTTTTCAATGTGGTCCTAACGCCAGGGGGCGTAGTCGTAATGGTTATTACCTACTACAAAAGCCCTCTCTAAGTAAGATCCTGAAATCTTCCATCGCAAGCCACTCCTTCTTGCACTGCCACCCATGATCATCTGGTGACAATGTTGCGGTGGAGTTATTTATCTGTCCTCCCCACAAGGAGGAGCGCATCCTCTGGGATGCTCTATCATCCTCCTCTCCCCTGCTGGCCCTCCAACAACCCAAGCTTGCTCCCAAACCCAGGTCTCTGGCAACGCATGCAGCACCACTGACAATGCGCTGGCTCAGAAATTCCTTTAGCCACTTAAGAAATCTGTTAGCATTTGGCTATGTGGCTAACAGGAACACAGCTGTCCAGATTTGCAGGGAAATCATCACTAAGGATGTAATTTTGTCACAAATAATTTCTTTGTTTAAAAATCTTGGGCTGGTCATGTAAAAATTACTAAAACTCATGCCACTGTCAGAGGTACCTCTTATTTTATTTGGTCGTCCTGGCTCCAGGGATCAGCCCAGTCACAGTCCCCGTCATCCCTCGCCCTCATATCGGCTGCTCTCCCTAGCCCCCTGGCTTGCCCCCCAGGGTGGGGCTGCGGCACCGGCTAAGGTGCACCGGACACAGGGTTGATGAAAGCCAGCCGGAGAGCTATCAAGGGGTGGCGAGGCGGCTTCATAGAGGAGCCAAGGTGGATTTTTTCATGATGCTCCCTCTGGAGCCAAGTGCGTGCAATGACACCAGCTGAGGAAGAACACGCACGCTCCTGTGCGTGTTCTCCTCGAAGCGTCTGCACTCGGCTCCCCCCATGCTAACGCTCGTCACCTTGCCCCTCCAGCCTCCGCCAGAGGGCACTCGGCTACCGCAGCTGCAGTACCCCCTTCCCCAGGGAAGAAGAGCAGTCCATCGGATGCTCTATCCTTCCCGGCCCCTGCCAACCTCCGGCGACCCCATGCCCGTTCCTGAACACGGGTCGCTGGCATGGCGCGAGGTGTGGCGTCCAGCGCCTCAACCCTCAGCGCCACCGGGCCAGCAGAGGTACCTCTTTTAAATGTACAACACCGGCAAAAATGCATTTGTATGCTCTTTTAACCACAGAAGACAAGAGTATCAAAGACACAACCTGGATAAATATATGTATATTTTCACTAATTTTGTCACTTATAAACTTCATAGTATAACATTTTATTTTTTTTGTTGATCCTTTTTATCCCTTTTGTTTCAGGTGACCTCCATCCTCCGGTCAACCCTTCCCTATCACCTAGATTTCTCCTGGGACTTATCAGACACATCTGCCCCAGTGTTCACCCCTAGAGGGTCAGTGGGATTCAACTCTCCATCTTTGTAAACAGGCCTGTGTCAATAAGCCCAAGTTATCGGGCGTGGGACCTGCAGGCTACTAAAGTCAACCTGCCAGCTGGGATTTCCCAATTTTCTCCTGGGGAGATGCAATGATTTCATGATACATGTCATGTGTTCCTGCACGATGAGTGCCACAGTCTGCTGCTCCTCCCACCATACTGGTGAACTGAACTGCCCTACACCTGGCCTCTGCTAGAGGGGTCAGGTGCAGGTGGGGTTCTGTGACCTTCTCTCCCTGGAGAGTAGTCCTACAGACACTTGATCCTCCGACCCTCCAACACCCAGAGTTTGCTCCCCAATCTGGGTTTCTCTGTTCAAGTTCAAAACTGGCCATTAACTCCCCTTGGGCTCATGGTATTTGCAGTACATCCTGCTTTTCAAATGTTTATTTTGTAAAAAACCCACCTGAAAAGGGTACATCTCGAAGTACAGTAGGACCCCAGCCCTTCCAGAGGGATATCCAACCATCTTTAGCCACAGCACTGCTGATGCAAACACCGAGTTCTTTGTAAGACAGCTGGCGAAACTGCATCCTTGTTCTGATCAGTTCTAATGGACTCATCAATGTAACTGCACCAACTAAAAATTAAAAAGAAAAATCTTACCCTCCATTTCAGTGACACTAAATCTTGACAGTGTAGTCTGTTACTTTAGCTGATTAGGAAAGAGGAAAGTAGGGGACGCACTGGGAAACAGCTTGGTGCGTTCAACAAAGCTTAAACGTTAATCTGTCCTCATATGTTTTCAAATGGTACAGGAACTGCATCAGAAAAAAAAAATGAGGACAGATTAACGGAGCTCAATATGTATACCCTACAGCAAAGGAGGGACAGAGGTGATATGACTGAAACATTCAAATACCTTAGGGACATTAACAAGGTGAATGAGTCTAACATGTTTCAATAAAAATAATATGGCAGGACAAGAGGACACAGCATGAGACTAGAGGAAGGCTGATTAAGGGGTAATGTGAGGAAGTTCTTTTTCACAGAAAGAGTGGTGGATGCATGGAACGGCCTACCTCAGGAAATGGTGGATATGAATATAGTGCAGGGCTTCAAACAGGCATGGGATAGGCATAAGGGAGCAATACACATGAGTATGAATAAACAGGCCATTGACAGAGTAAAGGCCTATGGCACATTCATAAAGTAGAAAAAATGGGCAGACTGGATGGGCCTTGCGGTCCTTATCTGCCGTCAGCTTTTATGTTTCTGTGAGAGACAGAAAGTATGTGCACCCAAGCATGGAGATTCGAACAAGAAATAGCTGTAGTCTCAGATTATTAATTTATTGAAAAGTGCCATTCCACAGTGCTATTTTATAAAACTTCAGTTCCAAACACCATAGTGAAAACGAACAGTGTTACCTTACGCTTTGCCCAATCACATTGGGTTTCATCAGACATGATACACACTTAATACTGCCCCCTTTTATACTCATTTGAACCCTATAGTTACATTCTAATGTGCAACAATATTTTTGGAAACATTACATATTATAATAAATTTTATGTTTCTTCTTAAAAAATACAATCACGATGTAAAAACATCACGTACAATACTTCCAGGGTAACATTATAAGCAGCATACAAGTCAACAGTATGTTAGTTAAACATGGTTATCAAACACTGTTTCTCTCACTTTTCAAAGATAACATGAAAGTAAGCTATTTCCTTGTATCGATACATAATTTATTATGCTGTTAATAATTTTATATATCAGTATTTAACAAAGCATTGTCCAACGCAAAATTTTCACTTGCTTGTATGTGCAGTGTAGTTGTTTGGCATAGATAATGCAGCAGTTAAAATTAATTGAACACTATCTGTGTTTTTAGCTGATTTTTTAATTCCCAGTCAAAGAATTGTTTTAGCCATACACAGCAATAGCTTCCCCCTCAAAGTGCCAGATGGACTAAAAAGGTTAATTCAGTCTTTGGTTTCACATATTTTAATGTTTTCCCTGACCTGACTTAAACTTGAGCAGACCGCTCCTTAGGTGTGCTCATGTTTAACATAGCGCCGATGTGCTTGTAAATTCGTGCTTTGCTGAGTTTGACTTTTTGGAAGCACTATAAATAGAACACATTTTCTGATAAGTGTCAGTGTCCTGTGTGCCAGAAAGCAGCTCATTTATAAAACCGAGCACTGTAACAGAAGTAATTTTAAGTTTAAAATGTAAAGCTGTGATTTCAGGCATGTGCACTACAATTTAGTTTAGTTTTATTTTATACTGAAAGGCTTGTGAGCAAAATGCCCATTTCCACAAGTGTCCAGTTACAAAACATACAGAGATTACAAAACATTTACAAAAGGTATAACAGCAATAAGATCAGTTAAAACAATCACAATTTGAATTATTAATTAAGTAATCTTTAAGAGCCTTTTTAAAGGCTGAAATTGTAGTACAATTTACAATAGAGCTAGGCAGTTTACTGTATGAGTCAGTAGCCTAAAAAGCAAGGGAGTTTTGACCAAAAGCAATATGGGAAAGAGGGACTCGGAGAAAAATCTACTATGAAATCTAGCCAAAAAGCATTAGACAATTTGGGAAATAACTTGGTAATACAAACAGGCAAAGGATCTAAATATATTCTGTGCAAAAATAACAATGATCGAAAATTTAATCGATCAACCAGAGAAACACAGTCAAAGGACCTATAGAGGTCACAATGATGTGCCCTTCTTGGGGGTCCAGTGGCAAAATGAATGAAATTATGGTAAATGGATTACAGTTTAGAAAAAAATCTAATCATTAGTATGCAAGTAGATTATCGAACCATAATCAGTAAGTGAAAAAAGGAAACTATGAGTCAATAAATGTCTAGTCTCTAATCTTAGGAACATATTTCTACAATATAACATGCCACATTTTTGGTGAAGTTTGGTAATCAGATTGGAAATATGCTACTCAAAGGAAAGAGGACTATCTAAAATTATGTCAAGGTATTTGAAATCGGACACTTTTTCAATCAGATTCCCATCATTATTAACATGAGTGAAATTTGTGGTGATAGCTTTTCTGGGACTGGAGAAGATCATAAATTTTGTTTTTAAAGAGTTAAGTACTAATTTATGGTTATTAAACCAGGCATGGAGTTTACCAAAATCTTTCTGCTGTTCTTTTTCTAGGGTTGGGATGTCCATATCAGAACAAAAGAGGACAGCATCATTGGCATATTAAATTAGTTCCGTAGAGTGACAGATGTCAGAAAGAGAATTAATAAAAAGTGAAAATAAAAGAGAACCAAGAATGCAGCCCCGAGGGACTCCACAACTCACTCATTGTGCCAAACTCATTTCTAAATTTTGGTTAGGAGAACTTCCCTCCTACCTCTCCTGCTCACTCTCCCCCACCCCCACTCCCTCAGATCCTCTCTGGCACTCCTCCTCCTACTCCCTTACCTCTGCCTTACATAACTTTCTCTCATCTAAATGCTCCTGCTTTAACCCTCCTTAACTGTCCTCCTATGCCTCTGCTCCTCTCCATGACTCACATCCCCTATTAAACCTTCCTTCCCCCCGAGCCTGCTTCTCAGCACGCTCTCCTCTCCCTTCACCACTTACCCCCTCACTCCTACCCCTAACCTTTTTTTCCATTACCAACTTCCCCCTGCTTAGTTTTGACCTCTGGCAGGGTTCTTAGCATCCTGGAGGGGTCTAGCACTGGGCAAGCCTCCTCCTTTCCCTCCCCTTCCCCCTTTCTCCTTTCTACCCAACTTGTCCTTGCCTAAATCTGCCCTCTGTTGGGATTCTTAGCACCCTGGCGATGTCTACTCTCAGGTAAGTTTCTTCCCTCCCTCTTCCTTTTTTCCTTTCCTCTTCTATCCCCCCATTCCCTCTGCCCAACTTGTCCTCGCCTAATTCTATCCCCTGGCAGGGTTCTCTGCATCCTGGAGGGCACAGCACTGGGCAATTACTCTTCCTTCCTCCCCTCTATCCTTTCTACCCAACTAGTCCTCACCTGATTCGCTCCGGCAAGTTCTCAGCATCCTGGAGTGGCCTAGTCTTAGGCAAGCTTCTTCTTTCCCTCCTCTTCCCTCCTTTCTTTTCTCTCTTCCTAACTTGTCCTCACCTAGTTCTGCCCCCTGGCAGGGTTTTCAGCATCCTGAAGGGGTCCAGCACTGGGAAACGACTCTTCCTTCTCTCCCCTTTCCCCTCCATCCTCTCTACCTAACTCGTCCTCGCCTGACTCTGCTCTCTGGCAGGATTCACAGCATCCTGAAGAGGCTTAGGCAAGTTTCTCCCACCCCTCCTCCTTCTTCACCATCCCCTCTACTATCTCTACCCAACTTGTCCTTGTCTATTCCTGCCCCTTATTCTAAGTCCTCGCCTCATTCCGCCACTGGCAGCGATCTCCGTACTCTGAAAGGGCCAGTTCCAGGTATGGCTCGTCATTCCCTATCCCTTACCCCACCTCTCTCCTGCCCCTCCCCCCTGCACTTAATCAAAGGAATTAATTCACTTGAGCTAACAATTTGCACTTTTTGTTCTGTCTGAGGTGCTCCCAGATCGCACTAGCCCTGTGTTAACTTGCCCTTCACAACAGATTTTTTTTTTGCTCACATTTCTCGTAATTCTCCCCCATCTTTATCCTCTCCTTCCTCTAGCTGGTTTCTCTGTCTGCCCCTCTACCCTCCTTGATGTCCCCCCCACTGGACCTCATTCATTCAATAATTGCTGAATAATCTGCCTATTAACCGTGATCCATTCCTGCAAGGAGTTGGCTCCAAGGCTACATTAAACTTCTATACTATGTTCCTCAGATATGCCACTTGTAATTAAATGCATATTCCACAGGTATGATATATTTAATTGTATGTTATGTCACAAATGTGACTGTATAATTATTTATGATATTTTTTAACTGTATGTCTTGTTACAAATGTAATTGAATGTTTAATTTCTTGGATATGTTAAACTGTATGTGTAATTCTTCATCCAACTGTCCCCCCCCGCCCCCACTTGTTGTTCAGTGTGCCTTTCTGGTGAAACATTTCAATAAATAAAAAAAAATACATAAACAAACAAACAACTAACTGGACACTCATATGAATAGAAACCATTAATACAAGTTTTTTGTAACCTTTTCTGTAAATAGGTATGAATCAAAGTAATGACATCATTAGAAAAGTTGACTTTTGACAACATTTTAAGAAGAATTTTATGGTCTACCAAATCAAAAGCCTTGGTGAGGTCCACGAAGGCTGAGGCAACATATTTTACCTCATCTACATGTAACCAGCCAGGGCTCGGGTTGATGTTATTTTTTGTTTTATAAGTGCAGTGCCTTGCCTCCATATTGTAACCCACTACCTGGCTTCCTGGGTTCGGGGAGAAAACTGTTGCTCGGCATTTTGGCTAGGTTTGAAACTTCTGCACAGGGTCACTCAAGTAATACGGACACAGGGAGCAATAACTGAAATGTCCAAACCAGGAGCGGGATTCTAGAGTGTGGCTTTTATTCACAACAACAACAGAATAATCAAGCATAGATGGACCCCCACGGGGCTACACTCCCTGGTAATGCAGATATACGGAGACCAGAACACATCTTCTTACACACTTTAACCCTCAGGTTCTGAAACACACTGGGCTCTCAGCCCGAACTTGTACTCTTCTCTTGGATTCCCTGGCGTGGCACATCTGGCCAGCACTTGGACTACTTTCCATATGGCATGGATATTCATTGGTGGCTCCCTCTACCACCCATGAGCACATCCTGGCTGCATAAAGGGAAAATCTTCATCACTAATTCCATGTATGGGTACTTTCAGCGAACACTGGTCAAGTGCCCGGGAGAAAGCTATAGGTGCCCAAAGTGAACCCGTGAGGTAAATCTGGTTACTCCAGGTGGGGTGTGTCCCACCTCTTGCTCCCAAATCTATACCCGGACATTCATTTGGAATCAACACCTTTCTTGAAACACACTGTCGTAGAATGCTGTCTCGAAATGTATTTCACACTTAACACACTACTCTTCATATTCTGATATCCTGGCTTATAATGATCTCTGAGTGGCTATGTCCATCCCTGTAGACCCCCACTGTTTAGATGCATTTTAAGTCACACACAACTGTAGTACTGTACTTGGCTGTCCTTCCCTGATCCCACAGTGACAGATACTCCACTCATTATCTGGTGAAAACATAGGCTCTCTTTCCGAGCAGAACTCGCCACTGGTTTGCAGGTGCCCCAAGGGTTCTGGCAAAGCAAACTGCTTCTTGTGCATCAGCACTTGAACAACAAAAACGACAGGCAGCTTTCCCTCTTCAGCAGGGCCAGGGGATTGCCCCTGAAATTGCTGTCTCTCTTTCCCCCCATCCCTCCTGGGATGGGGCACTGGAACAAACTGGAAACGGTCTCTACCACTAGACCACTTTTCTTCTGTGTTCTTTACTGGGGCGAGAACACACACCCACTCTTCTATGCAGCTCTATAGCAGAGCTTAGCCCTGAGGGTCTGCCAAAAGCAGAACACCTCCTGCTTCCACTGCAGACTGCTACTCACTGACCCAAAACCTCCCAACATTCTAACTAACTCCCTGCTGCAACATTCCAATGTGGCTTATGCTGCTGCAAGAATTCTATATGATGTCATCCCTCCAGCTCAGCTGAGACTGAGGTCAGAGTGAGACAGTGTGAAACCCATTTAACTGGTGTTTCACAAGCTGCCTTCCCTGCCTGCCACTAGATCTAAGTGGGATTCTTGTAACCCCGGGTGACAGGGGGGTTAGATATAGCATTGTATATTTGATTTGTGAACCTCAGTAAGGCAGTATTGGCATTGTGATTTACAAAATTACAATGGCTCAATAGGACCACTTATCGTTTTTACTCTTTTTACATTCCTCATTTTAACTTGCTTAAATTTGAAACTTTTTAAAAATCATATCTTTACTAATCCTAATGACCCCTTATCATAATTGCAATATGGCATACCAGGTTATGCTTTGTTTTGGGAAAATAGCATTTCTCAGGAGACGGAAATACTCAACCTCTGGCCTCATACTTCAATCCACCCATGATGTGCCATTGTCCCAGCACAAAGTACACTCTGTCATGCCTAGCATGGGTTCGTGGCAGGGAGGTCTTGTCAGACCAACCAGACAGTATTCTTTGACTGGGTAACCAGGGAAGTTGCATGGGGCATGCAGTAGACTTACTATACTTCCACTTCTGCAAGGCATTTGATTCAGTGCCACACATAAGACTACTGATGAAGATGGGAGATTTGGGAACAGCTAAGGTAACAGTAAGATATAGGGAGCTGGTAGGAGGGGATGCAGCAGAGAGTTATAGTGAAGGGGGTCAGACTAGAGGAAGGAGAGGTCACCAGTGGAGTATCACAGTGATCTGTCCTGGACCCAGTCCTCTTGAACATGTTCATCAGCCACAAAGGAGAGGGAATCCACAACAGGTTATTTCTGTTCACAGACGACACTAAACCCTGTGATAGAGTTGACAATGTGGAGGGGAAAAAGGAATTGCAAAGAGAACTGTAAAGACTGGAAAACTGATCCAAGGTATGGCAAGTGAAATTCAATGCCAAGAAGTGCAAAGTGATGCACTTAGAGAGCAAACACCCCAGAACAGAGTATTGGATGGGTGAGAATTAGCTGGACTCATTAGAGGAAAGGCACCTATAATTGTAAGTGTCATCATTAGCGCCTCCCTTAAACAAACCAGCCAATGTGAAAAAAGCCTACATCAAGGTTAATAGGATGCTAGGGTGCACCGGGAGGGGGTTCGACAGTAGGAAACAGGATGTACTATCACCTATGTACAGGTCACTGGTGAGGTCACATCTGGAGTACTATGCCCAGGGTGACCAAGACAATTCAGGGCCAGAAGGGCAGCGCATATGAGGATCTGCTAAAGGTGCTGAACATGTATTCGCTCAAAACCAGATGAGAAAGAAGGGACATGATAGAGACCTTCAAGTTCCTGAAAGGAACAAATAAGGTGAACTGTGAAGAGCTGCTTACCAGGAGCAGAGAAGCTCGGACATGGGGTCACGAGTGGAGATTATGGGGGTAGTTTTAAAAAAGGATGTGACAAGGTATTATTTTCCAGGAAAATGTGAATGTGTCTTGGACTGGTCTCCCAGCAGAGGCAGAGGGTGCCAAAACCATAGACAGCTTCAAACACAACTGTAACAGAACAAAGGGTTTAGCAGCTACTCAGAGCAAAGAGGGAGGTGGAAACACAGAGAACAACAGGGAGAACAGTGTTTAAGCGAAGACCCCACAGGGACAACAGGTCTCAGGGTCTGACAGGACAATATGGGCTTCAGTCTTTTTCTGCCACCATTGTCTCAGAAGTGTTTCCAGTTCAGAGAATAGGTGTGTCTCGTAGAAGACTTTCTAGCTGCAAGCAAGACATCAGCCTCCTGGGATGAAACACCAAAATGGACAATAGCTACGTCTTCAGAAGCCAAGCATGCAGATGCTGCAGGTCTGGATGAACCAGGGACCTGAGCCTGGGACAGCAGACCCCGACAAAGGGGGAGCTGAACCAGAGCCTCCAATGCCACATACTGCTGAAGTGGGAACCAAATCTGGTGAGGCCAGAAGGTAGCCACTAGAATTAGGGTGGCATGTTCTGCCCATAGCTTGAGCAGAACCCTCTGTATGAGAGGAATCAGAGCAAAGGCACAAAGGAATCTCCCTTTCCAGGAGAGGAACAATGCGTTTCACCAAAAAACTCCAGGCCCTGGAGTTGGAGAGCAAAAAACCACAGCAGTTTTATGTTGTGGATGCAAAAAAGTCCAACAACAGACAACCCCGTCTTGCGACGAGGTTGTTTGCCAAGAAGGTCTACAGTTCTCATTCATGCACCAAGGACCGAGATCTGCTTAGCTTGTCTGCCAAGACATTATGGACACCTGGGAGAAACATGGCTGACAGCTGAAGGCTGTGAGACATGGCCCAGTACCACACTCTCATCGCTTCCTTGCACAGGGGATAAGAGCGAGTGCCCCCTTGCTTGTTTATGTAGTGCATGAAACTGCCATTGTCTATCTGAATCAGCAAGGGAGCTGGGCTGAGATGCTCTTGAAATGAGTGGAGACCAAACAGTGCACCCTGAATTTCTAGAATATTGCCATGGAGATTGGTCTCCAGATCAGTCCAGGAACCCTTGGGGCTGATAAGACCCGAGATGGGCACCTCAGCCAAACTCTGAGACATTCATTATGAGGATCTGCATGGGAGTCAGACAAAAGAACGGAATGCTCTGTAAGAGGTGCAGGCGGACCATCCACCATATTAGAGCACAGAAGACAGGAGACATGACAAAAACCATCTGGTCCAACTCATCCGTCAACTGATCCCACAGAATCCGCAGACTCCAATGCAGTATGCGCATATGGAGATGAGCAAAGGGAACCGTAATGATGGCTTTCACATCAGCCCCAACTGACGTTAACATCGTCCAAGCTGACACATAATGGTTTCTATGTGGCAGTGGAGCCTGGGAAACAAGGGCCTCTGCCTGTCTGCTGTCAGGAAGGCACTACCCATCACTGTGTCCAGCACTGCACCAATATTCTGGAGCCACTGACAAGAAAAAAAAGAGTACGGATTTTGATATGTTCATTGTGACACCTAGTTCCTCGAACAATTATCTCATTATAGACAGCAGCCACTCATCCAGCAATGAGAAGACAAACGCCCTTACCTTCGGAGGGCCGCTGCCACACCTGTTAAGCATTTTGTAAATACCCACAGTGTGGAGGATAAGCCAAAGGGCAAGACTCAGAACTGATAATGGCTGTCCTCCAGCAGGAAGTGAAGGTACTGCCTGTGGTATTTATGAATCCTGATATGATGGTATGTGTCTTTCATATCCAGAGCACAGAAACAATTCAGAAAAAAAGCAAATCCAGCACTCCAGACTCATTCAAAATTTAGTGAGGGTATTTTTTATTTATGCATAAAATGATACTTAAAACTGCAAGCATAAAAATAAGACACAAAGTGCAAAATGAGAAGCTCCAACCTCCACCAAGCTTCCAGCCTTGGCACTTCAGGGCATTAACATCAGGAGGCATGACCAAGCTAAAGATCTAATAATTTAAATACTTAGTGATACAGGTGCATTAATTGTGTGCAATAAAATTTGTAAAGTGACATTCAGTGCGTTGTGTGTAATCAAACCTACAAATGTGAGTGGTAACCCACCAGGTCAGCTCTCATTAGCGATGAAGCAGATTATTAAATGGAAAGTTCCTTTTTCTATGCTATCATCACTGCTGAGCCGGGTGGGCAGCAATCACAAGAGATAAGACAAAAACATAGTAAATATTGTATTTAAAAAAAACAACAACTATGGCACCATAGTTATCAAACACTTATACATTGCTGGTCATTTAGATGTGTACAGCCGCCTTTACTATGACCAAGTATCCCACAAGACTGAAACAAAGGAGGCATCAGATGAATCTAAACCTCTATTTAGCTTTAGTCTTATTGTAACCCACAAATGTTACAAAAAAGAAAAAATGGGCACAAACTGTCACTCAAAACAAAAATATTTAATGTAAGTATAAATATCTAGATACTAAGAGGGATGTCGACAAAATAAACCTCAGCGAAGACTGAAAATTAATCAAGTGACATCATCTCTACTTCAAATTCATAACATAAATGAAGTTCTCTGTTAGTCCAGATTTATTTTTAGGCAGGATCCACTTTTAGTTCCTCTCCTTAACATACATACGGTTGCCAGTTATTGTGGTCATTAAAACCATGTGGCTTCAAAGATTTGAGCCTGAATATCCACATAGATTCTTTCCTTTCTAGCTCCAAATCTCTGCCCCCTCCCCAAATTTAAAGGGAACATGATCTATACCACAATAAGAGATCCTATGTTGGTCCAAGTGTTCTTGTTCAACCAGGTGTTTACCTACTGGGTGTTTTAAATCATGTTTTTGTATAGCCCTGTAGTGCTCCTGGATTCTTTAAGAGCTCTAGTGGTTTCACCCACATATAATTTCCCACAGGAGCACAACAGGGCATACACCACATATCTCATAGTACAAGTAATAAAATGTTTGATTTGTACTTCCTTTACTTCTAGTCTACCTGGATTGTAAAACGCCATTCCCTGCACAGAAGATTTGGACGTCTTGCAGCATTTACGGGGATAAAAGCCCTGTTTGTTTCCTAACCAAGTACGGGGGGGGGGGCAATCCCCCTTTTCCAGCAGGGATTAAAGCCTGAAGAGACATCATTTGAAACTATGAAGGGGGGTGATACAAGTAAGATATCCCCCAAGACCCCCATGCATTGCTAGAATGGCGCCAAGCCTTGGTATATACCCCAGTATAATTTTCTATTTTCTTTTTTTCTGCCCCTTGTTTATTTCTTTCTTTTCTTCTCTCTCTCTCGTCTCTCTTTCTCTCTTTCAGGGGGTGCATTCTGAGCTTTCTGCAGTGCTGGGCTCTACCTTTGTTTTTGGGATAGCTAGTTAGCTGGGCAAGCATTCATTAACATGCAGGGTGTGTATGTCAGGTGCTAGGAATGTCTCTTATGTTTTGTTTGTTAAACTGTAAAGTGCTCACCTAGAAGGGAGTCTGAGAAGGGCCTGTGTGTTTACTGTGCCTGTTGTATTTCCAGCTGCCTACCTTGCAGGGGCAGTGTAGAGAGACACCACTGTTGTGGTAGGAAAAGGAGCAAGTGGGAGCTGCGGGTAGTAGATACCATAGTGGTTCAGCTACATGCTCCTCGCTCTACCTGCTCTGGCAGCTGGCGTCTTTGGACGACAGAAGAAAAATGTAATGGTCCCCTAGCAAGCCCCACACAGTATGAAAGAAAGAATATGGCAGTGAAAGAAGACTGCCTGATAATGTGGAACGCTTGCCAATTGGGAAAAAGTAAAAACACTCACTATGTGTTGTGCTGCAATTGCAGCATGTCAGCAGCTGAGCTGGAATTAGCTGTTCTGTTTTAACAGATGTTGCCACGCTGTCAAGGACCAACGACTTTTTCCCCAAAAAACTATTACCAAATCCTAACAGCCCGTTTGTTCTTTAATACTGTACTTACCTACTGAGGACTAGGGTCTGTATCTGTTCCACTTTCTGCTACTGTTTCTCTTCTCCTTAGGGGCTGGCCTTTCTGTTAACATTAAAATACTACTTGGGGGGCGGGGGGGGGATTACTACAGAGTAAGGGGAGGGAAATTCATTATCCACCTTCTGCCCCACAATAATAAAAATAAACATCTCAGTGGGTAAAATTGTATATTTCACCAACTGATATTCTGAAATGGGAAATTACTGTTTTACGTGGGTGATGTTTACTATATATGTGATGTTGTAAGGCCTCTGTTGTTTTAATATAGTAATGATATGTTAAACTATGCTAAACATACAAAAATATGCTAACACATCACTGAGGTGGACCACGATTCTAGCCAGGAGTATACAAGGATAATTTCTGCCAGCTACACTTTAGTGTGCCTCCACCTGTTTCAGGAGATAAAGCTCTGCTCCTTGATACTTCAGCTAGATTTTCCCAGGGGCCACTCCAGGTATTAGGAAGTAACTCTGTAACTGTTTGATAGTGTTTTTGTTATTGTATCGTACTTAGACCATTTTGCTGTTGCTTTATTTTTGGCAATAAATGTATGTAAAAGTGAAAAAATATATCCTTGGCCCCAGGAGTCTTCACTACAGCGCACCACGAACCTCTTTTTGTATATATTTAAGAGTTAGGTCTCTCAGGTCCAGTACTGGATGTAGGTCTCCTGTGCACTTGGAAACCATGAAGTATCTGAAATAGAACCCTTTGTTTCTTTCTTGAAGGTGAACAGGTTCTATAGAATGCTTTTGAAGAACAGGTAATACCTCTGTTAGCAGAAGGGACAAGTGGCCCAGAGGATAATGACTAGGAGATGCTGCATGCACTAGGGGGTAAACAGCAACTCCAGAGCATACTGTTTTTCTACTATATCCAGGATCCACTCACTCATCCACTGTGACTGTGGAGAGGGAGGAAGTCAGGAGTCAGACAGTACAGGGGGCAGCAGGGACACCACCTACACTGATATCTTTGGGTGCCTTAGGATGGGCACCAGGGGGGAGGGGACCTCTGCCATGAGCACAAGGCTGCTGACAGGAGGCATGACCACCACAGTCAGCAGGCTTACGAGACGAGCCCCTACCACACCCCTGGCAGGCTGAGGGGTCAAAGACTTAATGGAATGTAAGGTCATCCAGGAAGTTTAAAGCTCATGCAAAGCATTCTCAACATCACCACCAAACAATCTGGAATCTCTAAAAGGGGTATTGAATACAGAATATTTTATATTAGTGGCAAACCCAGGCACACTAAGCCAGGAGTATCTCTGAAGGCATATGCCAGAGGAAGAAGCTCTGGCTGAAGCAACGGAAACATCATGTGCAGAACACAACAGATGCTCACCAGTATCCATACGAGCTGAAGCAGCTTTAAGTAAATCTGCCAGTTAGGCCAAAGCCTGTCCTTTTCTTGAGGCAATGTCCAGACTGCAATGTTTAGTGAAGGTGTGGACAGTACTCTAGGTGGCAGCTGCACATATCTCGGCAGCAGACACATTCCTGAAACGGGCAACAGAAGTAACCATGCCTCTAGTCGAATGGCCATGAACAATCCCAGGAAGTTCCTTACTGTACTCCCTGTAACAGAAAGCAATACAGTTGGCCAACGGTTTAGAAACAAGAACGCACTCTTTCACAGGGGTGAAGGAAACAAAAAGCCGCTAGGACTTCTTGCAGTCCTTTGCAAGGTGTATACAGTACCTAAGTATTCTATGTATATCTAAAGTATGGAGCAATGCTTTGCCTGGATTGGCAGGCACTGAAAAATAAACTGGCAGGTGGATGGTTTGATTCAGAGTAAACTCAGACACCACCTATGGTATAAACTTAGGGCTGGTACGTAAGGACACCCTGTCTTTGTGAAAAATCAAATAAGGGAAGAGACACATTAGAGCCTGAAGTTCTAAAATTCTTCGAGCTGAAATAATAGCAACCAAAAGTAATGCTTTCCAAGACAGAAAGTGTAGGCCGCAAGTCACAGCTGGCTCAAAAGGAGCCAAAGTAAGCTTCTGTAACACAAAATTTAGGTCCCAAGCTGGGACAGGATTGCTAATAGAAGACTTCACGTGCAGAACGCTTCTCAAAAACATATGGGCCACCTCCAGCTGAGCAACAGTACAACCATTAATAGGCACGTGAAAGGCTAAAATGGCAGTGAAGTGCACCGTAACAGAAGAGTATTATAGGCCTGCATATACTCTAGAACCTGGTTTACTGGACAGGTAAAGGAATCCAGTTGGTGAGAAATGGCCCACAAAGCAAACCGCTTCCTCTTCCTGGAGTAAGCAGCTCTGGTAGAGGGCTTCTGGCAACCACCAAGATGTCAGCCACCTCTTGAGACACTCCAAACTTGGCATTGGCTATGTCTTCAGGAACCATGCATGAAGATGGAGTGACTTGAGGTCTGGATAGACCAGTGTTCCCTGTTGCTGTGACAGAAGACCCTGGCATAATAGCAGGGGTACTGGAGGTTCCACCACCAGCTATCACAGTAAGGGGACTCAAATCTGAAGAGGCCACAGTGGGTAATGTGCATCCAAGTTGCCCCCTCCATTTGAAGCTGATTAATACTCTCTAGATGAGAGGGAAGGGGGGAATGGCATACAGGAACCTCCCTTTCCAAGACAAGGACACCGTTCTTGCCAAAAAACTCCAGGCACTGGAGTGAGCAAGCAGGAAAGTGGCAGTTTTGTGTTGTGTGGGGACGCAAAAAGGTCCAACTCTAGATGACCCCATCTGTTGAACATGTCTTCTACGACTGAAGTCAGCAGCTCCCACTCATGCATTCTGGACTGTGACCGGTTTAACCTGTTTGCCAAGACATTTTGGGTACCTGGAACATGCACTGCTGATAGTTCTAGACTGTGTTCCAGAGCCCAGTATCAAACCCTCACTGCCTCCCTGCACTGGGGATGGGAATGAGACCCTCCTTGCTTGTTGATGTAGTGCATCACACTTATGTTGTCCATCTGAATTAACAGAGGACCCGAGGAGAGATAGGATTGGAAGGCCTGTAGGCCACACAGAACAGTTCTCATTTCTAGGACGTTTATGTTGCGGGTGCTCTCCACTTTTGTCCATGTTCCCTGTGTCTGATGAGGCCCAAGATGTGCCCTCCAGCCCAACCACAAGGCATCTGTGATGAGAATTTGATGAGGTGAAGGAAATCCCTTTCACCAGTGGGTGTTTTCCACCCACCACTGAAGCAGTTTTTTGACAGGAGAGGTTACTAGAACTTTTTGTTCTAGGTCGTGTGTGCATTAGTCCCACTGGACTCGGTCTACAGTGGGATCTTACGTGCAGCCTTGCCAGTGGTACTGTAGGTATGGCCGCTACCATCAGACCTAGAAGCCTCAGTAATGTCTTGACTGTGACATACCTGTTGTACACCACCTGGGCCTGTGCTATCAGATGCTCGGCCCTGTCCTGTGGCAGGAATGCTAGGCCTTGGGCTCTGTCCAGGACAGCCACTATGTACTGCAGACATTGGCAAGGGGTCAGGACTTGACTTTGGTACACTGGCAGTAATCCCTAGAGCACTGAACAGATGTCTGGTATGGTCTAGGTTATGGGAAAGCTGCTCCTTGGAATGTGATTTGAGAGGCCAGTCCTCCAGGTATGGGAAGACATATAGGCCGTTCCTGTTGCCACCACTGCTAAACATCTGGTAAATACCCGTGGCACAGGTGAAAAACCAAAGGGCAATACTCTGAACTGGTAGTGTTCTCCCTGAAACAGGAATCTTAGATATCTGCAGTGTGAGCTGCAGATCTTGATGAGCAGGTAAGCATCCTGCACATCTAGGGAGCAAATCCAGTGCCCAGCTTGCCGCAGTGGAAGCAGGCCTTGCAGTGTGACCATTTCAAACTTCTTGTATTCTATAAAAAAGTTCAGATCCCTGAGATCTAGAATGGGTCTCAGGTCTCCTGTCCATTTTGGAACTATGAAGTACTGAGAATAGAACCCTGTGCTCCTTTGTTCCAAGGGGGCAGGTTCTATTGCCCTTTTTTGAAGCAGGGTCTGAATTTCCTCCAGGAGCAATAAAGTGTATTCTGGAGGGTAACGGGAAGGTACTGGTGGCTAGTCTGGAGGGAATTCCAGGTGGCTAGTCTGGAGGGAGTTCAAAGCTCCAGAGCATGGCCTTGTGCTATTATCTGCAGGACCCAAGCATCTGAAGTCATCTTTCTCCATTGGTCCAGGTGGAGGGAAAGACAACCCCCGACCACCACCCCTGGAGGCATGGCTGGTGGGGGGTGTAGGAAGGAGTCGGGCAGAGCCAGCTGCTGCGACTGCTGCCGCAGTGTTGCCTCTAGGGGCTTTTTAGTGGGCACCTGGAGTACAGCCGGGTGGGTTTAAGGTTGTTGCTGCTCTACCCCTGCCCTGCTGTCTAGTTGCAGATCTATGTCTGGTAGTGGCTGGATGAAAAGGTTCCATCTGCCTAGTGCTAGGCCGGGTATGACACATGGAATGTACTGATTTCAGGGTTCTACCTGGAGCCTGTAAACTGGAGAGAATGTCTTGCACATCTGCTCCAAACAGCGTGTATCCCCTGAATTGTGCATTAGGAATGGATTCATAGACATGTGACAGCAGAAAAGGACCTTCCTGGCCCATCGAGTCTGCCCATTCCCTCCCTCTACTTGTCACCCCCCCCAAAAGATTCCCCTCGTCCTCCCCTTGACAACCCTCTGTGTTTGTCCCAGGCCCTCTTGAATCTCTCCACTGTACTGGCACTCACCACCTCCTCTGGCAGTCTGTTCCAGGGATCAACCACTCTCTCTGTGAAGTAATACTTCCTAACATTTCCCCTAAACCTTCCACCTTCAGTCCATGCCCCCTAGTTCTTGTATCTACCTTCCTTGTAAATAAGCTCTTCCCCACTTTGTTGATCCCCTCCACATACTTGAATGTTTCAATCATGTCCCCTCTTTCCCTTCTTATCTCTAGGACATTCAAATCCAGTTCTCTCAACCTCTCCTCATATACCATCCCTCTTAGCCTACGCACCATTTTAGTGGTCCTTCTCTGCACCCTTTCCATGCCATCTATGTCCTTTGTTCGTCGGGGCCTCCAGAACTGTACCCCATACTCCAGGTGTGGCCTCACCATGGAGCTGTAAAGTGGCATCAGCACCTCCTTCCTTCTGCTGGTTATCCCTCTCCCTATACACACCAGCATCCTGTTAGCCTTGCCCACTGCTTTGCTGCACTGGGTCCCTACCTTAAGGTCATTTGCAATTATAATCCCTAGATCCTTCTCCTGCCTGGTTGCTGCCATTTTCTTCCCCCTCCCAGTGTGTATGTGATATTTGGATTCCTCCTCCCCAAGTGCATCACTTTGCATTTCCTGGCATTGAATCTCAGCTGCCATGTTCCCGATCACACCTCCAGTAACCTTATATCACTCTTCATTGCCTCCACCCCCCCAAAGGGAGTCTACTCTGTTACTGAGTTTTGTGTCAGCTACAAAAAGGCAGACCTTCCGCTGAAGCCCCTCTGCTATGTCGCTGATGTAGATGTTAAATAGAATGGGCCCCCAGCACCGATCCCTGAGGGACCCAGCTCGACACCCCAGTCTCCCCAGAGTGCACCCCACTGACCACCACCCTCTTGCTTCTTCTAGTCAGCCAGCTCTCCACCCATCTTACTATTTTCTGCCTCACCCCTAAACTCCCCAACTTATTAACCAGCCTTAGTGGGGCACCGTATCAAAGGCCTTCCCGAAGCTAGCCACTCTGAGCCAGGAGTGCCTTTTGAGACAAATAGCAGAGACAGCTTACCTGGCAGAGGCATCAGAAATATCAGAGGTGGATCGTAGGAGATGTTTACCTGTGCTGGCACCTGCAGACAGGGCATTCAGTATTCCCTGTTTACCAGTGCTTTCTGGGAGGGCCTGGGTGGCTGTCTTGGCCCTTCTACAAAGAGTATTCTGGTATTTTACCATGTGTGCTTTGGTAATTTGCAATCCTTAGCCTCAGAGAAGCTGAAGCAAAAGTCCTTTTGCCCTGGACATCAAGTTTTCTGGACTCCTTGTCAGGAAGCAGGGAACTAAGGTGCTTTGGAACCTCAGACCTGTAATAAGCTGCAGTGATGACCACAGAATCTGCCTCGGGCTGGCCTGCAAAAAAGGGTTTACCCGAGGGGGCCTAGTACAGCTTATTTGCCTCCTTGGTATGGCAGGCATCATGTTAGGCCTGTGCTAGGCAGCCAAGGTGCCATCCTCTAGGGCTGGCAGGAGGGGAGAAACAACTATTGGCCAAGTATCAGGCAATTCTAAGAAGTCTACCAAGTTGTTCTTAGTAATATCCTGCTCATCTGCATCAAGCCCCATTGCAGAGTCAAGTTCCTGCATCACAGTTATAAAGGAGGGGTCTTCTGGGAAGACCTGGGGGTATAAACTACAGAGTCTTCACTCCCAGTAGAGACTGTGGAACTGGTTCTCTCATGGGTGTCAATAAATTCCTCTCCCTCTTCCTCATCCAGAATAAGCTCTGGATTATATTCCTGGTCCTCATCAACATGGCCTGGAGGACGCAGTGGTGGAACTGAAGGAGCCATTGATGGCCTGGAAGGTATCTGGTGTGTCAACCTGGCAGGTCTCATTGTAGGGGTTTGTTTTGTGAACCCTGCTGATAGAAAGCTTAAAGATGGAGGAGGTAACAGGCATTTAAGAATGTCAGTAAAGGACAACAGAAACATCTGAACATCTGTACCTGTATTTATGCCAACAGGAACACCCCAGCAGACATCGATGATGAAGGCAAGGGTCCAGACTTCTACACACCAGCCGTGACACGCCTGTAGGTTCTTAAGTTCGAGCCAGCCATGTTGACGGTCTGGGCGACCGGCTGAGTCATCATCGGAGCAGTCAATGGTCCACAGGAGGTCATACTTCACTGAATGGACAACCTAGAATGCACAGAGGTCCTTGCCTTTTCTTTCAGCCTATTTCTGTGCTTGTGATGGTGAGACCCAGATGTCTTCTCCTAGGACTTGGATCCGGCAGTGTTTCCTGGTGGAGCTCCTACTCCATTTGGGCTAAGTGCTGTTTTAGCACATTATTTTCAAAACTGCTCTTTCTGCATTGCAGGGTGGATGTATTAAAGCCCTTACGCTGATGTTGTGGTTCAGGCTGAGACAACACATGCAGACAGAATACTGCCCAGCTGAGGTGCATGCAACAGGGGACTCCAGAGAGCCTTAAGGGGTAAAGCCTCCTTCCTTCCAGTGTACTTGTGGAGAGGTGTTACCCCATTGGCACTGTGTGCTGACTGCCCCACCAGCCCCAGTCACCCTCCCACCCAGGGTCAGCTCTATATTTATTGCTGCTTACAGGTCCTTACAGGTCACATGACCCCACCTTATTGTTTCGAAGTGTCCACTTTTCCATTTGCAGCTTATACTCTCTGACCACTAGGGGTTGCTGCTGTGCCCTTCCAGGCACCACTCTGTTCACTTTCACCTCCACACCCTATTTGCTACTTTTGGTTTCTGGCCACTAGGAGTCACTCTAGCACCCTCCTAGCCCCTGTTTCTTCCTTTTCTCCCCACTCTGCATCCCTCCTAATCTCTACTCCTCCCCTTATCTACTACTGTCCCCTGTGGGTCTCAAACCCTGTACCACTGACCCCAAAGTCAACAGCTCTACCACTAAGCCAATGAGCTAGGCTATTTACTCCCTCTGTTCCACAGCTCTTAAAGCTTTTGGCTCCATAGTCAGCAAAAAATTATTTTCTGCTGTCCCACTGCAGGTCTCAAACCCTGTACGCTTGACACCAAAGACAGCGGCTCTACCTCTAGGCCAGCAAGCCAAGATAAATTTTTCTTGGTTTTTTTATGCTCTTAAAGCTTTTTTGCTCCATAATCGACTAAAAATACTCTCTGATGTCCCACTGCAGGTCTCAAACCCTGTACCCTTGAGACCAAAGTCAGCAGCTCTACCACCAAGCCACCAAAATGTTCTCTTAGTTCTTAAAGCTCTTAAAGCTTTGGCTCCCTCCCCCAGCCACTTTGCTCTGCCTCCAAGGCTACCTGGCACCATGAATACTCACCTCCACCTCATGTGTCTCATCTTCATAAGCATCCTGGGGCTCATCTCCCACCAGCCAGACCTTACCCCTTGCCCATTGTCAACTGCACCCGCATACCTCACCAGTGTAACCCACTCACCCCCCACCATGACAATGCACTCTGGACCCCGCATCCACCCCCTAGCTGCCCCCCTAACCCCACCACCCACCCTGGCTCCCCTTGGCTGCACCGCCTTTGTGTCTTCCTGACCCTCCAAACCCTGCCCACCCCTTGCTCCCCTACTGCCTGCCCTGCCTCTCAATGTACTAACAAAAAGTTAACAAACTGCCACCCCAGGGCTAGAACCTTGGTCATTCTATTACTCCTCTCTGGTAATATCCACCCTAACCCTGGCCCTGCCCCCAACAGTCCACCAACTAGGTCCAATGGACTCCACATTGTCTCCATGAACATATGCAGCCTGCTGAAAAAATTTGCTGCCATTCAGTGCTGGGTCATACTACACCAACCAGATATCATAGCCCTAGTAGAAACCTGGCTAACTAAGTCCACCCCAGACTCCTTTGTCTCTCTTCCAGGCTACACCCTATATCGCAAGGATCGAGCAGGTAGACGTGGAGGTGGTTGTGCATTTTACGCTCATGACACCATCACTGGCCATGCACTCCCCGCCCCCAAGCTTGGAGATGGTACCCAGGCCCTTACTCTTAAACTTACCCCAGACCCATCCAACAGCCCACTCTATCTCACAGTCCCCTACGTACCCCCAAGGAATCAGACCCCAGAGATATCATCTCTCACTGAATATCTCTCCTCCCTCCCTCCCCCATAAAGCACAACAAGTCCTAGTTGGAGACCTCAACATGAACTGGCTCAGTCCCTCTGCCTCACCAATAAGAGACACCTTTGCTGCATTAGACCTGACCCAACTCGTCTCCCAACCCACTAGACGTAACCAAACTACAGGGACTTGCACCCTCCTAGAAATTCCTCTGGTCTGCCCCCACCCCCAAACATGTAGTCCAAGCCACACGCAGCAGGCGTCTCCGCCAAGGCAGACTGAAAAAACTCAAACAGTTCCACGCTCACATTGATTGGTCTCCCATCCGCCATGCAACCAACATTGATGCTGCCCTCATCCTCTTCTCACAAGCCTTTAACAAGGCCTGTGATCTTTTTGCACCCTTCACCATGATCCGCTCCAAAAGGCAAAGCGCACCTTGGGTCACCCCTGCCCTACTCCAATTGCTCAGGAATAGGGATAACCTCTGGCATATAGCCACTGAGACTGGCCGGACGACTGACAGACAGGCATATAATGCTGCATGTGGGCCATCCGAAAAGCCAAGGCAGACCACTACCAGACCACCCTCACCTCCTCGTGGGGGTGTGCCTGGAACTTCTGGGACAATATAAAAGAAATAAATGGGAAATCACACCCCCCCCAGCCCAGCTTACGGTCAATGGCTCCACTTTTACTGACCCCACTGACATTGCCAACTGCCTTAACTACTCCTTTACAGATCTTAGCCCTGTCCTCCTGAGTAACTTTTTCGATCCGACTCCCAACCCACTGCCCTCAGATCCTCAGCGCCCCCGGTTCTATCTACGCAAAGTATCCATCTGGGAAGTCAGACCACTACTGCTTAAAGTGCTAAACAGCAACAGTCCTAGCAGCGACTCCCTGGATCCAAAAATACTCCGTCTGGTCCCGGATGATGTCCTGGTCCCACTCACTGACCTACTAAACCGGTCCCTCTGTCTGGGGCAAGTCCCCACAGCATGGAAAACAGCTATAGTCACACCTATTCACAAAGGAGGTGACCGGTCCACTCCCAGCAACTATCATCCAATCTCCATCCTTCCCCTCCCCCCCCAAAGCCTTAGAAAAAGTGGTGGCCACTCAACTCAACGAATATCTAGCAAAATACAACATTCTATGCCCGGAACAGCATGGCTTCCACGCTGGTCACAGTACAAGTACAGCATTAATGGAGTTCTCCAACTTCCTACCCTCATCCCTGGACTCTGGTTCCCTAGCTGAAGCAGTGTTCACTGACCTCTCTAAGGCCTTTGACACGGTCTCCCACCCCCTCCTACTAAATGCCCTCAACCATACAGGTTTCTCTGCTGGCCCCCTCACCTGGTGCGCAAGTTACCTATCAGCCCACTCCCAGCATGTCAAAAACAATGGGATACTCTCGGAAACCCATCCTATCTGCTCAGGGGTTCCCCAGGGCTCTATCTTGGGCCCACTACTCTTTAGCCTCTACCTAAACACCCTGCCCAGTGCCTGTTCTGGCAATATTCTCCTGTACGCCGACGACACCGTTATTTATGCTGCCCACAGAAATCCCATCTCCAAGACTCCCTCCAACGCTCCTTCAATGATGCTGAGAACTGGTTTAAGGACAGTAGACTAGTCATTAACCTCAAAAAAACTAAGGAAATGCTCTTTGCCCACCACCAGAACAAAGCCAGCAACAACCCCCTCCAAATCTTCCCCAGCACTCACCAGCACTCATCAACCACTTGAACAAGTTTACTCTTACAAATACCTTGGAATCACCTTTGACTCGGCCCTCATCTTTCATGCCCACATTACAGCCCTCGCGTCCGCCGCTCACGCTCGTCTTGGCATCCTCTACCGTCACAAGGACTGCCTCCCACCTGATGCCCTCAGGCTTGCCATCATGACCTCAGTAATGTCCCTTGTCGATTACGGCCTTCCAGCCTATGGTGCTGCTGACTCCGCAGCCCTCAACAAGATTCGACTCACCCTAAACAAGGCTTGCAGACTAGTGACCAGTGTTCCTAGGCTCACCCACACTTGTCAGCTTAATGACATGGCCAAACTCCTTAGCCTCGATGAACGCTTCTGCTACCAAACTTGCCTACCAACTAAGAAGATTCTATTCGGGCTCTCCCCACTGGGGTTTTCTCCATCGAACTTACACCTTCCAGAGTCACTACCCGAACCACTGACAAGGTCATCCTACTAGTACCACCCGGGCACAGAGGTCGTTCAGCTACAGAGCCTCGTCCTGGTTCAACTCGCTCCTTGCAGCCATTTCCAACACCACCAAAATTGCCCCCTTCAAAAATGCCCTACGGAACCTATTGTTCAACACCCGCTACCGCACCTGTCGCTAACAGATGCTCTGCTGCTCTCAAAACACTATTGACATAGCCCTCTGGGCCGAACTCCCCCTCACCCCACCCCCCCATGGCCTCCCTCTCCACTGCCAGTACCTGCTGGTACCAACCTGTCAAGTCTCAAATGTTTTTTTTAATTACTCTTTGTGTTCAAACAATTATGTTAAACTATGTTATTCTGTATGATTATATTTTGTAGATATGTTGACTCTGTATGTCCTCTCTGTGACGAGGTACCTTTGTAAACAAGCCTCTGGCTCAAAGGTTGTAAATCTGATTATACAATAAATAAATAAGACACCATGTGATGCACTCACATTATCAAAAGAATCTGGATGGTGACTGCTCTGGAGATGACATACAAGCTGCCAAAATCACTTTTAAAAAGTGATTACTTTTTAAAGTAAAGGCCCCCGACAATATCACCAACAGTGTTTCCATAGCAGGTTCAACAAGCACGGTCGACGGCGGGAAAATAACTGAAGTGGGAAGGGGCCACCCTTGTTTATACAGGAAGAGCCATCGTATGAGTCATTGTGGGCAGCCCCTAATGGATTCTATGCTAAAAGTTTCTGTGTGGTCCTAGTGCCTGACAGCTATAGTTCCATAGGTGTGGCCTGATGAAAGAGATATCCTCAAAGAAGATGTGTTATTTTTCAGAAATAGTGGCTGAACCATGGAATCATCTACCGGCAGAGGTGGTGGGTGTCAACAATACAAATGGCTTCAAATATAGCTAGGCTAGAGTAAAACGGATATTAGTTACTTAGTGGGAAGTGTTGGGGGAGGGGGCAGAAACATGGATAACAAAAAGGCAAATAGTGTAAGCAAAGAACCCACGGAGAAAACAGATCCTGGAGTATGACTGAGTGATATGGGCAGGCTGAATGAACCATATATCTTTTTTTGCTGTCATTGTCCATGTTTCTATGAATATTCAACATTGTTGTTTCTCTGCAGGTCTGATGAGTGGTTGACAGTGGGAGAAAGAACTGAGAAGCAATGGGGCTGCCTACATTATATTTTATAAGCAATGATGTTGTACATCATCGGGGGTGGTCACAGCTAGCAAATGTTTCCGAGTGATCCTGATGTCAACAGCTTATAGTTCCAAAGGTGTGGCCCAATGGAGGAGATGCCTTTGTAAAGACTTCATTGGTTTGTAAATTCAAATATACTGTACAAGAAAAACTGTAATTAAGTGTAATTACTACACAGTATATCAGTATAGTTCAATACAAGTCAGAGCATAAAATACAGCTAATAGTTATGTCAAATATCTCTACTACAGTCAAGTATAAGACACTGCATAATCAACCCAACGTGAGAAGGAAAATATTTGAATTTATTTAGAAATTAGAGAAAATAGGAAAAAAACAAACAGGAAATGATAGTTGAGAGAAAGAAGAAAGAACAGAGGTTAAAATATAGGCACAATGCAATGAGAACATAGAGAACAAGGATAGAAATATAAATACTTGGCAGCTGGGAGAACCCATCTACAGTATTTGGAGGCTGGGGCTCTCAGTACTTAACCCAATAGTAATGTAGAATTTAGTAATCTAGTGTAAGGAAATGTAGAATTGTTGTGTATTTTAGTTTAAATCTTTGGTGTATGTCCTTTTAATTTATTTATTATTTATTTATTTATCTTTTGTAAATTGTTTCACAGTCTTTCAATTCTCAAAAAGTCTTCTAATTCCAATCTCTATTGTCTTACATTTGATGAGCTTTCCTCTATCCAGTGCCGGAGTATAATCTTTTTAGCCAATATCTGATCTCGTCAACCATGATATCCTCACAACTAAACTATTAAATCTTGGAAGTACCCACTAAGGCTTCCTCCTGCATTGTAAACTACCTCTCTGACAGGTTCCAACATGTTTCTCTAGGCAACACTCTATCAGATTCATGGTCTATAAGATATGGGATACCCCAAGGACTTATTCTGGGTCCTCTTCCATTCCCCCTGTTCATTAACAATCTCCCAAGGGCCTGCCAACACAGCAATTTGTTCCTGTATGTCGATAATTCCATAATGTACTATACTTCCAAGTCTCTCTCCAACCTCTCTCAGTCACTGAATGGGAATTTTGTTCTCTGTACAAAACTGGTTCTGGAGAAAAACTTTACTGTTGAATGCTCCCCCCCCCAAAAAAAAAGACCAAATCAGTGTTGTTTGGCTCCAAACCTAGGATCTGACCAGTTCTCCTCCCCAACTACTGCTGACTCCAATGGCTCTATAGTGGAGCAAGTGTACAATAATAAAATACCTAGGCGTCACTCTTGACCCCTACCTTACCTGCTCTGGTCACACTTCCATGCTGTGCAAAAATAAAACAAATTAAAAAAACAACAAAAAAAATGAGTACAGCTCACAAGTTAAGGCACTACATGACTCCAAAAGTTCGCCTTACCACTGCCAGTGTGCTCTGCTTCCTGTGCCTGATTTTTGCCTCCCCAGTTTATACATAGGCTTTTGCAAAAGATATCTGGGTTGGGACAGGGCAAGGGAGGGAAGGGGAGCTGCAGAATAAGGGGCGCTAGCTGTACATTCGAGCAGACGTGGTACACCACTAGGCCTTTATCTGCTGGCAAATTTTGTATGTTCGTATATCTCTTGGCTGACCACGCTCTACAACAACATCTGCTGGTTTGCCTCACTGGCCCCTTTCAGAACCCACCACTGCACACTAAAATCATAGCTAAGTCTTACCCCATGCATGCAAAGACTATACCTCTGCTGCCTGATAGATGCATCTCTTGTGCAACCCTGACCTCTCTCACTTATCAAGGTTTCCTAGATCCAAATTCAGCCCATGTAACCTGTGCTCCTCTAACCTTCTTCCTGAGGTGCCACGTGTGAATACAAACATAGGCAGAACAGCTTTCTCTATAGCTGTGCCATCCCACTGAAACTCATCTTTTAGGCCTATGAACTGCCTCTTCACATTATCTCTTTAAGGTACAGCTCATGGGTCGTCCATTCTTCACATCTATTTGCAACTGTACTACGTACATTAAAGGGAAACTGTCAGCAATAAGAGCCTCACACCCAAGTGTGAGGCTTATCTCAACTAGCCCTTTGTGTGCAAAAACAAACACTTTTTTTTTTTTTACCTAAAATTACTGCAGTGTAGTAGATTGTATCAGGCTAATTTAATTGACATGTAAGCTGACATTTCCTGCAACCAGAAATGCCAGACTCCCCTGCAGCTGACGTCAGAGGAGGACTGCAACAGTGAGAGATCCAATAGCCTACAGTGAATGTCAGAGGTTGTTTTTTTTTTTTTTTTTTTTTTAATAAGCTGTAATCTTCTGTTTGTTGATCTACTGTTCTCCTGTGGCTAGATGTATTTACAGAGACTGTACTAAGCCCTGTGAGCACAGCAGGACCAACAAACATCTGATTTTAGCTTACAAAATCTTTAACGTGTACACTGCGGGCTATTAAATCTCCCAGCTCTGCAGTTCTTCTCTGATGTCAGTTACAGGAAATGGAATCTTAGAAGTCAGTAAAATTTGCCTAATACATTCTACTACACTGCAGTAAACAGTAAGTAAAAAACATTTTTTTTACACAAAGTGCAAACTGGAATCAGCCTCACACTTGTGTGCGAGTCTCTGATTGCTGACAGTTCTCCTTTAAGTGTTGCTATGCTGCACTGTTACAATTATTGCTTGTATAAATGTTTCTGTGTTGCATTGCTGTTGCCTGTATGTGTCGCTACGCTGTGCTATTGCTGTAAGCGTTATTATGTTGCACTGCTGCTGCCTGTATATTATACTAATCTAGGAATACCTCATTCTTAGACAAGATTTTAGTCAATTTTATTTATAATGGTTAGTGTACACAAATGTCCTGCTCCCAAGGTTGCTTTCATATTGACTATGTATCCTATTTATTTTGGCTGTGCATCTTCTTGTTTTACAAATGTATTGCATCACTGTTACACATGTTGCTCACTGCTGTTATCATTTTGTTTTGCCTATCAAGGGCCAGGTCATTCCTGGAAAAGGTCCCTTGGATCGGTGCATTTACTTGGTCAATAACGAAATAAATAAAAAGATAAACATGGAGGCTGGGAGATCAAGATATGCTAGAGGGTAGAAAATTCCATGACTGGGGCAGCTGATAGCAGCTTGCCCAGATGTTAGATCTCTTTGTTTTGTCAAATGTCCATGAACTATTTTCTTCTTCAAGGAAGTAAATTCAATCACTTTTATATACAAAGTTATTAAAACACAGGATATAAAGGCAAAGTATGGCACAAAGAGAAACAAAATGACAGCTATATACCAGAATACTATCAATTTACTACAGTTTTTGTTTGTGTTTATTAACTTATTATTAATTTATTATTAAGGAAATGGCACAACCGCTGAGCCAAAACTCACCTTCAATGGTGCCTTTTATATTACAAAAAAAAAAAAATATATATATATATATATAATTATTTATAACATTTTAATTTGATTGGATATATAACTTGAATGTATACTATCAAAGAGCTTCATCGTTGACACACATTTGCATGGCATACATAATTTACCTCTGGCTATGGCTCCAGCAACAAGTGGGGCAAATTCAGCATTTCTTCCCAATTTCCACATGAGAAAGTCCCGCAGAAGATCATAGCATGTGAAGTAGATTACTGTGGCGGGGACTGCCATGACTCTGTAAATGCAAATGACATCACTTTACACTGGGCACTGACAGGCTGCTATTATAAGGATTTAGACTGACAGCGACAGACCTATGATGAGCAGATGCAGTCTGCAAGTATAAAAGAGCAAGACAATTGAACAATTACACTATAGTTTGGATTGAACAAGCCCTTTATTTGGAGCTAGGTGCCTGAACATTGGCATGCACACCATTTTCAGCAGGATCTACAGACCACCAACATTTGGTATACTTCAGGCCAGTAGCTTTTAATTTAGAGGAGGTGTCAAGCCCCTGAAATTCATTTTAAAAAATAAAACAAAACATTTTTGCTCAGTAATAAGTGAAAAAACAATTCAGACTGGAAACCTGAAACTTTCAGGTTCGGTAGATGCTGCCACATAATAGGCCGTTTGGGTGGTTTTGTTAAGTTTTCAAAGCTATAATTAAAAAAAAAATGTGCAGAGAAAGGGGGTAGCATTAGATGCCAGTGACTAACATTTTGGGGGCAAGGTGAGAGAGAAGGTACTACTGGATGCCAGGGACTGATGGTTTGGGACAGATGAGGGAGGGGCATGACTGGACACCAGGGATGGATGGTCTGGGGCATGGTTAGGGAGGGATTACCACTGGATGCTAGGAAGTGATTATTAGGAGCGGGGAGAGGGAGAAGGTACTATTGGGCAACAGTAAGTGACTGGGGAAGGGAGGGGGGACTACTGGACACTAGGTACTGGTAAGATTGTGGTAGGTTGGAAGGGTACCATTGCATACCAGAGACTAAATGGAACTGAAGCATGGTGAGGGAAGAGAGTGGTACTGTACGCAAAGGACGGCTTAGCACAGGGAAAGAGTGCGGGTGGGCATGCTACTGGACTTCACGGACTGCCAAGTTGGGACAGGGTGAGAGAGCGGGTGTCGCTGGACATCAGGAACTGATTGGATTTGGGCATGGTGAGAGAGAGACAGAGAGAGAGAGACAGGGGTGGCACTGTATATCAGGAACTGCTTGGTACATGGGAGGTGTGTGGAAAGGGGTACTGTTGTACTACATGGACTGCCTGTCACAGGGTAGAGGGAAGAGTGCCACTGGACACCAGGTAATGCTCACCATTCAAAGTACTAACAGTGCTGGCCAAGAGACACTAGTTGAGTCTGAAACACAAAGCACCAAAAGTAGGCAAATGTGACATTAGGGTAAAAAAGTCCCCTGACCACTTGTGAATCTGATGTGTTCCTTGATGTTTGAGGGACTGCTTCACACAGTGTATGCATCATCCAAACTTCAGCACTGTAATTCAAGGTACAGACATCTACTCACAAATGAAACGGAGGGTGAGGGACCACAGATCTGTGTCAGGGGCATCAAAGCAAGGGGCGTGGACACTAATCTATTTACAGAGGAGAGAGTAATGAAAGAACTTGCAAATCTTAAGGTGGACAAGGCAATGGGGCCAGATGGGATACATCCAAGGTTTCTTTTTTTTTTTAACCCTATTTTTATGCGCCCTACTTGCCTCCTCTCTCCACTCTCTCGGACATCCTCTAGCTGCAGGCTCCATTCTCGTCCTGATCGGCCCCTAGAGTACCCAGTTCCACACTAGCAACCCCCTGGTATACCCCATGGGTAGGGGTGAGGAGGGACCCCCTGTGCTTACCTCCTCAAACCAGCATACTGTGTGTTGTGGAGATGGGACAATGGAGTCTGTGCAACGACCTTGGAGAGAGGTGTAGTCGCCTAGGAGAAACCGAGGTGTTTTTCCGGTATTCTTCCCCAGATGTTGGTGTGCAATGAGGGCCAACGAGCCAGTAGGTGCACCGAGATGTGCCTCCTGCTCCGCCCCTCTGCCGATGTCCACCCAATTCCCTTGCTGCTCCTCCACCTTACTGCACCTTCCACCCAGGCTCCCCTAGATGGCAGTATTGCAGCAGGAGTATGCAGTGAACCCCCTGGAGAAGAAGAGCAGCCGTCGGGCGCTCCAATGCTTCTCCTCCAGACCAACCACAGCTGACCCGTGCTGGTTCAGGCTCGGGTGCAGCGGTGGCTACCAGTGGGTGTCCAGGCGCCGCAGCCAACATCCAAGGTTTCTGAGGGAACTCAGTGAGGTGCTGACTGCACCTTTGACAGTCCTATTAAACCACTCACTGAAAAAATGAGTGGTCCCAGAGGAATGAAGGAGGGCAGATGCAGTACCACTTCATAAAAGTGGGAGCAGGGAGAAGGCTGGCAATTACAGGCCATTCAGCCTGATTTTGGTGGTGGGGAAATTAATGGAATAGCTACTGAAAGAAAGGATTGTAGAATGTCTTTAATCCTGTGGCCTACAAGATTTGAGGCAGCATGGATTCACTAGGGGGAGGTCAAGTCAAACTGATCTTATAGATTTCTTTGACTGGGTAACCAGGGAAGTAGATCAGGGTGATGTTGCCTACCTAGATATTAGTAAGGTCTTCGACACTGTTCCACAAAGTAGACTCATAAACAAGCTGGGCAGCCTAGGAGTAGGACTAAAAGTGGTAAACTGGGTAAGAAATTGGTTGGAGGATAGGTGACAGATAGTAGTGGTAAATGGAGTTCACTCCAAGGAAGGGAGGGTGACTAGCGGGGTGCCGCAAGGATCAGTACTGGGGCCAGATCTCTTTAATATCTTTATAAGCGACATTGCTGAGGGACTAGAAGGGAAAGTATGTCTTTTTGCAGATGACACAAAAATCTGCAATACAGTGGACACTCCAGGGGGGTGGAAAAAACTAACAGAGATCTAGGTAAGCTTGATGAGTGATCTAGAATGAGGCAACTAAATTTCAATGCAAAAAATGCAAAATCACGCACTTGGGACATAGAAACCCAGGGTCAGAGTACAAAATGAGGGGAGTTGTACTGGTGACCACAAAATAGGAAAGAGACCTGAGTGATCTCATATCTGATGGCCTAAAGGAGGTCAAACAGTGTGACAAGGCAGTAGGGAGAGCCAGCTGGATGTTAGGGTGCATAGGGAGGGGTATCACCAGCAGAAAGAAGGAGGTGGTGATACCTGTGCATCAATCTCTGTTGAAACCCCACCTAGAGTACTGTGTCCAGTTCTGGAGTCCTTGTCTCCGAAAGGACGTAGACAGAGGGGAGGCAGTCTAGAGAAGGGAAACTAAAATGGTGAGGGATGTGCATCAAAAGCCCTATGACTGAAGGACCTCAATATGTAAAGACTGAAGTAAAGGGAGGGGGAGGAGAGAATATGATAGAGACTTTCAAATACCTCAAGGGTATAAATTCCCATGGCACTTCTCGAAAGAGTAGGGAAATTTCCCCAGTGCCTTGACCAAATTTCCCCCCATTCACTAAAAATACCACCAACAGCTTAATCTGGTTCAAGGAAGCCAGAGACCAAGTAGGGTCTACGGTGTGACAGCAGGGAGAGATTGGTGGAACATCTGGTTGTCAACGGACTGCAGGACCCAAGGCAGCATGGTTTCACCGGGGGGAAGGTCATGCCAGACCAAACTCACTGAATTTTTTGACTGGGTGACAAGGGAGGGCAGTGGACGTGGCCTATCTGGACTTCAGCAAGGCCTTTGACACTGTGTCACACAGAAGGCTATTAAACAAACTGGAGAATATGGGAGCGGGCAGGACAGTAGTGTGGTGGGTAGGTAATTGGCTGGGTGGCAGAACACAGAAGTCGGTGATAAACTGCTGTCACTCTACAGAGGAAACAGTGACCAGTGGGGTACCACAGGGATCAGTGCTGGGACCAGTCCTATTCAATGTCTTCATCAGCAACATTGTGCAGGACCTAGAAGGCAGAATTTCCCTATTCACCGATGACACAAAGCTCTGTAACAGAGTGGACAAGCCAGAGGGTGTAGACAGAATGAGGAGGGACCTGCAGAAGCTTTAAGAATGGTCAAGTGTTTGGCAGTTGAAATTCAATGCAAAGAAGTGAAAAATAATGCATATGGGGCACAAAAACCCTGGAACAACATATCAGCTGGGGCTGAGGATCTAGCATGCACCAAGTAGGAAAGGGACCTTGAGGTTATCATCTCTGATGACCTTAAAGTAGGGAAACAGTGCGACAATGCAGCAGGTAAAGCAAACAGGATGCTGGGATGTATAGGCAGGGGCATCACCAGCAGGAAAAGGGAGGTCATAATTCCACTATGCAAGACACTAGTGAGGCCCCACCTGGAGTACAATGTACAGTTCTGGAGATCTTACCTACGTAAGAACACAGACAGGGTAGAGAAGTTTCAGAGGAGAACAACAAAGATGGTACAGCGATTGCATCACAAGTCCTATGAGTACAGACTGAAGGACCTGAATATGTACTCCCTGGAGGAGAGGAGGGAGAAAGGAGATATGATAGAGACATACAAATACCTTACAGGGAGGAACAGGGTGCAGGAATAGACTATTTTCCAGCGAAAAAGAAGTTCCAGGACTACAGAGCATGGGATGAAGTTGGAGGGAGCGCGATTCAGAGGAAACCCGAGGAAGAATTTCTTCACAGAAAGGGTGGTGGACAAGTGGAACACACTGCCAAGGGGAGTGGTAGGGGCTACAACAATCACGGGATATAAGAATGCATGGGATAGACATAAAGGAATTCTGGATGTCAGGGGTAAGGGGCAACAGACTTCTAGAAAAACAAAGTGAACTTACAAGCTGAAATGGGCAGACTGGGTGAGCCATAGGCCCTTATCTGCTGACAGTGTCTATGTATCTATGTAAGGTCAGCTGGCATTCATCTGTATCCCCCTCCCACAGGTTGTGCCTGAAAATAGGCAGAATTTGTCCAGTTCACTTACCCGGTCAGCAAAAACTAAGGAAAAAAAAAAAGGTTCAAAAAGGAAGACTTTTTCAGAGAAAAGGATGCATATCAACAAGGGGTCATGGGATGAAGCTGGAGGGGTGTAGAATCAGGGGAAATGTAAGGAAACACTTCTTCACAGAAAGGGTGGTGGATGCCTGGAACAGCCTCCTTGAGGAGATGATGGGAGCAAAAACTGTAATAGGATTTAAGAAGGCATAGGATAGGTATAAGGAAACCTTAAAAATCAATGGGGGAGGGGTTTAAAGCCAGAGATCAAGTAGTGTCTACAGTGTGACAGTAGGTAGGGAACATGGGCAGACTAGGTGGGCCAAGCGGTCCTTATCTGCCATCAAATTCTATGTTTCTATGTTAGTCACACACTATTGCTTTGAGAGGGGGTGCCAAAACATAGACATACTGAAAAGAACCTGAAGAGTCCGTCTAATCTGTCCCAAAATTCCCTCTTTAGAGACACTCCAGTCTCTGTCCTCCCAATCATCCATTCCCCTCTCTCCACTTCCTGTCTCATAACTCCTTGATATGCTTCCCACTTCCTCTTGAACACCACTATTATAATGTATGGTAGAAAGCTGTTAACCTTAGGAAATCATCATTTCCTAAGGTTGTTAACCTATCGATGTGACGTAGAACTGTTAACCTATCAATGCTACGTCACATCGATAGGGTAACAACAGCGATTGGTCTGCGCATGTGCGGGCTTTTTTTTCAATGGGGAACCGATGGATGAAGGCAGTGGTTAGGGAAGGACTGAACGGCCGCGACGGTGACTATTTTCCAAAAAGTAAGCAGCCGTTTTACTTTTTAGGTAGGACCATACACTATAAAAAATAATGTATGGTCCCTCTATCGGCAACTGGTCACTGTTAACCGTCTTGAGGTTGCAATGGTGACGTAAACCTCTCAAGCTTCGCTCTTGAGGTTTACACGGTCGCCCTGGCAACCTCTCGACAGTTAACTGACCGGTTACCGATAGAGGACCATACATTATCCTCTATATCCTTGCCCTCATAACCTTGTCATGCAGTTTGTTCCACCTATCCATCACCCTTTCCATAAAGTAATACAGTCGACTCCACTTATACCGCCTGCGGCTATAGCGGGCAATTGGTTTTAGCGGGCAAATTTCACCTACCGTTTGCCAATTTCATAGGCTGTAATGTTAAGAACGGCGGTTATAACATCCCACGCCCGCCTTCTATTTCAGGCAGATTAACTACTAGCTAGTGTCAGTTAGTGTCTGTTCACACTTCGGCATGCAGCTTGCTGAGCTAGCCAAAGTGTGAATTGACACTAATTAGCAACTAATCTGTCTGAAATACTACAGAAGGTGGGCATGGAATGCTACAACATGCTACAGTGTCAGATCAGAGTCTTCGAGGTCACTTGAGTGTAATTCACCCACCTCCTGCCACCAGTACAAATATACCACAGTCGCAGAAAAAGGAATCGTGGGAGTGGGAGCATTATTTTGGGTGAGTGCAAGTTCATTACATTACTACTCCTCCCGCCGGTACGAATACTGTTTGTCGGAAAGAGGGAAGTGAAGTATGGTACTGTACTGTACATAAATAAATGTAGAAGCTCTGTGTCTGCAAATACTGTTTATCGGAAGGAGGGAAGTGAAGTACGGTACCATACGGTACAGTACATAAATAAATGTAGAAGCTCTGTGTTTGCTACTACTGTTTGTTAGAAGGAGGGAAGTAAGGTACAGTACCATACTGTATATAAATAAATGTAAAAGCTCTGTGTCTGCTAGTCGCGCCCACTGCATCCACGTTTTAATAATAATAATAATAAAAAAAGGATCTTGGTTATAGCACCCATTCCCTATAACGGGCAAAATCATCTTACACAGATGCGCCCGTTATAAGCGGCTTGCACTGTACTTCCTGATGTCCTTTCCGAACATTTCTCCCTCCAGCTTGACAGCATGCCTTCCTGGTGGATGCACTGTTTCTTTGCCTGAACAGATTTGCTATGCTAACACTATTGAGCCCTTTCAGAAACTTGAAAGTATCATGCTCTCCTCCCTTCTTTCCTCCAATAATTGAGACTTTTCAGCCTCTCATCGTAAGCCATGCCCTAATGCCCATGGATTATCTTTGTGGTCCTTCAATGCACTGTCCCTAGCAGGGTAATGCAAATGCTGCACAGCGCGATCGCTCAAACCTTGTGGAAAACAACGCTACATATTCACCAAGGGTCAGGGGTCTTTTTTTTCATTTAACTTCTTACTTTCCTACTTCTGAGGCTTTGTGTTTCAACCCTAACTGATGCACCTTTTTTACACCACATACAAGCTACGGACACAACTGACATCAGCTTTCAGAAAGCCATATAGTGCTAAAATCTGTTTTACTGAGCAATGCCATTAAAATCGAATGCATAACAATGTTGTTGAGATGGAAACAATGGCATCACATTGCAATATTTCAATGATACTGACTCCTAGTGTTGTACTTCACAACCTGCAACACTTTTTACATTTTGCAGTTTCCATGCTTTACAGCATTTCAGGCAGGGCATTTTTGCAGCAGATTTGATCTGATGTAGCGGGTCACTGCTACACAACTGAAAATAGTTGCTAACATCTCTGCTGTATAATGATATTTCAGTTTCATAACCCTTTTTACTGCTTTGTTTCTTATTATAGTAATAATTTATTACATGTTTTTCTATGGGTAATTCAGAGTGCCTTTACATACAAGAACACACTGAGCAAGCTTCTCACCCTCGTCTACACACAACAAACAGAAAAACTGAATTTGTCGGCAGATAAGGACCAGTCGGCTCCCCTAGTCTGCCCATTTTCCCCTACCTACAGTACAGTATCACCGCAGAATCTACTTGATCCCTGGCCCATTCTCCTTCCCACACTTCCTTTCACCTAAGATTCCCTTGCGTTATCCCATGCAGTCTTGAATCCAACAAATGTTGTTGCCCCCACCATTTCCACTGAAAGGCTGTTTCAGGGACCCACCACTCTTTCAGTGAAAAGGGGACACATCTATGAAAATAACAAACACAATATCATGGAGTTGGCTGGATGAAAATTTAGTAGAAGCTCGAAGTCGGTAAAAATCAACACCAGAAAAGCAGGTTTTTATTAGGATACTGCCAACCCCACACAGGCTGCAAAACTGTCCCTAGTTTGAAAAACATTTTATGACTGCTCATCTCCTGAAGCATTTACTGATGTAGCTGGTTGATTTGAATCTGTCTCCTTTGTCATAATAAAACTGACAGAAAGTCCGGTCGAGGATCTCAGTCAGCGGGCAACGGACCCATTTCTGGAAGGGGTCCATCTTCATACTAGTGGACTCAGAGATCAAGCGGAGAAGGCACATAAAGGAGGAAGGGCCTTCATCCATCAACCAGACGGGAGTGCAGGGAGGAACCCTCAGACTCCAAGGAGTCATTAAAGAGGGGCTGATCGCCCAAGCTCCTACTGACCCTCCACAGACAGTCAGGGGTGATGGTGATTGACAGCCGATGTGGAAGTCCCTTGGTTGGCCAAGACTCCTTGGTCGGAGTGCCGGTCAGTGGCTGTTTAGGCTACGTCTCCACCCAAATCGGTGGAAATGTCGGGGTCGGCCGAGCCAGGACAGTCTTGTTCAGCTCCTTAGGTGGAGAAGGCATCAGCCCGTTGGGTGAAAGCCAGTTGATGGCTGGCATAGTAGCTGGAGCTAGCTTCACACTGGTGAGCACTAGCTGTTGCCACAAGATCCTTGTAGCATAGACGCAACTTGCGCCGAAGCCACTCCTCACCTGGGGAGGATGAGGATGAAGAGTGGCGATGGCACCGCTTTCCGTGGTGTCAAGAGCGGGAGCGCCGATATCGGCGGGAACCACTCAGCTCATGGGTAGGAGACCAAGACCTTGAATGCCGGGGTGGCCAGCGGCGGGGCTTGAAGGAATTCGGCAAACGCCAAGGCTCCTCTGGGTCTTGGTCGTCGACTAGAGGCAGCAGGTCAGTAGACTGATCAGTCCTAACAATCTGAATGAGGATCGGAGTCCTGGATAAGGAAGTGTCGGCCTCTTCAGTCGACAACTGGTCGATCAGTTCAAGAAAAATCTCAGCCGGAATATCAACCACTATTTCAATCAACTAGCCTAATGGGGTTACCATGGAGCCGGCGGCCTATGCTGAGGATTCGACCAAAGTTGGATCCGGAGAAGCATGGGAATCTGAAACTCTCGATCGAAAGCGCTCCCAATCCCACAAATGTTGACGAGACCATTTTTTGTACTCTTTCTTCAACTTGGATTTGTGCCCAGAACATCCCAGACCATGAGTCAGCAGGGGCTGGCACAATTCTTTGAAAGATACTGTGAAAGACTAACCCAGCTGGAGTGGTATGAAGGCAGATGCTGAAGAGGAGTGGGAAGTGGCTTGGGCCCGCAGCCTCCTCCAAGGCCGCAAACTGTTCAGCAGACCCCACAGCCATGGACACCACTGAACTGGCATCCTTGGATTTGACAGTCAGGTTCTGTTCACTCGGTCGGCCTAACCTGAGTCAGGCAAGACGGTCCTCGAAAACAGTAGGATAGAAAGTTCAACAAATGTCACAGGCCTGCGGATCGTGCTCGTGTCCCAGGCAACAGACGCATGTGGCATGCAGATCAGTTTGGGACATCTTCTGCCCACAAGGGCACCAACGGAACCCGGGAGTGGACTTGTCATCCATCGCGGGCACGATCGATGATCAAGCAGAAGAGAAAGAAAGTATTAAACTTTTTAGGAAGTAAATCCGTAGATTTAGTCCAACGGCCTACTTCGCGCAACAGCGGTAACGAGGGAACCTACTTCTTCCCAGTGGAAAGGAAAATCTGGAATCATGGGGCGGAGCCAAGGGAGTTACCACCCAGGTGGGTGGCAGGAGTCAGCTTGAAAACGTTTCCAACAAGTCTTAAAGGGAAAGACAACTGCCAGAAGTGTGGATAGAACATCATACCACATCCCTGGAACAGCCCATTCTGGTCCATTTGCTGAACATCATCTTTTATGATTGACTCAAACAGTTTGCCAAGCTGAGACATAAGGCTCGAAGATTTGTAATTGCCTGGGCCTGACCTCAACCTTTTCTTGAACAGGGAGCAACAATGATAGTCTTCCAGTTATCTGGCACTGTCCATGCCTGTAAAGAGTCCTGAAAGACACTGTGCCTGCCGGCGCAGTGGTAGTGCTACTGCTTACGACACCGTTGACCCGGGTTAGAGAACGAGCTTGGGAGATGGAGGGCTGGCCGGGGGGAGAAGACTTGAACGTCCAGGGGACCGCTCGCCTCCTCGGGGGGGGGGCGCGAGGCTCGACACTTGGCTGGCCTCTGGTGGAGGCCGGAGGCACAGCAAGTGTCCGAACCAGTCAGAGAGGTTGGGGTGTGACAGACGTCGGCAGTCATGCCTTGACATCTGGGCGCACATCACGCCCCCAGAACAAGGGAAAATGGCTCTCGGAGCACCAGGGAGATGGAGTGCCAGTGCAGACCTCGCAACTCCCGCCTGCCTGTCCTGCCATTGAGTGCCCGACAAGACAAGAGGGATCTTGGGGTGAAAGGGCCCCACCTCGTACCCGCCTGGGGGTACAGCCGTGGGCTCCATGGTGTTTCACCCATAGGATCAGGTAGGTGGAGGAGAAAAGGGGCAGACACCACTGGCGACTCCCGAGGAAGTGGGGCTCCGAGAGCAGGGGGAGGAGGAGAAAAAAATATAAAGTAAAAAAAAAAAAAAGGATGGGGGGCGCTGTGGAGCCTGAGCAATATGGACACGGGTCATTAGAGCTCCAAAACCCAGCTTTAAAAAACTTAGTTTTTTTGAACATAACCGACGGTTAAATTTAGGTTTAAACAATAAAATATTTTTCCGGAAGTTCTGATTAGTTAAAATGCCACATCCTCAAAGAGAGAAAGAAAAAGGGGAAGGAGCAAGCTCTAAAAATGTTTTGGGAGCTTCCACCATGCAGGCGACACAGGCCCAAGACCAAGAGCAATAGGAGGAGACCTCAGAGGAGATGTTGCAAACCTTAGGGGCTAAATTAAATGTCCTAATCAAATCAGTCACCAGTTTCTCAAACAAATTTGATGCCCTTACTCATCGGGTCACAGCTGTGGAGACACAGATAGATACGGTTACCACCACATCCTTAGAGGCTAAAAAGAGAACGGAGGCCGCAATGGGAACAGCAGTCAAGACTATAAAGGAAAACTTTCATATGCAGTCTCGATTACAGACTTTGGAAAACCAAGCAAGATCCCACAATTTGCGCCTCATCGGATTCCCGGAGGGTTGCAAGGGAGATCATCTTTTGACGTTTCTTAAGAGATTGGTTTCCTCAGCAACTGGGTGTGGAGGTGCTCCCAGAAGTACAGCGCTTTCAAAAAGCATATCGCATTACTCCTAGGGGTCGTCCTGAAAACCCTGAAACCCCTAGGGCAGTGGTGGTGGTAATGGATGGAGTGGGTTCGAGAGATCGTTTACTAGCC
This sequence comes from Neoceratodus forsteri, assembly GCA_016271365.2. Taxonomy (NCBI): domain Eukaryota; kingdom Metazoa; phylum Chordata; order Ceratodontiformes; family Ceratodontidae; genus Neoceratodus; species Neoceratodus forsteri. The sequence continues at coordinate 1,829,642,552 of CM057456.1, read as the reverse complement.
TTGGCCAGAGTAAAGAGATCCTTGCTGCAGGATGGTCAGCAGATAAAGATGTTCCCCAATTTGAGCTATGCCACGAGGCAGAATCGTAAGGACTTTGACGGGGTCCGAGCACTGCTGCGAGAGGCTGGGGTTTCGCATGGCTTGATCTTCACAGTGCGCCTGCAAATTGTCCATCAGGGGAAAATCTCTGTCTTCATGGATATTGCAGATGCCATGAAACAGGCCCAGAGGAACACTCAGAATCACATCCATCAGCGTCAGGAAGATGAGTCGGTCTCTGAAGAGGATGACCCAACATGAAGTACCACTGTAAATGTGCTGAGATGAGACAGGTACTTTTGAGGGCAGAGTTTACCTTAATTGAAATTATCTGCTAAAATTTTCTTGGTTCTACCCGGACTATGTAAAACAGACTGCCCTAGAATTCCAATTAGGAGGGTTATTTTGGAAGCTTGTGTTAAATTTAAATTAACACTAATTGCAGCCTGTTGTTGCATAATGAAACACTCCTTATGAGTATGAATATGAGGTATAAAAGCATCTTTGCCGTTCGTTAGTTCAAAAATATTAACCTGTTGAAATATTTATCTGATTATGTTATAATGGATCACACTTTGTTCTGGGATGTAGCTGAATGGGTTGGAGCTTGTAAGACCTACGGAGATCAGGTAAGAGCGTTTGCTCTAAGGTGATTACCATTTTGGTGTTATAACTAAGAGAATACACGGTGAATACAAATAATCATACCCTCTGGTAGGGTTAGGAACCGGAGACTTTGTGAATAATATTGTCTTAAAGTATCATCTTGCTGCTCATGGGTTTTGTAACAGCCTATTTTACTTTTAGACATACCCCCCCATTGATGTATCTGATAACTTTCAATGTTCATATTGAATGTATTAAGAGGGGTGGCTCCCTCATGCTTATTAATCTGAATGCTAGACTGATTGTTAGGAAAGTAATTTTATGTCTTTATGCAAACAATAAACATAAAATAATAATAAAAAAAAAAATACACTGTCCCATCCACCAGGACTTTTACCAAATTTTTTGCTGTGATATCTTCCAAGATCCTGCAGGAATTGAATGCAATCCATTGGTGATTATTCCACTGTCACACAACCAGCTGTGAAATCCTGTCCCCTATTTCAAGTCTGCACACTGTCTTTGCACTGTGCAGTTGTCATCTGCACCCCTTCAACATGTCCTTAAACACTTCTGTACTGCTACTACTACTTCTCTTTCTCATCCCCCTTAACTACTCTTGCACTGGTACCAACTTCCTATACCATCATAACCACCTTATGTCGGGTTATATCCCAGGGAGTACTCTGCCTCACAGTATAACACACCCCTGCATGCCACCCAAATTAATAACCAAGAAAACCTCCTCCTCCCTCTCCATGAATACCCCCTTCTCCTTCAGATTCTCACGCCCTGTAGTAAACTCCCTTAAAAACCTCCAGAAGGAGACTGCGCAAGGCTGTTAAGCTCCTTGCCCATTATCTTGCTAGGATTGTGCTTCTCCTTCTACTACTTGCTGGGAACATTCACCCAAACCCAGGTCCTCCCACGACGTCTAACTCCCAGCACAACAACAGGCTCCCTCATGCTGGCCTCCATTAACATTTGTAGCTTGCTATCTAAGCTCAGTGCCCTCCAAGACTGGGTTTTACAACACAGACCTGATATTACAGCTCTAAACAAAACCTGGCTTTCACCCAAGGTCCCTGATAATGCTGTATCCCTCCCTGGCTATATCCTATTCCGACTCGACCAAATTGGTAAGCATGGAGGTGGCTGTGTCATTTATTTGAGAGATACACTTAAAGGTCAAGTCCTCCTGCTATCTCCCTCTGCTAACAGTTCTTAATTGCTGGCAGTAAAAATCATTTTTGGTCAGTAAGGCAAATCCCTCACAGTTGTATCTATGTACATCCCACCTCGTGAACAAGTAATAGGCTTCCAAATGGTCACTGACTTCCTTGACAACACCCACCGTGGCGAGACTACTGCAATGGGTGACCTCAATGTTAACTGGCTGGCACCAGAAGCTGACCCGTATAAGGATGCCACTGCTGCCCTAGATATCACCCAAATGGTCACTACCCCCACTAGGATCAACTAAAGACTGGTAGTAGCACCCTGCTTGATCTGATCCTTACCACCCTTCTAACAGAATCACTAACAGTCCCTGATGCTCTTTGTGATCACTCCCCTGTTATCTGCCAATATTCAAACAAAGCACCTAGATCAAAGGCCACATTCTCCTACAAACAAACTTTAAAAAAAAAAATGGGAGCTTCCCCAATTCCTTGCCGTACTGTCAACGATAGACTGGGTACCCCTTAACTCCATGAACATCATTGACCATGCCCTTAATTACTTCATTACCCGGTTTAATGAAGTTTGCAACAAATTTCCCCCCTAAAAAAATAGGAAATTAAGATCTTCCATTAACCCCTGAATTACCTCTGAGCTAGTCACCATGATGCGGAACTGAGATAATCTCTGGCTTCGAGCTATGGCCTCAGGGCTACAGCCCGACATGCAGTGCTATAAAACGACCAGGAACCAGTGCACCCAGGCAATACATAGTGCCAAACAAGCCTACTAAAAACAGGAACTCACAAACTCCTGGGGCAACAGTAAATCCTTCTGGGAGAACATTAAGAGCCTTACGGAGAAACCCAACAAATCCTCCCCGACTATGCTTGAGGTTAACGGCTTTACTATCCAGGACCACAAAGTAATAGCGGACACTTTTAATCTTGCGTTCACTGATCTTAGCAGTGTCCTTCCCCAAAATTTCTATGATGACTCTGCCCTGCCTCAAAGATGGATTCTACCTCCCCAGGAATACTCCTTATTTCTGCTTTAGGAGGGCATCCATTGCTGAAGCTAGGAAATATCTTCAAAAGGTCTTAAGCAAAGCTAGCTTCAGCAGCGACACCCAGGACCTTAAACTTCTTTCTCTCTCTCCCTAGATGTCATCTTACTCCCTCTCACTAAACTTCTGAATCTTTCACTCTCTCTTTGACAGTTCCCCCAGCTCTGGAAATCAGCTATTGTCACACCTGTGCATAAAAGTGGTGATAGATCCCTTCACTACAATTACCGCCCCATCTCTATCCTCCCTCCACTCTTCAAGGTGCTTTAACATATTGTTGCGGACTACCTGTCTGAACACCTCGTCAAATATAACTTACAGTGTCCACAACAGCATGGTTTTAGAAAAGCCCATAGTACTGCCACTGCCCTGCTTGATTTCACTAACCATATCTATAAGGCTCAAGACGCTGGCCGCCTACTGGGTGCAGTGTTCATTGATCTGACCAAGACCTTTGACACCATGAATCAAAAGCTCCTGTTGCACTCCCTTTCCACCCTTGGCCTATCAAATGATGTTACCAAATGGTTTGAAAACTACCTTTTGGATAGGAACCAAAGAGTCAAAATTGCTGACTCTCTCTCTTGTAGCCTCCCTGTTTGCACCGGTGTCCCCCAGGGTTTCATCCTTGGCCCTCTAATATTCAGCCTCATCATCAATAATCTCCCTGCAGCATGCAATAATAATATGATACTCTATGCAGATGATGCAGTCCTCCTTTCTATCTATATTATATGTAGATGATGCAGTCCTCTTTTCTACCCATACTGACATATACTCTCTTCCAGGATCTTCAGATAAACTTCAGCCTAGCTGAGTCCTGGTTTGAACAGCATGAACTGTTGACGAATTACACACACAAAAAAAAAAGCCCATGATGTTTTACAGCTTGTACAGCAAATTCAGAACTGCTAACCTCGCTATCCATAACAAAATTCAGCAACCACTTGATCAAGTGCAGGAGTTTAAATATCTAGGTATTACCTTTGACAGCACAATGTCCTTCATATCTCATGTCCAACACGTCTCAAAATCTATAAACTCTAGAATAGGGTCCTCTACCACCATCGTCGCTATCTGACCAATGAAGCCATGCGTGCAGCTATTACTAGCTCTGTCTTGTCCATCATTGATTATGGGCTAGTTTTCTATGGGGCCACCATAGATACCACCCTAAAACGAATCAGGACGGCCCTCAACAAGTGCTGTAGACTTGTCACTAGTGTGGGGAAGTGTACGCACACCTGTACTCTCTACAAGCACTCTAACTGGTTCAATCTACATGGTAGACTTGCTTATCAGGCCTGCCTTTCGGCAAAGAAAATCTGCCTTAGCCTTACACCCCCTGCCTTAATGATAAGTGCTGTCAACACACGTTTCATGCGCAGTTCCCTCAAATCCCAGTATATCGTTCCATTCTGCCATACCTCCCAGGCTCAATGTGTCTTTGATGCCAGGGTTCCATCGCTGATGAATATCCTTCCTCATGAAATCACAGCTAAGAATAAGCTTGGTCTGTTCAAAGGCAAACTTCGTCAGCACCTTACTGATCTTAGCAAATATGATTGCTCCACTTAGGCCTACGGTTCACCATCACTGCTCCTCCCCCTAGCTCCTGCTGCTACTATATTCATATCCCTCATCTCCCACATCCCACTCTCTCCCCTCCTACTACTCTATCTCTCTTATCTTCTCTTCTGCCCCATCTGCTGTGTCTTCCCTATATCTCCCCCTTCTTCCTCTACCCCTCCACCCTTGAACCTACTCCTGCTCCCACCCCCTTCTTTTCCCCTGGTCCCTCCATTTTTTCCCCCTCTCCCAGCCCACCTAGCACTTTAGTGATCTCAGCACTTATGACAACGTCAACACCTTGATTGCCTAACCCCCCTCCACCCCAAGTTTGTCTCTCCTCACACCCCTTGGTTAGTTTTTTTGTTGTGTTTGCTTCTTGTATACCTGTTCCTTATTACCTGCACCCATAAATTGTCTCTGTTATTGTACTATTGTGATGTTTCACTTTCGTATTGTATACTTCACTGTTTTTACACTCTCTGCTAACGCGAAACCTTTGTAAAAGAACCTCTGGTTCAAAGGAATTTGTAATCCTAGTACATAATAAATAAATAAAATCTCACGCAGAATGCTTGATCCTAGGGAACAGCACTGCATCAGTGAAGGGTTTAGACAGAACATCATAACTCCACTATTAACCCCAACTGGATACCATCCAGACCGTGGGATTTTCCAGGTTATGGATATGGCCGTACAATTTCAAAGAGAAATAAATACATAGCTTGCACACATGCCATAACATTCTGGGTAATTCATAAATATTTAATTCTCTCCCCATTTCTACATCTGCGTTGTTGGTGCCCAGCCCCAAACCAAACACACACTAAAGTACTGGATCTCAGAGGGATACAGTGACACCACACATCATAGTTTGTAGTCAAAGTGTATTGTCTAGTATCAAAACAGAATGCAGATAGTAAAATGTTAAAACGGAAAAATACAAGATATATTTTCATGTACAATGTTTCAAACTGATAAAACAGTCTTTCAGGTACAAAGATGCCTAAACAGGATTCAGAGTTGTACATCAAGCTTCTTTTAAGAGTAATAACCTTTACTACAACAGCATCAAACAGATGTTAGGGGAAGAAAGACTTAAAAATAAACATATTTTTCTTCTTAAAACTCAGAAGTTCTACAGGGATTGTACAAATCGTGGCCAAGAAAACGCTGGTAATATCAATTTGCGTGGACCTTTTGTGCCAAGGTCACATGGGAGGCAGAAATTTTCCCTCTACTCCACAAACATTTTACCTGGTACAACAGCGCAAAAATGAGTCAATTCTCAGTGACCGCAATGTGGTATCTAGGTCAATGAGCTAATCCCATGATTCCTTTTTTCAGTCAATTATTTATTTATTTATTTTCTCGGAGTAATACCTTAGAGCTAGAAGCTCATTTACAAAGGTTCCACATCAACACAGGCACAATTAACAGGTAGTAACCAACAATTTCCTGTACTAAAGTAAGGCGTAAGTATGGAGGAACTAGCAGGCCATGTTGGTGGACCAGGGAAGTGCAGGAAGTGGTGAGGGAAAAAAAGGCTGCCTACAAACGTTATAAATGCTATAGAGGGGATAAGGAGAGAGGGGGGGCGGAGTACGAATGATTGGCCAGGAAGGGTGACAAGGGAACCCTACAGCCTGATGGGTGTGATGAGGAGACAGCAAAAGCGAGAGGACAGTCTCAGTCTGAGACCAGACGATGTAAAGCGGATAGGGAACAGGCTGGGCCAGATCAAGAAGGAGCAGGATGGTTGCATGAGGGAGTGGATTGGGGGGGGGGATCAAAGTGGATATGGTGAGGGAGGCCCTTCGGAAACTAAAAACAGATAAGGCACCAGGGCCGGATGGTTTGCACCCGAGGGTTATGAAGGAATTGGCGGATGTACTGGCAGCTCCATTGGCAGCACTCTTTGCAGACGAGATGGGTGTTGCAGGATTGAAGGGTGGCTTATGTAGTACCTATACATAAGGGGGGGTCTCGGGAGGAGATGGGGAATTATAGGCCTGACAGTCTGACATCTGTGGTAGGCAAAGTAATGGAGGGCTTTATCAAAGAGAGGCTTGGGAGGCAGTTGGAATGGTTAGGACACCAGGATGATAAACAATATGGCTTTGTCCCGGGGAGATCGTGTCAGACCAACATTGTAGAGTTTTATGACTGGGTGATGGGAGCCTTGGACAGACACAGGCCAGTGGATGTCCTATACCTAGATTTCAGCAAGGTGTTTGATTCGGTGCCCCATAATGGATTGATAGCAAAAATGGGGGAGACGAGGGTGGGAGGACAGGAACTCAACTGGGTAGATAATTGGCTGTCTGAAGTCAAAATCTGTAGGAATTGTAGATTTGAGCTTTTTGCACCTTTATTGCAACTGAAGGGGGAGCTCTTGCTTTGACTTGACAGCCAAATCAGCCAACCAAACTTTTTATATCTGAGGGATTCTCCAAGCTGCCTGCTGTTTAGGGCAGATCTAAGTTGAAAGCTGAGGAAGAAAGAGCTCAAAGAGATTCTGAGCAGCAATCCTGAGTGGATTCACATAGGAAAACTGTGAAAGGGCTGAGTTTCTGGCTTGCATGTCTGCCTGCTGCCCAGAGAGGTAAAAGAGAACTGTTTTCGGACTGAATCTGAGTTGTGTGACTACAGTAAGCTACTGAAGTGGGCCAGGCTCAACCTGAAGCAGACCAAAGATTTTGCTGAATGCGATTGGCCTGTCAGGAGTTTCAGCTACCCCTAAGCTCCCGGTGTGTGCAGAGACTTTGCGACTGTAACCGGGGAGCGCTTTGCCTGGTACAGTAGAATTCCCTTACATGTAAATGTGTTATTTGCCGCTAGTGGGTCGTGAGTTAGTTCCCCACTGTGTGAACTGTGTTCTGCTTGCTGGAAGCTGTATCCAGCTGAAAACGGACTGCATCTGAATTTGTCTCCATGCGGTCTGGGCCTTGCCAGACTGGCCCAGTCAGACTACCCGCTGCACAGAGAAGCCATCAACGAGAGACCTGCCTGGGGATCAGCCCCCTGCTCCACACTTGAACAGGAACGACGGCTCTGCGACTCATGTGGGCCCTGCTTCTCCTGGCATTCCAGATCAACCACCTGCAGTCTCAATTTTCGTCCAGCCTGTGTCCAGTCTTGGGAATCGTTAGTAAATACCAGGGTAGCTCCCTGCAACAACAGCTTAATCTAAGTGTGTCATCTGAATGTCTTTTTGTTTCGTTTCCTTTACGAACTGAGCCCTCTGGCTCTGGATTACAAATATTGTGAACTGTGCATGTTGTGTTTTCCATCACAGGGCCCCAACCAGCTGCAACCCCGGGCAATGGTCCTGGCTAGCCCATCTCTTCTCCACCTGGGTACCCAGAGGTGTGACTGTGTGGGGGGACTCAAAGTGCATGCATAGCTGCTTGATTGATATAACCTTTAAGCGAATTAACCTGGTTTTGCTCCACCCTTGTTCAAGTCCCCTGAATAATTCAGATCTAATTTTTTCTGCATGTAATCTGACTGTGGTTCCAGTCTGTGCTCAAAGTACTGTACTGTTGCTATTTGCTTTGCATAACCTTGTTTTACAGGAGGTTCCCAGGGTCAAGCCAGAGGAACCAGCCCTAGTGGTTACGTGCAAACAGTGTGTGTACTTGTGTGGTGTACCAGGGGTATTGTGAAAGTGATTATTGTACAGTGTTCAGGCCAGTAGAGGGGAAAGAAGGGGGTTACAATGTCCCAGAGGGCTGTGCCCAGGTTAGCTTGACCACTACCAACCCTGACCTCCGGGTGGAGGCACCCGTTTCAGAACTCAGGCCCCTTAACCTGCTACTAGCCAAGCAGGCAGGGGTAGTAGCCCCAGGGATTGCGCCACCTAGGGGTTACAAATGCCTTTCTGAATCTTGTTTTTAGGAACATACAGTTTAACATACATGGCACAGTTTATAATGTGGACAGAGCAACCAAAACTTTTAACCAAAAACTGGGGCTCCTTTATCAGCTGAATCCCTACCTCTTGATGGAAGCTAGAGTTTCCATAGCAAACAGCATCCCTCTACCAACCATCCTGTATGGTGCCACCCCCCCTTCTCTCAAAGAGGGTGAGCTCAACGAAGTAAAATCCTATACCGTTGCGCGTCTCACTTCACAGTGGGTGCTGGAAAAAGGGAACATCACTGCAAGCCTCTCCACAATAAACTGCACCCCCCCCCAAGAAGAGGACACACTTTGCCATTCTCTGCCTAGCACACTAAATTGTGCATCCCCACCCCCCATCTTACAGCTCTCTTGGTTCTAAGACAGCCCAGCTGTCCCTTTCCACCCTTCTCCACCTCTCTCCTCCTGATACCTATCAATCAACGTCTGCTGACATGTGGCCCTAGGCCATGGAACGACCTTCCGGCCTGTGCACAATCCTGCTCTAACTTCAGGTCCTTTAAAACTTTCCTCAGGGTCCTACTCCTTAAGTGCTGTCCATGTACTTGCCTGGGCTGACAATTCTTAGCAACCTGTTCGGGGTCACCACTCAGTTCTGTTATAAATACTTGTTCATTTGTGTCAGAAGCTTATGCTTATTTAACTGTTGTTACTGTCTTAACCACTGTTTATCCTAAATTGCTGTCACCCGCTTGTTTTGCCATTTACTATAAACTGGCTTCCTTTCTTCATCGTTAATGCCGTGGAAATCCTTACCTTGAGTTGCCCTGTTGAGTTTTGTCATTGACTCCTGTATTGTGTATAATTAAACCTGGATTGCCCCTGAAAAAGGGACAGCTTGTCTCAGGGGGCTTACCTGGTCACCAAAATCCAAATAAAGGCATAAATAAATAAATTACTGTACATTGTTGAGCTACAGCTCAGAGTTCAAATTCCAGTGGTGGTGGTAGGGGGGATTTTCCTTTTCCCTCCCATCAGTCACTCCACACTCCTGCTACAGATTTTCTTCCCCTACAGGCTGGAAAGGTAAATGTCAATGTATCCAAGCCTGAATCTCTAGTTTGCACACACTGACAGATATTTTGTTACAAAAAAAACAGAAGTGCTATACAATGCCTGACTACTGCTAAATAAAGTTACTCTTGTGTGGTGGTCACTGCTATGTAACACTTTGACTGCAAATTTTCCCTGCTGTACTCATAAGTTTTACTCAGCTATTATCAGCATACTTTGTACTTTTCCATCGCTTTACTGGTTACTGATGTAGCTGTGTGTGCCAACTGATGAAACAATACTAACAGGAGATTTATTTATTCAGTGCTTGATCTCACAGGCTGAAGGAGCCTTGCAACACAAAATGTACACAGCTAATTATTTATTTATTTATTTATTTATATTTTTGGTAACCAGGTAAGCCCACTGAGACACAGGGTCCCTTTATCAGGAGCGACCCAGAATTAGTTACAGAAAGAGAACATGTAAAAAACAGTTATACATTTTTACAGTAATTACATATGTTGCTCAGAAGACATTAGCGGCAGTAGACTGGGGAAACAGTAAGGATTCACAATACAGGTTAAGCACTATTTGCACTAGATACGCAAGATACACACAGGTAGTATTAGAGACAGGGGAAACAGTAAGCATTCACAAGATGGTTCAAGCATATTTACACTAGTTACATTAGATACAAACATGTAGAAGTTTGAGACCAGTATACAGTCTACATCAAGGTTTAGGAGATACATCCAGTAATGAAAGGAGGTTCAAGGCGGTGCAGCGGAAACAGAGGCCTAGTCTAGGGAGCTAACGGTTACAGCCACAGAGACTGAGATTGAGAAGATATAGTTTGAGTCCAGACTTGAACTGGGTAAAGGTGGTAGAGTCTGACAGGCTAGGAGGTAGAGAGTTCCATAGGTGAGAGGCAGCAAATTTAAAGAGCATTTGCCTTGGTTTGAGCGGATCTTTGGGATGTTGAGGGGGTGTCTTGCAGAGGATCGCAGGGTTTGGGTTTGTTCTTTGGGGGAGAGAAGTCCTCTAAGATGGGAAGGGGAACCAAAAGTAGTGAACTTGAAGGCAAGGCAGGCGACAGGGTAAGCTAGTTTGTGCCGAAGTGCAGGCCAGTTTAGTTCCTTAAGTGCAACACAGTGATGACTCCTAGAAGAGGAGTTTGTTGCGAAATGAGCCACCCGGTTATATAGAATGGAAAGTTTGTTGAATTCCATCTCTCGGAGGAACTGCAGTAGAGAAGCTCCATATAGTATGGAGGGGAGGAGGTTGCAGCTGGCAATAGCCCGGCGTGCAACCGAGGATAGGGAATTCCCCAAGCGGTAGAGGAGGCCAAGTTTTTGCTGGGTGGTCCTAGTTATGGAGTCAATATGGGGTCGGTAGGTCATCTCTTGGTCGAGATGGACCCCAAGGTATTTGAAGCTGTCCAAGACCTCAACTCTTTTTCCTTGATTTGTGCAGATCTGGAGCAGCTGACTCCTGTCAGAGCCCAGCCGTCTTGTTCCAAACAGAACAGCTTTAGTTTTTTCCTCATTGAGTTTAAGGGAGTTTGCGGAGAACCAGGCTTCTAGTAATGTGAGGCTATTCTGCAGTTTCATGGCGATGACACTAGGTTGGGGATCACTACAGTATATGACGGTGTCATCCGCATACAAGGTGAGTTTGCTGAGGGGGCAGCTTTCCTCAATGTTATTGAGGAAGAGTGAAAAGAGCAGGGGGCCCAGGATTGAGCCCTGGGGCACCCCTGCGGTAATGGATCTGGGGACAGACTGGGCACCCTTCCAGCGGACTTTTTGGGTACGGTCAATCAGGTAGCTCCTGAACCAGAAGAGTGAGTGGCGATCCAGTCCTAGGTGCTGGAGTTTTGATAGGAGGAGGTTATGACTGACCAAGTCAAAGGCCTTGGACAGGTCAATGAAGAGGGCACCCATTGGGGAGCCTTGGTCCATAGAGGCAAGGATGTCCACAGTGAGCCGAATGAGGGCAGTATCGGTACCATGGCCCTTTCTAAAACCATGCTGCACATCAATCATGAGAGAGTGCTGCTCAAGGTAGTCTTGAAGCTGGAATTACAAACATATACACCAGGCACAGTGGCAGAAGATAGCCAATAAGCTTATAGTCAGAATATGCTAGACTAAATAATGCTTTAAGCCCCCACTTAAAACACTCCATGGAGGGGGCCTCTCAAGTGACAGGGCAGTGTATTTCAGATATCGGAGGGCCCCTCTCTTAAGAGACAGGGCAGCGTATTCCAGATAAGTGTTGTAATGATAAACGCCCTGTTCCCAGACAGCTTTTGCCTAGATCTGGAGACATGTGAGAGGCCCACCTCTGAGATGCAGAGAAGGCGGCCAGGAGCACATGGATGGTGGAAGTTCAGAACTGGATGGTTTTGAGGGGGTGCTCATGTTCTTATGTGCTTTTTGTTTCACATGGGTGCAGTGTGTGTGGCGGTGCACTTCTTTATAAAAGGAGCACTACACTTTTTAAATGTACTTTTAAACTGTTTGTAAATGGCATTTCCTTGCCACCTGTCAACTCTATTTCTGTATCTGGTGGGCTTATAAACTTGTGTTTTAGTTTGCTTTTAAGGCAAATAGTAGCCACATGTAATTATCCCGAATGCCATCATTTTCTGATTGTTTACATCTTGTTTGTTACTGGGAGCAGCATTAGCAGTGAGAACATGACATAATGCCTCCCATTTTCACAATTTATCTCTCGCAGCTGCCCATTTACATCATTTATCTCTGTGCAGCAAGTCAGAATACCCTGGAAACTCTCAGGAAGGACATAAAGGGAAAGCAATTTACAGCGAAATTACTACTCTACTACACCTAATGATCTGAAGCTACAGTAACTGAAGGCAAACGGGGGAATTTACACCTTTGCTGCCACCTGCTGTTAGACTCAATCAATGGACTGACGTTCAGCAGAGACTAAATGACATCATGATACCATGTTCCCACTGACAGTACAGCTCCCAAAAACAAAGATTACAACAATCAGAAAATCCCCAGATAAAGGTGGCTCTATTTAACGACTGCACAATTGTAAAAGAAAGAGGACAGGAAATTATTTCTGACTGGTAGCTGTTTATAATGTTCCTACTTACAGAAATTATATACGCAACTCTAAATGATCCATCTGTAACTGTACCTGAATAAAAAGTTATGTGAAAAAATGTATTTTTAGTTATTTTGTTTTTATGGGCAGCATTCTGTCACAGTTCTCTTCATGGAACCAGTGATCTGGAGTTTTAACAATGTCATAGTTTGAGCAGAGAACTCTAAACATCGTTCTGATAGGACAATAGCTCATGTTTAGCATTCTGTGCACAAACCGTGACATTGTAAACACTCCAAATTACTGGTTCCATGAAAAGAACTGCGCAGAATGTTGTCCATACAAAGAAAACTATTGAAAACACAGTTTTTCACATCAGTGTTTCTTATGATACAGTTACATATTGATAATTTGGAGGAAAGTCTTTATTTCTCTTAATAGGAACAATATTGACTGCTGCCAATTAGCACACATTTCCTGCCCCTTTGAAAAAAAAAATTGCAATTATAGTAAAAACACAGAAAGAAAAGCTTATTTGTGGAGCTATGTCAAACGTAAAATGTCCTGACTACTGTTTTGGAGTACGGTGACACCATTGCACAATTCAGCTTGTTATATTTCATTAACTGTCTGCTGTTCTTTTCCCGCTGTTCTTCACTGCCAGTTTAATTTGTATGGAAATGGGGTCTTTATTCCCTGGGAGTTTATCTGCTTCTGCTATTTAATCCTTTCCTTAAATGACAATTCTGTTAGTGACACCACAATTTGTTGTGTAAATTATTATGATGTTACAAACCGAGGATTGTGACTTCAGGAAAGGATTAATCAGCAGAAGCAGATAAACTCAAGGACAAAAATCCCGTTTTCGTGCAAATTACCTTGGAAATGACAAAATAAAAGGCACAGAAATATCCCCCCAAATAAAACCCCCCAAAACAACAACATATAAACTGAAATTTGTCTACGTGCAGTCTTTTCAAAGTTTACTTAAAAGTGCCATACTTGCTTTAATCAAGCAGGCAGGTGAGGAGTGAAAGCTACCAGAGCACCAGTGCTGTAAATCGGCAATGCACTGGGCAAGTGGGTGGTAGTCCCAGGAAGACAAAATAAATAATAAGATCTGGCTGGTGCCAACAAGGAAGGTCTTACTTTTTATGTTTGCTTGCGTGAATGTGCAAAGCAAACATATTGTTACTGTAGCACAGGGGGCTTGTAGGTGTGCACTGTATAAACCAATGGATGTAGACATGTAGGAAGCTTGCCTCTCAAAAGCCAATTCTGAGAAGTCTGATGATGACCGTGTTTAGCTGGCTCATGGGCATAAACTTGTGGTAGTTCGAAGGAGAAAGCCCCAACAATCACACTGGTTTTCTGCCCATTAGCCAGCTAGCAGACATAGTCAGGCTTTGAAGACAAACAGTAAGCCGCAGTGTGTGTGCGTGTGTGTGTGTATAATGTATGCACGCTTTCCTCCCTGGTTACAAACAAGAAGCTCTATTTGAAAGTAGAAAACAGCATGCAGAACACAAATACACAGAAACTCCAAATTATAAGTCCTGCACTTCAGAACGAGGTGGTGCGCTAAGCGGGCAGCCAGCCCAGAATGCACATACAAAATCCAAGCAAAAACGCTCCAAGAACCATAGCACAACAGATTTAACAACTAGTGTTGTAATTTATTTCCACCACTGTCAGCCCCTAGCGCCTCGGCTACAAGCCTTCTTGGGGGCGTGAACCATACAAGGATTAGCAGTGTAATTTATACATCAAAGGCATGACATCACAATTAATGATTTTATTACCACACCAATCAAAAAGATTTAAATAAACAAAAATAATAGAAAAATGCCACATCTTGAAACTTTAGCTTTCATATTCATAATTACATCAGAAAGCACAGAAAAAATGCAGAAGAAAGTGGGAGCCTACCAGTCAATTAGCTACATAGAAAACTTTAAGGCACTGATTAATTTTACTTATGTTACAGGGATCTCCTAAAGAGGGATATACCATAAAGTAACAAACTCAGTTTGACTGCCCAAGTTAAATAGCTCTGATGGCTCACTCATAGTACAGTTCTAGCTTAGAAAAGGTGCAAATAAAGCTTAAGCAGAACAATTAAACCAAACTCACAGAGTAACAAGGATACAGACTGATACAATTTAAACAAAGGAAAGGGTACCATGCCCCTAAGTTCAAATTTCAGTGGTAATAATTCCTGGACACAGTGCATCGGATATATCAGGGAGGCAGTTAAATGATACAAAAGAAAACAAAATGACAACATTAGTAATTGATGATTACCTCATATACCAGTATGTGCACTCTGGTGAGAGCTGCACAGACAGTAGCGATTCTCTGCACTTTGAATACTGCTGCTTTGTACACTGTAATTTTGACCGGGACTGGGCATTTGCAGTTAGCAGCCGAACCAGCATTTAGAAGTTTTGGGCTTTCAGCTAAGCAGGGTCCAGAGAGATGAACAGCTATTGCAAATTGCAGTTTAAATATTTAAAGTGTCTGCATATCAGGTTACTGGCAGTGCGATGTCTGAAGATGTGCCTAGAGTAACAAGCTAAGCGACAGAGAACATTAGCTACTGTCTGGAGGATTTGTCATCTTTACAATCCAGGAAGCAACGTCTAAAGGCGAATTTGGAGGGAGCTGTAACCCCAGGAGTACCTGCTGCAAGCTACAAGGAAGGTAACATTAAACAAGCCTTTCTTAAACTTGAGAGACTGCTCATTAACCCCTTTAGTGCCCTGTGTCGTACAGTGTACGTCGCAGGGCACAGATGCACATGTCCATAAAGACGTATCTTGTACATCTGGCCATAAATCCCTCTGGTGCACTGGATCCCGGTGTAATTTACAAGCTTTGACCCCCGAGGTCACGCGAGCAGATGGTAGTCTCACGATCCTGGGGGTCTGGAATGCAGAAGACATCACGTGTTTGCAGAAGCATGCAAACACGTGGTGTCTGCGTTCAATTTCTCTTGGGCTGCAAACAGATAAGAGACAGTGTAGCAGAGCAGACGGAGGTTGCTAATGAAAGTGATTTATAATTTGCTTTTAAGTTGCAAATCAAGGGCCTGCAGTGTCCTGAAAGAGCTTTATTGTGTAACTGAAGCTATTTGGTGTGTGAGGCAGACTCATTTTATATAAAAACAAATTCTGGTCATATCCCCCACGGCTGCATAATGAAGTGAAGTTGTGTGGAATTGTTAAGGAGGTATGGAGAAACAACACAATGATTTGTAAGTAGTAAGATTTGTTTTAGTTTCTGTTCTAAGGAAGGCATACACATTATTAGGAAAATCTATGGAGATGTACATTTTAATGGAAGGAATAGGAAGCAATATAGGTTTACAAAAGAACCCCAGAGCAAATGCCACTGAGGCATGTGTTATCCTGGATGATACCGGCCAGACAGCCACATTTTAAAGGAAACACAACTGCACATACCCCAATAATGCAAAGCATCATGGGAAACATATGCAAATCCCCATGAGTGTACAGAGGGTGCCCGTACTTCATTATA
The DNA here is from genome assembly GCA_016271365.2 of Neoceratodus forsteri. Lineage (NCBI taxonomy): Eukaryota > Metazoa > Chordata > Ceratodontiformes > Ceratodontidae > Neoceratodus > Neoceratodus forsteri. Next base: position 1,829,626,552 of record CM057456.1, on the reverse strand, counting down.
AGGACAAGTAAATGTTGTTAATACATTTACAGACAATTACATAAACTTAATTTCCTTCATAGAATAATTAAAACTTAGTAACAGTGGTCGTACAAAGCAATTACTCAGACAACTTGAAAACTGCAACTACTTTATATTGTACACTGACACCCCATAAGGACCTCCTTGAAACTGAGATGCAATTGTCACCCATTTATCAGTTTTCTAACAGGAATATTTTACTATCCTAACTACATTTCTTGCTTCGGTAACTGCACAGCACATCTATTGCATGACCTACTTACTGACATTTTACACCTGCTATGCAATGTACTGCTGCTTACTACACCAACATCATGAACCATAAAACAGATGACTGCCATAACTAGGGAGGCAGTATAGCACAGTGGTTTAAGGCTCTGAGCTGCAAATCTGGAGATCTGGATTTGAATCCCACAGCCCCCACTTGCATACTGGGTGACCCTGAGCAAGTCACTTAACTTTCATGTGCTCCCAGGTTGCCCTTGTAAACAAGCTTTCAGCTTAGTGTGCCACTCCTGGTTAACAATTAAAAGGAAAACAAACAAACAATACATCATTTTTCTTGCTTTATTTTGCTGCTACAAGCTTTGACTAATACATCCATCCTTAAATATACTTTTTATAGCTTATGACCTAGGCAGAACTACACTTAAAATCTTACACATAAATAAATCATCAGAATAGCATTTTCATATTTCAGTAGTATATCCTTCTTTTTCAGGTGCCCATGACACTATGCATAATAGATCTTTTAACTTCAAAGCACTAAACCGATTCAAATGCACAAAATGCAAGACATTATTCTCTTCACACACTACTGTGAAACTTCAGGTCCCAGAATAGCCAAAAAACAATTGTTAGACTTCACTCTTGCATGCCACTGTCACGTCAACTTCTCACGCAAGCAACAATCAGTTAAACCCCTTTAGTTTCTGTGCTATGCAATCTTATAGAACTGCTAAGAAAACAAATTTATCAAGACCGGATTTCTGAGTTTAAACCTATCATTTACAGTACCTATGTAAATAATAGTTTACTGGCTACAAACGACGCTACAGACATGACAATAACAACATTTCTGTTTTACATGGAAAACATCCATCTAATGAACTTATACAGGATTTGTGACCTTCTGTCTGCATGTATCTCACAAAGGAAAAGGCACCTGCTTGATCCTTTTTTTTTTCTATTTTATTTTTATGCCCAACTTGCCCATTCTGTGACAGCCAAATACTGACATGCTTAGAGTTAAAAAAAAAAATATATATATATATATATATATATAAAATGATGTCTGTGTCTGTGTGTGTGTGTGTGTGTGTGTGTGTGTGTGTGTGTGTATGCCTAGATGCAGTTTCAGGCACTCCTTAATTACCTCCACAGGCAGCTCTGATAGTCAGTTGTTCCAACACATTAGATCTACCTCACACCCCTCCCACATAAACAAAAATAAAAAAAGGGTGGGTGGATCTTTAGGAGCTTTTTGAGTGGAGGTGGGGGTGGATCTTACTCCCCCAAAAAACTAATGCTGCCTCCCACTACTCAGGGTCCAGTACCTCCCAGACTGAACCTGAGTTTGATTCTCATAACCTCCACTTGCATACTGTGTGACTCTAAGCAAGTCGCTTAACCGCCCAGTGTTCCCAGGTCGCCCATGAAAACAGGCACTTGTGCCTAGTGGGCCTTACCTGGTTGCCAAAGACTAAAAAAAAAGAAAACAGTGTCATGCAACCACAGACGAACATGAAGGTGTATTTATTTGAGAGCAGAAAACATTTCTTGGAGGAGGGTAAGGCGGAGGAGACTATTTACACCTTCAGTCAGTTCCACGGACAGAAAACATGACCCTTTTGTACATGCAAAATGTCTGCAGATTCCACCCACTGCAGCTGTAAAAAATGTAACGTTCATTGCTCTTTTTCACCAGCCTTTGCCTTGTATTTAGGCCATTTTATTATTTATTTATTTATTTATTTTTTTTACATTTTTTTGCAGACAACTGTTGTTTTAGGACTTATTAGTTTCTAACTGTTGTTTTGTGGTATGTTGAAAAGAAGTTTTGTTTTATAAAGTGCCTTTCATTTGCTTTAATTTATTTGATTTATACTCCTTTTCAGTGCTCCAGGGTCACCCCTGTAAACGAGCCTTGTGCCCAGTGGGTCCTACCCAGTTACTAAGCAATAATAAATAAAAATAATAAAATAATATATATATATATATATATATATATATGCACACACACACATATAAATTTAAAGCACTTGATATTTAGCATACAGTACAGTGACACTGTGTCACTCTGTCTATGATGAGATACAAGCCTAGGGTTCTAGGATATCTTCTACTTACAAAAAATAGGATATGTTATTTTTGAGTTAGTGTATAGTGACGCTGTAAGTGTTCATAGTGTGATGCAGTTGTGTATAGTTTGCTGCTTTTGGTGGCGAGTGTGAGCCTTCTGTTTTACATAGTTTTTGCTGTTTGAGGCCTTACACACCACGGTTACTATGAGACGACCCTTCTTTTGCTGTCCTAGATACAACCCCTCCCCCCCATAAAAACAGCATTAAAGAATCTATGAGATATTACACAACAACTCTGGAAGTATCTGTAGTGGGATACAAACCTAGGGCTCTAGGTTCTCTCATAGTTAGCAAAGAATAAATAACAATCAGAAAACAATCCAGATAGTATACAGCAATTACACCCAACCACACTTTAAGTGTCCCTGGTGGGATTCAAACCTAGACCTCTTGGTTCTCATCTGTATGCTTCAAGTGCTAGGCAAAATATTTAGTACCTTTCAATTGCACTGTCCCAAAGTACTTTACAATCCAGGAGAGGGAGGGAAGAGAGCATCTCTGCCATTAAGACATACTGGCTGCTAATCATGCCACAGAAATATACTGCAGAGGAGATCTTAAAATATATCGTCAGAGTTGGATGATTTTATTGATCCAGAGTCTGGGAGTGACTACTGTCCAAGCAGTACCCCCACTGATGATACAATGTCGAATGATGCTGATGAGGGTGTTCTGTACAGTCCTAAGGCCAAGTCTGAGTCCCCATGTGGATGCAAGCACACGTGTTCCCACCAGCGAGCACCAGCCCAAGCCTAAAAAGAAAAAGCAGAATTCACAGCCCAAGCAAGCGTCCAAACATAAAAAGCAGAAGAAACATGGGGATCTGCCTAAGCCTGTGCAGATACCAGAGCCAGAGATATTTCCCCAGAAAGAGGCCCCATGTGTGCCTTTGATGGAGCCGGATGCCACAATGCAGGCAGAGGGAAGTCACATGAAGCATAAATGCAAGCAGAAGCACCTGCCATTTACTCATGTTATGGTGCCTACAACACAGGATGAGGGTAAATGCAAAAAGCACAAAAAAAAAGTGCAAACATCTGCCTCAGCCAGAATCAGAGCCCCAGCCTAGGCAAGAATCTCAACCCAAAAGGCGTAAGCTAAAGTGCAAGCAGTTGTCTGACACTCGCACACTACCCAAGCCTGAAACTCTGCCCAGAGCAGATACCCTGCTTGAGCATGACCCCCTGGACAAGCCTTATTCTCTGCCTGCATATGACTCCCCACCTGAGCCTGATGCCCTGCCTAAACCTGACACACTGCCTGAGCCTGACATGTTACCTGAGCCTGACACTCTGACTGAGCCTGACATGTTACCTGAGCCGGACACTCTGACTGAGCCTGACACTCAGACCGATCCTGTCACATTGCCTGAGCCTGACATGTTGCCTGATCCTGACACACTGCCTGAGCCTGACACTCTGCCCAAGTCCTTTGTCTTACCTGAGGGAGACACTCGGTTTGAGCATGAAGCACTGTTGAGCCCGACACCTGCAGTGCAACTTTCTCAAATGAATCTGATCCCTTGGCAATGACTGACTCTGAGACTACAGTCCCAGTGCTAGCTACAGGCTGCAGCAGGCACAACAGGTGTTATACTCCAGTTTACCAATGCAGTCCCCCAAATATGGAAAAATCATGCGTTCCACCATTTACTGGTTATGCAGGTGTCCAGGCTGACGCAAAGGAATTTACCCCCATAGAATATTTTTAGTTATTTTTTAGTGATGAAATAGCAATCAATCAATCTTTGTTTAGCCAGGTGAAACTCCATTGAGCAAGCTCATTTTCAAGGATGGCCTGGTAGATACAGAATAAATAATACAGTAGCACAATAGAACATATAGTACAAATGGGCATAGTAATACAATACACAGCAATAAAAGCAACATACAAGGATAATAAATGAGGCCTGGTTGTAAGGTGAAGTCATATAGTGGCTCAAACAAATTTATATGCAGATCAGTTTTTGGCTCAGTATGGGGACAAGCTAACAAACACATGCAAGGACTCACCAATGGACTCCCACAAACTTAGAGGAAATGAAAAGATTCTGGAATTTGACGCCGATAATGGGGACTGTGAAAAAGCCCACCATCAGCATGTACTGGTCCACCCACCCTGCTCATTCTACCCTTCTATTTCCAGCTATAATGAGCAGGAACCGATTTTAGCTTCTGCTGAGATTTATGCACTATGACGACAACATGCAGGCTTTGCCAAGGGACCTTCCAGAGAATGATGGGCTTTTTTTAAATTATGGCCTATTATTGATCATCTTTTTAAAATGTTTTCTGTGCTGTACACCTCATCCCAAAACATTTCAGTGAATGAGCCCCTTCTGCTGTTCAAAGGGAGAATAATATTTAAACAATACCTTCTTCTGAAATGTGCCTGATACGGAATTTAATGGTACAAACTCTGAGAAAGTTCCACCAGGTACACATACCGTTTCAGAATCTACACAGGGAAGGATGCCACACAGGATGTTGCAAGCTGCCCCCCATGTCTGAAAACAAATGAGAAAATTGTGTGGGACCCAATTCTTCCCTTGCTAGGCTCTGGCTATAACCTGTACGTTGATAACTTCTATACTGGGATTCCTCTCTTTAATATCCTGTTTCAATTTGATACAGTAGCTTGTAGCACCATCAGATCTAACAGGCAGGGGTTTCCCAAAGAGTTGGTAGCCAGAAAGCAAAAACATGGTGAGACCAGTGCTCTCCAATGTGGTGAACCGCTGGCTGTAAAATTCACAAATAAAAAAGATGTGTACCTCCTAAGTACAATTCATGATGAATCCACAGCAGCAGTTCCAATTTGTGGTCAAGACAAATTGATAAGCAAGCTTCAGTGTGTCCTAGATTATAACAAACACATGGGAGGTGTGCAGAAAACACACCAGATGCTTGAACCCTATGATGCCACTTGAAAAAATACTGGTTACTCACCTGTAACAGGAGTTCTAGGAATGGTATATGTTGTTCATCCACACTTCTTGGCAGGTACCTTGCCGTTTTAAATGTTGCCGGAAGGTGTTCAAGCTGGCTCCTCCCACCCACCCGGGTGGTAAAACTCTCAGCTCCGCCCCATGACGCCAGATCTAGCCCGCTAAGCGTCGAAGCCGGGGAGATCAGGTGGGTCGTGTGGATGAACAACATATACCATTCCTAGAACTCCTGTTACAGGTGAGTAACCTGTATTTCTAGGGACATGGATGTGTTGTTCAATCCACACTTCTTGGCAGACTCCTAGCAGTTCTCCGGGAGGAGGGAGGCAAGGTGCACACCCCCTACTTAGGAAACAAGGACTAGAGAACCGAGGTCCCAAAACCAGCATCCCGGCGTGACTCATGGTCGATGTGGTAGTGGGTAATGAAGGTGTGTGCTGACTTCCAGGTAGCAGCCCTGCAGATTTCCTGGATAGTGATGTCCCTGGAAGCAGCCACTGAAGCAGCGGTATGGCGGGTAGAATGAGCTCTCATCCCTTTGGGAGGCTCCATGCTCGCCAACCTATTGCAGAGATCTATGCAGGAGGTGACCCACCTGCCTGTTGTCCACTTGGCTGCAGGTCTGCCAGGTGCGGCTTCAGCATAGGTGACAAACAGCTGGCGAACCTCTCCCCGAACTTCAGCCGTCCGCTTCTTATAATAAGCGAGTGCTCTTCTAGGGTCCAAGGTATGGAGCCTATATTTGGCCTCCGAGGTGTGATTGGGGAAGAACACCGGCAGACTCAACACCTGATTAAGGTGAAACTCCGACACCACCTTCGGAAGGAATTTTGGGTGGGGACGCAGGACAACCTTGTCCCTGTGGAAGACCAGATAAGGAGACTCGACGGAAAGCGCATGATGCTCTCCCATCCTTCTGGCTGACGTGATAGCCACCAAGAAGGCAGTCTTCCACGACAGGTGAGAGATGTCACACCTGTGCATCGGTTCGAATGGCTTGCCCATGAGCTTAGCCAATACCAGCAGTAGATCCCATGGAGGTGGAGGTTCTCGCACCGGAGGGGATATGTGATCAAGGCCTTTGAAAAAGAGCCCGACCACCTTCTCTTGCGCCACCGACTGCTTCCCGGCCCGTGCCCGGTATGCAGAGATGGCTGCCAGGTGCACCTCAAGGGTCGTTGACCGAAGCCCAAGCTGAGAAAGGGACCACAGGTAGTCCAGAACGCTTGCCAAGGAGCAGGAGGAAGGGTCCAGATCCTTGCCCTGACACCAAATGGAGAATCTCTTCCATTTAAAGGCGTAGCATTTTCTGGTCGACTCCTTACAGGAAGCCTCAACACCGTCGAGGACCTCGTCGGAAAGACCCAAGGCCTGGAACTCTAGCCGCTCAGGAACCAGGCCGTCAGGTGCAGAGATTGAAGGTCCGGATGGAATACTTTCCCCTGGTTGACTGAGATCAGGTCCGGGTGGGCTGGAAGCCGCCTCGGGAGCCTGGAGCTGAGGCTGAGGAGATGTGGATACCAGAACTGGCGGGGCCAGTCTGGGGCTACCAGAATCACCTGCGCCTTGTCCCTCCTCACCTTGAGAAGCACCTTGTGGATCAAGGGAAATGGGGGAAAGGCATAGAAGAAGCTCAGGGTCCACGGCCTTGAGAAGGTATCCCCCTGCAGCGAACCCTGCTGAGGGGGGCGGGCATGAAACAGCCTCAGCTTCGCATTCTCCCTGGAGGCAAACAGGTCCACCTGAGGCATGCATGCCCCAGTGGGATAACAGATCTTGTACTACCTCCATCAGGAGAGACCACTCGTGGGACGCAGCTCCTATCTGGCTTAGGGCATCGGCCAGAATATTGAAGGCTCCTGCCACATGGATGGCAAGGAGATCTGCCTCCAGGCTGCGCACGAGGGACCAAATCCGGAGAGCTTCCCTGCACAGGGGCATGGAACGCGTCCCGCCCTGGTGGTTTAGGTAGTACATGGTCGTGGTATTGTCCGTCTGGACCTGGACCACTTGACCCCGTACAAACAGAGCCAAGGCGGTGAGGGCAAGATGAACCACTCGAAGCTCCAGCAGGTTGATGTGGCATCGGGACTCCCGAGGGGACCAGAGGCCATGCGCTCTGTGCTCCCCCAGATGGGCACCCCAACCCATCAGAGAGGCATCGGTCGATAGAGAGACCGTCGGCTCGGGGCGGACAACGGGATGCCCTCCTGCAGATGAGCTGGAACGATCCACCACTGGAGAACATTCCACATCTCCTGGGTCACTGTCACTGGCTGATCCAAAGGACCGGAGCTCTGTGACCATTGGCTAGCCAGTCCCCATTGCAGGGGACGCATGTACCAACGGACCACGCTGATGCAGGCCGCCATGAGGCCCAGGAGGCACAGGAAGTCCCGGGCAGGGCGCAATTGCCCAACCTGAAATGATTGGGCATAGGAGGAAAGAAATACAGGTTACTCACCTGTAACAGGAGTTCTAGGAATGGTATATGTTGTTCATCCACACTTATTGGCAGGTATCCTTGCCGCTTTAAATCTTGCCGGAAGGTCTTCAAGCTGGCTCCTCCCACCTACCCGGGTGGTAAAACTCTCGGCTCCGCCCCATGATGCTAGATCTGGCCCGCTGGAAGCTCAGGTTGTGCGTCGAGGTCAGGTGGGACGTGTAGATGAACAACATATACCATTCCTAGAACTCCTGTTACAGGTGAGTAACCTGTATTTCTAGGGACATGGATATGTTGTTCATCCACACTTATTGGCAGACTCCTAGCAGTTCTCCGGGAGGAGGGAGGCAAGACGCACACCCCCTACTTATGGAATAGAGACTGGAGAACAGAGGCCCCAAAACCAGCATCCCGGCGTGACTCAAGGTTGATGTGATAATGGGTGATGAAGATGTGTGCTGACTTCCAGGTAGCAGCCCTGCAGATTTCCTGGATAGGGACGTCCCTGGAAGCAGCCACCGATGCAGCAGTATGGCGGGTAGAATGAGCTCTTATCCCTCTGGGAGGCTCCATGCCCGCTAGCTTATAGCAGAGATCTATGCAGGAGGTGACCCACCTGCTTATTGTCTGCTTGGCTGCAGGTCTGCCAGATGCGGCTTCAGCGTAGGTGACAAACAGCTGGCGAACCTCTACCCGAATTTCAGCCGTGTGCTCCTTATAATAGGTGAGCGCCCTTCTAGGGTCCAAAGTATGGAGCCTGTATTCGGCCTCCGAGGTGTGATTGGGGTAGAACATCGGCAGAGTCAACACCTGGTTAAGGTGAAACTCCGACACCACCTTCGGAAGGAATTTCGGTTGGGGGCGCAGGACAACCTTGTCCCTATGGAAGACCAGGTAAGGAGACTCGATGGAAAGCGCCTGGAGCTCTCCCATCCTTCTGGCTGACGTAATAGCCACCAAGAAGGCGGTCTTCCACGACAGGTGAGAGAGATCACACCTGTGCATTGGTTCGAATGGCTTGCCCATGAGCTTTGCCAGTACCAGCAGTAGATCCCACGGAGGTGGAGGTTCTCGCACTGGAGGGGAAATGTGATCAAGACCTTTGAAAAAGTGCCAGACCACCTTCTCCTGCGCCACCGACTGCTTCCCGGCCCGCGCCCGGTAAGCAGAGATGGCTGCCAGGTGCACCCTTAGGGTCATCGACCTAAGCCCTTGCTGAGAAAGGGACCATATAGTCCAAGATGCTTGCCAAGGAACAGGAGGAAGGGTCCAGGCCCTTGCCCTGACACCAAATGGAAAACCTCTTCCATTTGAAGGCATAGCATTTCCTGGTCGACTCCTTATGGGACGCCTCAACTACATTGAGGACCTCGTCGGAAAGACCCAAAGCCTGGAACTCTAGCCACTCAGGAACCAGGCCGTCAGGTGCAGGGATTGAAGGTCCGGATGGAACACCTTCCCCTGATTGACTGAAAGCAGGTCCGGGCGAGCTGGAAGCTGCCTCGGGAGCCTGGAGCTGAGGCTGAGGAGATCTGGGTACCAGAACTGGCGAGGCCAGTCTGGGGCTATCAGAATCACCTGCGCCTTGTCCCTTCTTGCTTTGAGAAGCACCTTGTGAATCAAGGGAAATGGGGGAAAGGCGTAGAAGAGGCCCGGGGTCCACGGCCTCAAGAAGACATCCCCCTGCAGCGAGCCCTGCTGAGGGGGGCGGGCATGGAACAGCCTCAGCTTCGCATTCTCCCTGGTGGCAAACAGGTCCACCTGAGGTGTGCCCCAATGGGAGAACAGATGCTGTACTACCTCCGGCAGGAGAGACCACTCGTGGGACGCAGCCCCTATCTGGCTTAGGGCATCGGCCAGGGTGTTGGAGGCTCCTGCCACATGAATGGCTAGGAGATCCGCCTCCAGGCTGCGCACGAGTGACCAAATGCGGAGAGCTTCCTTGCATAGAAGCATGCAGCGTGTCCCGCCCTGGCGGTTTAGATAGTACATGGTCGTGGTGTTGTCCGTCTGGACTCGGACCACTTGACCCCGGAGAAACGGAGCAAAGGCGGTGAGAGCTAGGTGGACCGCTCGGAGCTCCAGCAGGTTGATGTGGCATCGGGACTCCCACGGGGACCAAAGGCCGTGAGCCCGGTGTTCCCCCAGATGGCACCCCAACCCATCAGAGAGGCATCGATCGATAGAGAGACCGTTGGCTCGGGGCGGACGAACGGGATGCCCTCCTGCAAATGAACTGAAACGATCCGCCACCGGAGAGCGTTCCACATCCCCTGGGTCATCGTCACTAGCTGGTCCAAAGGATCGCAGCGTTGTGACAACTGACTGGCCAGTCCCCACTGAAGAGGACGGATGGTCCAGCGGGCCCAACGGACCACGCTGGTGCAGGCCGCCATGAGACCCAGGAGGTGCAGGAAGTCCCGGACAGGGCGCGATTGCCCAACCAGAAATGATTGGGCAAAGGAGGAAAGAACCTCGGCCCTGTCCGCCGGGAGCCGTGCTCTGGCTCGAAGAGAGTCGAGCTCTGCCCCGATGAAAAGAATCACCTGCTCCGGCTCGAGTTCCGACTTGGCCTCATTGATGAGGAGGCCCAGTTGAGAGCAGACCTGGAGGGCCAGATCTCTGGACCGCTCCACCTCCTGCCTGGCGGGGGCTGCTATCAGCCAGTCGTCCAGGTAAGGGTACACCCGAACCCCTCGGCGCCACAGGAATGCTGTCACCACTGCCATGCATTTGGTGAAGACCCTGGGAGCTGGAGACAAGCCGAAGGGCATGGCTTGGAACTCGAAAAGGGATCCCTCTGCTCAAAAGCGAAGGAATCTCTGGTGAGACGGACGGATAGGGACGTGAAAGAACACGTCCTGCAGGTCCAGAGAGCAGAACCACATGCCGCGTTCCAAGGATGGTATTATCTGAGCCAGAGTGACCATCCTGAAGGTTCGAGACCTTAGGAACTTGTTTAGGTCGTGCAGGTCGAGAATGGGGCGCCAGCCCCCCGTCTGTTTCGGGACCAGGAAGTACCTGGACACAAACCCTGGGTCTGAGGGAGGGTCCGCCACCTCCCTGATCACCTACTTCTGGAGGAGGAGAGCGATGTCGGCTCGGCGTACCGACAGCGAGGCTGCGGACCCCGAGGCCCCCCGAGGGGCGACGGCTCTGAAGGCCGGGGCGTGCTCGAACTCTAGAGGCAGGCCTTTTCCCACCACCTCCAATACCCATCTGTCCGTGGAAATAACGGACCAGGCGGAAAGGAAGTGACGGAGCCGTCCCCCCACGGGGGGAACCTGGGGTGAGCGACGGGATTGGGAGCGACACCCCTCAACCCGTCACTGGGCAGGCTTGGAGGAGGAACCGGCCGAGGGACCTCCTGGGCCTTTACCTCCCTGCTTCCTGTTGGAGGAAGCCCCGGGCTTGGGTTTGGGATGCCAAACTCGCGCCTGCTGGCCCTGACGTTGCTGGGCCGGACGTGCCGCAGGTGCAGAGGGACGAAAGGGCTTAGGCTGTGGTCTGCGGCCTTTGTCCTTCTGTGCGGATGAGACCGAGTCCAAGGTAGCATTGGACTTTTTGATCCTCTGTAGGTGACCTTCCACCCCAGGGCCGAAGAGGTCGGTCCCCAGGAAGGGGACATCCGCCAACTTGTGCTGGGTATCCGAAGTAAAGGTGGATATCCTCAGCCAAGCCCGACGGCGCACAGCCACTGCGGCCGCCACCGACCTGGCACATGAGTCTCCAATGTCCAGAGCAGTCTGTAGCTGCTGTTTGGCCACTGCCCTGCCCTCGCACCTGCCTGACCGTGGTCTGCAGGTCCGCCGGGAGATGAGGGATCACCTCATCCAGGGAGCCCAACAAGGCATGAGAGAAATGTGCCATGAGGACTGCCGAGCTGGCCTGACGAAGGCCGAGGGAGGATGCAGCGTAGACTTTTCACCTGGCATAGTCCAATTTCTTGGACTCCTTGTCGGGAGGTTTGTCCACGTCCCTAGCGTTCCCGGCGCACCGGAAAACGCTGTCGGTAACTAACCCCTCAGCTGAGGGGTGTTCCGAAAAACCGGACAAAGAACCGGTGGGGACCGCATACTTCCTGGCCATCCTGGCCGAGGGCGCAGGACAGGAAGCAGGATGCTGCCAGAGCTCCAAGGCCGGGCCCACTATGGCCTCGGCCACCGGAAAGGCCTCCGTAGGGGAATCCCCTCGGTCCAGGATCTCCGTGAGGGGGTACCTGGCCCGCTTAGAGACAGGTTCGAGCTTCATCCCGGTAGACTCCGAGATGAGCTGAAGCAATCCCAGGTAGGACGAAGGGCTATCGTCCATCGACTGACCTCCAGAACAGAGAGGAATCGCCGTTGGACTCGGAGGAGTCCGCAAAGAGCTGCCTCGGGCCTGAGCCACCCTCCACCTGCCGAGGTCAGTCAGGAGTGAGGGTAACAGACAGCCTATGGGGCAGACCCTGAGGCGACCGAGAATCCTTGGTCGGAGCCCCAAATAATGGCTATAGAGGCGGAGGTTCCACCGGAATCGGTGGAGCAGCTGGTTTTGGCCGAACAACCGGCCTGGGAACAGGCTCCTCGGTTAAGTCGAGGGGTTGTTTCAGCCGCTCTGGTGACAGCCACTTAATGGCGAGGAGGCGGCGGGCGTCGGCTTATTCCCGGTCAGGAGGAGCTGTTGCCACATGAAGTCCTAATGTCGTCGGCGTAACTTACGTCCGAAGCCTCCCTAAAGTCCGAGGGCGAGGGCGGCGCGATGCGCTTACGCGATGCTGAGACCGCCTGACGGCAGGATCGGCTGGACCACGAAGAGGTCCGAGACAGAGACCGAGAACCTCGGCTTTTCCGAGGTCGGTCTGGGAAGTGTCGGCAGGAACCGGCACTCCCTTCGGCTCGGAGGGTTCACCCGAGGGCTCCGGAACCGGAGGCACTGGCAAGCCCACGGGATCCTCCACTCCCCCCGGGGGAACCGGGGAGAGAGAAGTCTCGGCTTCTACTGGCGACAACCCGTCCAACGGGTCGAGAAAAATCTCGACTGCGTCGACGGGAGTCTCGGTCAACCGATCTGACGGGGACACCGTGAGACCAGTGGCCGAAGCGAGCGGTCGACCGAAGTCGAGGGCTCCATTTACCGAGAGGGGCCTTCCCCAAGAGCGCCGACGGAGGGATTTACCCTTGTCCTTCTTTTTGGACCGAGAATAAGGTCAGCGATGTTGGCCCCTCTCCCTTAGTGGAGAGGGACAGACAAAGCTCCTTAAAGGAAGCTGTATAGGAAGAACCCAGAGAGAGCGGGATAAATGCCTCGGCCAAGGAAGATACGGCCTGCGCCGCCTCCTCTTCTTCGAGGGCGATCATCTGCTCGAGCTGATCCGCCGAGCACACCGTTGCGGACACCGCCGACCGGGCCTCCTTAGACTTCACCGGAGGAAAACGTTTCTCGGGACACCCCAGTTGTAATCGGGCAGCACGGTCTTCGAGGACGTAGGTCGAGAAGGAAGAGCACAAGTCGCAAGCCTGCGGGTCGTGCTCAAGGCCTAAACAGTAGACACACGTGGAGTGCGGATCCGTCCGAGACATCTTCTGCCCGCAAGGGCATCTCCGGAAACCGGGAGTCGATTTGTCCATCGCAGCCGCGAGGGATAGAAGACCGAAGTCTATTTTAGCAAAAACTTTTAAATTCGCAAAACCCGAAGAAATAGGAACCAGTCTCAAACGCAGAGCGTTCAGGAGGGAACCTGAGCTTCCAAGCGGTAAGGAAGATCTGGCGTCATGGGGCGGAGCCGAGAGTTTTACCACCCGGGTGGGTGGGAGGAGCCAGCTTGAAGACCTTCCGGCAAGATTTAAAGCGGCAAGGATACCTGCCAATAAGTGTGGATGAACAACATATCCATGTCCCTAGAACCTCGGCCCTGTCTGCCAGGAGCCGTGCTCTGGCTCGCAGACAGTCGAGCTCTGCCCCGACGAACTGGATCACCTGCTTTGGCACGAGTTCTGACTTGGCCTCGTTGATAAGGAGGCCAACTTGAGAGCAAACCTGGAGGGCCAAATCCCTGGACAGCTCTGCCTCCATTCTGGAGGAGGCCGCAATCAGCCAGTCGTCCAGGTAGGGGTACACCTGGGCCCTTTAGCGCCGCAGGAATGCTGTCACCACTGCCATGCATTTGGTGAAGACCCTGGGAGATAGAGAAAGGCCCTCTGCTCTGAAGCTGAGGAATCGCTGGTTGGACGGACGGATTGGGATGTGACAGAATGCGTCCTCGAGGTCCAGAGAACAGAACCACACGCCTCATTCCAAGGATGGAATGATCTGAGCCAGAGTGATCATTCTGAAGGTTCGAGAACTTAGGAACTTGTTCAGGTCGTGCAGATCTAGAATGGGGCGCCAGTCCCCCATCCGTTTCGGGACTAGGAAGTACCTGGACACAAACCCTGGGTCTGGGGGAGGGTCCACCACCTTCCTGATCACCTCCTTTTGGAGGAGCAGGGCAATGTCGGCTCGACAGGCTGACAGAGAGGCCGTGGACCCCGTAGTCCTCTGTGGGGTGACGGCTCGGAAGGGCGGGGCCTGCTCGAACTACAGAGGCAGACCCTTTCCTACCACCTCCAGCACCCAACGGTCCGTGGTTATAGCGGACCAGGTGGAAAGGAAGTGGCGGAGCCGTCCCCCCACGGGGGGAACCCAGGGGGAAGCAACGAGGTTGGGGGCGACACCCCTCAACCCGTCACTGGGCAGGCTTGGAGGAAGGACCAGCCGAGGGACCTCCTGGGCCTTTCCTTCCCGACTTCCTGTTAGAGGAAGTTGCAGGCTTGGCTTTGGGGTGCCAAGTGCGAGCCTGCTGGCCTGATGCAGGTGTTGCTGGGCCGGACGTGCCACAGGGGCAGAAGGGCGAAAGGGCTTATGTTGCTGTCTACAGCCTTTGTCCTTCTGAGCAGACGTGACCGAGTCCAAGGTGGCGTTGGACTTTTCGATCCTCTGGAGGTGACCTTCCACTCCAGGGCCGAACAGGTCGGTCCCCAAGAAGGGGATGTCTGCCAACTTGTGCTGGGTATCCGCCGTGAAGGTGGATATCCTCAGCCAGGCTCTGCGGCGCATGGCCACTGCGGCCGCTACTGACCGGGCATAGGAGTCTCTGTTATCAAGAGCCGTTTGGAGCTGCTGTTTAGTCACTGCCCTTCCCTCATCCCGCACCTGCTTGACCGTAGTCTGCAGATCAGCCAGGAGATGAGGGATCACCTCATCCAGGGAGCCGATGAGGGCGTGGGAGAAGTGCGCCATCAGTACGGCCAAACTTGCCAGACAGAGGCCGAGGGAGGATGCAGTGTATACCTTGCGCCCGGCATAGTCCAGCTTTCTGGACTCCTTGTCGGGGGGCTTGTCCACATCACTAGCGTTCCCGGAACGCCGGAAAACACTATCGGTGACCAACCCCTCTGCAGAGGGGTGTTCCGAGAAACCAGACAAAGAGCCGGTAGGGACCGCATACTTCCTGGCCGAGGGTGCAGGACAGGAAGCCGGTCGCTGCCAAAGCTCCAAGGCTGGGCCAACAATGGCTTCAGCTACCGGAAAGGCCTCTGTGGGAGAATCCCCTCGATCCAATATCTCCATGAGGGGATACTTGGTCCGCTTGGATACAGGCTCGAGCTGCATCCCGGTGGACTCTGAGATGAGCCGAAGCAGACCCATGAACGATGATGGGCTCTCGTCCACCGACTGTACCCCGGAGGACTCCAGGTCAAGGGGCCTGGAAAATAGGGGGGAGTCGTCGTCAGACTCCAAGGAGTCTGCGAAGAGCTGCCTAGGGCCTGAGCCACCCTCCATCTGCCGAGGACGGTCGGGAGTGAGGGTGACCGACAACCGGCGGGGCAGACCCTGACCCGACCGAGAATCCTTGGTCAGAGCCCCCAATTTCAGTTGTGGAGGCGGAGGTGCCATCTCAATCAGTGGGGCAGCTGGTTTCGGCCGAACAACCGGCCCAGACTTGGGCACCTCGACCACTGCGAGGGGTTGTTTCGGCCTTTCGGGTGACAGCCACTTAATGGCCGGGGAAAGCGATGGCGTCGGCTTATTCCCGGACAAAAGGAGCTGCTGTCACATTAAGTCCTCGTAACGTCGACGCAATTTGCGCCGAAGCCTCTCCTCTTCCGAGGAGGAAGACGACGACGAGCGGTGCCGAGACTGAGACCGCCGGTGTCGGCGGGATCGGCTGGACCGAGACAAGGTCCGAGACCAAGACCAAGACCCTCGGTGTTTCTGAGGGTGGGTCTGGGAGGGAGCGGGGGAAACCCGCTCCTCCCTCGGCTCGCGAGCCTTGACCGGGGACTCCGGCACAGGAGGCGCAGGCAAGTCCTCGGTTTCCACCAGGGGAACCGGTGATGGAGGGTTGTCGGCTTCAACAGTCGACAGTCTGTCAGACGGATCAAGAAAAATCTCAACCGCGTCGACGGGTGTCTCAGCCGGCTGACCTGACGGGGACATCGTGAAGCCAGCGGCCTTAGCTGCAACCTCGACCGAAGTCGAGTGTTGACTTTCTGAGGGGGGACCTCTCCCGCTCCCACAAACGTCGACAGTGGGACTTACCCTTCGAGTCCTTCTTTTTTGACCGAGAAGAGAGTCCCGATGGCCCCTCACCTTTCGTGGAGAGGGACTGACAAAGCTCCTTAAAAGAACCTGTGTAGGAGGATCCCAAGGAGAGCGGGATAAATGCTGCGACCGAGGAAGATGAAGATGCGGCCTGGGCCACCTCCTCTTCGAGGGCGATCATCTGTTCTAGCTGCTCAGCCGAGCCAGCCACCGCGGACACCGCCCAATGGGCCTCCTTGGACTTCACCGGTGGATAACCTTTCTTGAGGCGCCCAAGTTGGAGCCAGGCAGCACTGTCTTCAAGGATGTTAGGTGAAAAAGACCTGCACAACTCGCAGGCCTGCGGGTTGTGATTAAGCCCGAGACAGTAGACGCACGTGGAGAGCGGATCGGTCCTGGACATCATCTGCCCGCATGGGCACCGCCGAAAACTGGGAGTCAATTTGTCCATCGCAGCCGTGAAGGAAGAAGAAGACCGAAGTCCTGAAAACTTTAAAATTATTTTCGGGTGAACCGAAGAATTAGGATCCAGTCTAGATGCAGAGCGTTAAGGAGGGAAGCTGAGTTTCCATGCGGTAAGGAAGATCTGGCCGTCATGGGGTGGAGCCGAGAGCTTTACCACCTAGTTGGGTGGGAGGAGCCAGCTTGAAGACCTTCTGGCAACATTTAAAGCGGCAAGGTACCTGCCAAGAAGTGTGGATTGAACAACATATCCATGTCCCTAGAACAATGGTTTGGTGCAAGAAATTAGCTGTTCACCCGTTTCAACTGGCTATGGATAATGCTTTTATTTAGTACCAGGCAAAGTCTTTTGGTCATTTAAAATCCTTCCTAGATTTCCAAACTGATGTCATTTCAAGTCTCCTATATGATTCAGCAGAAATAGAAAGAAATGAGGGTGTAGCCAGACTAACCCGAAAGACATTGCTGTAGAACACTGCCACCTACTGAAAGGAAGGTTAGGCCCCAGAGGAGATGTAGAGAGTCTGCTACAAAAATGCTTCAGGAGAGACTCGAGATATTACTGTCCACAGTGTCCCACAGAGCCAGAGCTGTGCCTGGAGGACTGTTTTGAGAAATACCACACCAAGCTCATTTACTGGAATGACTGACAGGTGCACACATTCATCCTGAATAGCACAACGAGGCTAAAGCAGTCACTAGGTTAAAAACATTTTGGGAAGAGGTTATTTTCTTATCTCAGCACCCACAAACCTTTGTTTGTATTCTTCTGATAACCAAGTAAGGCCCACTAGGCAGAATGCCTGTTTGTAGGGGCAACCTGGGAACACTGGGGACGTTAAGTGACTAGTTCAGGGTCACAGAGAATGCAACTGAGGGGTGGTGAGAATCAAACCCAAGGCTGTACCAAACTAGATCACGGCTCATTACCCTAACCACTAGGCTATACTGTCAGCCCTTTATTCACAGGACCTTAGGCTTTGGTATATACTTTGATTTTACACTGCATGGGCAAAGTCACCTTATTTCTGATTCTGCCAGAGTATTTTGGTAATGCGAATGTGAAACACATGCAATCTTACCATGGCATTCTCTCCACACCTGCCTGTATTTCAGTATGCTTTTGTAGAAAACTTTGTAATGAGGCCCCTCCATGCCTGCATTTCTCACCTCCAGAAAATGTCAATGCATTGTGTTAACCAGGGAACAATATATAATGCTTTAAGGATTACAAAATGAAGAGTTTAAGGATGTCTGAGAAAGTATCCTCCCCCACATGTTTGCTATCTATAATTCTCCATTGAATTAAGCTCTACAGCTAAAAATACCAAATCAAAGGCAATATTTTGGCCCGTTTCTACCCAGTTATCTGGCTGTCTCATTTATCAAGTACAAACTCATACCATGTTGGGCTTCTTTGGGGAGTAATAACTATGTCGGTACCACAAACCTGTACCTCCACCAAAGGACCCTTGGTACAAAACACTCCAAACCTGCTATCACTGTACATTCAAGGGGTCTGAAATGCATTTAGCAACCTATGTGGTTTGAGCTTATTTCTGCCAGACTCTGTGGTAAAGAAACACAAATTTAACACTACTTTAAGCAGTACTCTCTCTAGAATAAAAACAAAAGTTTTCATATACAGCATCCTACTTAACTTGCTAAAATGAGAGAATTATGCAAAATTTCATTATTTTCATAGTCTTACCAAATGTAGAGGAGGATTATGGGTAAAGCATACTTCGGTAACAAGCAGTCTTACCCACTATTACAACAAGTATTTTATGCAGTTTCAGAAAATATATACTTTTCTTATGGTATCATGGTGTCCTGAGATCAATACTGTGGGTTTTCATTTGTGGGCCTACATTTTCTCCTTTAAAATATACATAGCACCCTATAGGTTTCAAGCCTATTTCAACCAAACCTTTGTGGTAAGGATACATAAATGTGGCATCATTGTAACCTGTACTCTAAGCAAAACCCACATACGTGGTGTTTGTGTACCTCCATCCTATGTTGCATAGATATTTGGTTTGCTAAACTGTGAAAATGATGCGAATTTCCATCATTTTGCATAGTTCTACCAAATGTAAAGGATTATGGGTAGCAAACATTTGGACAGCAGGCAATGTCATACATTTTTAAAAACAGTATTTTGTGCAATTTCAGAAAATATATATTTTTCTTCTGGTACCACGGTGTCCTGAATGTTTACAGGTCAGAGAATCAATGCTGTGGATTTTCCATTGTGGGCCTCAATTTCCCCTTACGTACAGTATAGTAGCACCCTATGTTTGAGCATACGTCAATCAACCCTTTGTGGTACAGGTACATAGATGCGGCATCATTATAACTGGTACAAACAGCAGAATCCACAACTGCGATGTTTGTGTACCTTCATCCTATTTTACACAGACATTTGGTTTGTTAAATTATGAAAACTGCGAATTTCCATCATTTTGCATAGTTCTACCAAATGTAAAGAAGGATTATGGGTAGCAAACATTTGGATAGCGGGCAATGTCATACATTTTTTAAAACAGTATTCTGTGCAGTTTCAGAAAGTATGTACTTTTCTTATGGTACCTTGGTGTCCTGAATGTCTACAGCCCAGAGAAGCAATGCTATGCATTGTTTCGCTGAGGGCCTACATTTTCCCCTTTAAAATACACATAGCACCCTATAGGTTTCTAGCTTATTTAAACCAAATCTTTGTGGTAAAGGTACATAAATGTAGTATCACTGTAACCAGTACTTTTAGCAGAATCCACAAATGTGGTATTTGTGTACCTCCATCCTATTTTACATAGACATTTGGTTTATTAAACCGTGAAAACTTTGTGAATTTCCATCATTTTGCATAGTTCTACCAAATGTAAAGGAGGATTATGGGTAGCAAACATTTGGATAGCAGGTAATGTCATACATTTTTAAAAACAGTATCTTGTGTAGTTTCAGAAAATGTAGATGTTTATATACCTGCCTCTTATGTTACATTTGCATTTGCTTTGTTATAACATGAAAGTTCTGTGAATTTAAATTATTTTTCATAGTTGCAAGAAATATAAAGAATAATAACATGTTGTATATATTTGGGTAGTGGGCTGTGCTACCCATTTTTACAAACAGTATTTTGTGTAGTTTCAGAAAATATATACTTTTCCCAAAATAACATGAACTTCTGGGTTTCTACAAGCAAAAGAAGCAATGACGTGCATTAAATTAGAATTTAAGTTACTTCAAGTAGAAATTAAATACAGTACTACTGCTGTAATGCGTTTCTGCATTTAAAAAGATTTTTGGCAGCCAGCTCGGTGTCGCTGGATGCCACACCTTGCGCCACGCTGGTGACCTGGGTTCAGGAACGAGCCTGGGCCGCTGGGGTCAGCATGGGGAATAGAGGATTGAGCATCCGGAGGACTGCTCTCCTCTCCCCGGGGAAGGAGACTAGTCGTCCAGCCAGCTGACTGCCCTCTAGCAGTGGCTGGAGGGCAGTATGGGTCGGGAGACTCGGAAGCCGATGTGCTTATGTTGGAGGGGAGGGAAGGGAGAAAACGGAAAATGGCCGGGGCTCCACGGACCCGTGATGGCCCGACCACTCTGGCCAGTGTCCCCGCCACCAGATTTGGCGTTCGGGTGGCGAGGGGACCACGTACCTACAGCTGGCCCTGCCGAGGAGGAGGAATCTGTGGGAGAACCTTGTGGGGGGTGGATGAGCTGGGGGTCGGGCTGAAGGATGTACCTCCTCCGAGGGCATAGCCCGTGGAGCCCGTGGAGAGGTAAAAAGTAATAACATTAAAAAAAATTTTGGGGTGCATATAGAGCACAGATATTGAGAAGTTCAGCAACATATTATAGCTTTCCATAATTCTCAGTTAAATAATACGTTTTCTGGGATCTTTTCTGCAACATTTTTGAGTAAAAATAGCATTCTTTTTACATGTCAGGCAGTGTTTCATGGTTACATGACCTGATATTGGCAAAACCTTGCTATCTATAAAAAGGCCATGGTCTGCCAATAACAAACATCAATGGTTTCCCTACTTTTCCTTGAAGGGAACATAGAGATATTTTAATTTTATATAATATTACGCAAAAATTGCCTGGCACAGGAGTGTAAAATACCCCTGGCAGCAAAAGGGATAAGTCATATTACCTCTTTAGTAACTTATTTAGAAAAAAAAAAAAAATCATGTTCTGAGAGGGTTGCATGTGCCTAAAGCGCCCTCGTGTGGCCTAGATAATTTCAAAAGAAAAGAGGCATGGTTAAAAATCTCAGAAGCAACCTCACCAGCTTAACTAGGCTTATAATAGAAGAAGACTCTGAAGATTACTTGGAGCTACTTGTTAAATCTGTTGTGCTGTGGTTCTTGGAGCGCGTTTGCTTGGATTTTGTTTGAGAATGCAAATACAACTCAGAAGAGATACAGACAGACTGGAGACAGTCCAGAGGAGGGCAATCAAGATGGTACAGGGTGTGCACTAGAAGCTCTATGATACGAGATTAATGGACATAAATATGTACACCCTGGAAGAGAGGAGACGGGGGGACATGACAGAGGACCTTTAAATACCTTATGGGGGTAACCAAGGTATAAGAAGGAACTTTAAAACAAAAAGGTGCTCAAGAACAAGGAGACGTGCTATGAAGCTGGAGGGAGGTAAAGTCAGGAGAGTTGTGAGGATGTACTTCTTCACAGAAAGAGGAGTATATTCCCGGAAGAGCCTTTGGGCAGAGGTCATTGGGGTGAAAAACAGTGGTGGGGTTCAAGAATGAATGGGACAGGCATAAGGGAATCTTACGGGGAGGCGGGGTGAATGGGCTGGAGATCAAGCAGGATCTGTGGTGATACTGTAGGTAGAGAAAAATGGGCAGACGAGGTGGGCCAAGCGGTCCTTATATGCTGGCAAATTCTACGTTTCTATGCCTTCTACATTAACAGCATGTCAATAATGAACAGAAAACACCAGCAATAGTTGATTTACATTACATATTGTTTTTGTTCTTGTTTTAAAGAGCCCTGATACCAGTTAGATATCTTTGAAAAATGTGATATACACAATTCAAGAGCTACTGACACCTCAAAGAAAACTTTAAAAAGCATAATAATTAGGTACAATTCTGCCTGAACTCCATTTATAGTTTATATATTTCACGTCCCCATTATTTACTACTAAGGAAATTTGCATGAATATATGGTCTTTATCACTTAAGAGTTTCTTTAGAGTCTATCTGCCTGTATAGCTTACTCCCTACTTCAAGTCATAATCCTCTGTTGTGCCATCACAATCTTTTGCCATGGGAGTAACGGTGATATCACAGGCATGTGTCGTACAGCACAAACAGTCTTAGAAACATGGCTCTCCCTGAAGATACCGGCTGCCTCTGTATCCCTCGATGGCTAAACCATCTTCTGGCAGGACAGAATGCACAAACGGGTGGGGGGAGGCTGCCTAGTGTATCTGAGTAACAAACTCAAAGGCCAAATGATGCCCAACAGTATAACCATAAAGGAGGCTATCCATAAAGCTCACAACTGGTCACCAATGCAAAACTCTTGTGCTCACAACAATGTACATTCATCCAAGGAAGCAAGGTACGGGCACTGCACAGTTTGCTGACCATTTTAAACTGTTCGAACAAAACTGGGAACATATCATTATCGGGGGACTTTAACACAAATTGGCTAGCCCAGGATACCGGGTCTACTAGAGACCTAATCACCAGCCTGTACCTAATGTAAATGGTCACAGATCCAACACGGAGAAACTATCACATGGGCACCTCCTCCCTTATCAATTGGCTACTTGTCAACTGCCCTAAGCACATAACTAATGTTTCAGTACTTCCTGACTCCCTAAGTGACCACTCTCCAGTGGTCTGTATGTAGGCAAACAAGAGTCTGAAAGGCCGGCCTCTGTACACAAGAAACCGATCACTAAAAAAGGGGCAGTTAGAGACCCTCAAACAATACCTAAGAATGGCTGACTCCTTTAGGTAGTATGGATGACAGTAACTAGGCCCTTGACTTATTCATAACAATATTCAACAATGCCTGTGATATATATACGCTCTGTTCAAATCCACCAAAATGAAAGGGACAACCAGCCCATGGATCACAGGCTCCCTTATCCAGCAACTGAATCATCGTGACAATCCATGGCACAAGGCCAGGGCAACTTGGAAAGTCATGTCAGTTAAGTGTTGTTTTGCAAACTGTCTCACCCTAACCCCTCTCTTGCTTCAGCAACTGATCCTCCCCCTTAGTTTTCTCAGACCATGGCCAGGCTACTCACACTGATTGGAAATGCGGCTGTTTTGTCATTATAAAGAGAGGCTGTAAGAGATACCTCCTAGCTCCTACAAGCATAAAACTGTGCCACAGATATACTATTCTTTTACACAGAATGTAAATCCCACACAGACCTGCTGAGGAATTGCTGCAGCACTGGTGATGCTCTAGTCGTGAATAACATGGGATCTTACCCCCGTGTAGGTTAGCAATGCCTGTACATGGGCCCTGCTTATTCTTTGCAGATCCATAGAAAAGAAATGCTCTGTAATCCACCCTACTCAAGCTACACCAACAGAAATATGTCAGATTCAGGACAAGGGCCTAGCTACAGTAGTCCCTCACTATAACGAACCTCGTTTTAACGAACATTCGGTTATAACGAACATTTGATGCGGCTCCCACAACATCACTCACTTTCAATAATTTTCAGCTCTCCTGAAGATCGCACTTTGATGTTAGATCCATCTGAAGATGCTCTGTTGAGCAAAACCGGTCAAGGTCATGTCTCTGTTGGAGCTGTTTTGGCTATCGTGGAATAAAAGCCTATTTTTTCACCTCATCTTCAGTCCTGGTTTGTTTTCCTTGCTGCCGTTTTGTTTTACTGTGCACGGAGGCACGTGTGGAGCAGAACTTGCTTGCACACCGGAAGATCCAGCTGATCAGCCTCTTTCACGAACAAAAAGCAAGATAACAGCTATGCTTTCTAGCAGCGGAGGAGGGGAAACAGCAAGCAGAGAGCATAATCTAGTTGTAGCAGCTGTCAAAGGCACCCCTTACCTTGCTTAACAGCTGTTATCTGATCGAAGGCACCAATCATGAAGCGGTCCAGTTATGCAGTCAAGCAGAAGCTTTCCATCCTGGACAGGCTTAAAGGCTGGCAAAAATCACCCATGAAACTGGCTTTTCCAAAAGCAAAATTTGCACCTGGAAAAAACAAGAGGGTGCACTGGGGGACTTTGGGCATTAGTGCTCCGAGGGCGATGCCCTCAAAAGGAAAAAGCTGTGCAGGGCTGATGGGGGAAATTGACAAAGCCACTCAGCTGTGGTTTGAACAGCAGAGGGCAAGTGGTGTGCCGGTGTCCAGTGCCACAGTCCAGGAAAAGGCTGAGCAGTTTGCCAAGACCATTCATGGTGCTGGTTCAAAATGTCAAGCTCCTACAGGCTGATTATAGTGATTCCAGCTGTGCTATGGCATATGGAGCATTTGCATAGTGGGGGAACAGTGTAGGTACGATGACAGTGCAGCTGCTGAATTTTGCCTAAGTTGAAGCAAGTGCTGCAGGATGGAGGTTACCTTCCAGAACAAATCTGTAACTGAGACAAGACAGGTTTGTTCTGGAGGTGCGTCTCAGATGTCATGCTGGCTAGCAAAAATGAAAGCAATGCAAGCAAAGGGTTCAAAGTCAACATGGACCGGGTTACCCTTCTCTTTGCTTGCAGTGCAACCCGGCACTCATAAGGTAAAACCGCTGTTGATCGGCAAATTCCGCAACCATGGCTGTTTCCATCACTGTAACATGGGGTCCCTTCCAGTGTAGCATGGAAACAGTCAAAACACATGGATGACTGGTGAAATTTTCAAAACATAGTTCCACCAAAGTTTCACCCCCTCTGTGAGGGTTACTCTTAGGCACATAAAGCCCCCCCCCAGGCGCTACTGCTGATGGATCAGTGTCCTGCCTCTCCCCCCCGAATGCGAGATCATGTCCCGTGATAGTAAAATTCGTGCAATGTTTCTTCCTAACACCACCACATCCAGACGACAGCCACTTGATGGTGGAATAATTGCCACCTTTAAAAAACTTTACATAAAATGGCTGCTTGGTGATCTGGTTGCTGCTGACAGTGATACAAGTGTAACCGAGTTCCTGAAAAAACTAACCCCGAGTGATGTTGTTCATCTAGCGGGAGAGGCGCGAGACACTGTCTTGGCGAGTATGATCGCCAACTGCTGGTCAGCAGCCCTAGGTACCGCTTTCACGGAGCAGCCAGATGCACCGGAGAAGGAAGATGTAGATGATGCACAGGATATTGTGGCACTGGAATACATGCTACAACTGCTGGCTGCTCAGGATACAAAGGTGGAGGAGATGATCAAAGAGTGGTTCGCACACAATGACTGCGTGCAGACTAGAGAGTACCTGACAGATCCTGAAATTGTGGGGGCTGCGATACAAGGTGTCGACGATGACACAACAGAAAAAGATTCCACAGATTTGGAGAAGGAGGTTGAGGAGGCGCTGCCCTCTACCAGAGAAGCAATAAGGTGGCTAGTGGTGGGTCTGGCGTGGCTGCAGATACAGGCGGTGGATACTGTTAAGGTTATACAGTTCAGAGAGCCGATTTTCTTTCACAGAGGATGTCACAGGGAAAGTGGCGGAGAAGCAGCAAACCAAAAAATTCCTGGACACACAAACTATTAAATCATTGAACAATGTTGATAGAAACATTCTTTATCACTAATTATATGCGGCCCACTATCTGTAGACATAATATTGTTTAAAATAAGAAAGTGCTACACATTCTGGCCCTTTGCTATGATTTTTGAAGGCCAGTGCTATGATTTTTAATGCTGAGAGGTATGCTCGGGAACCTGAAAATAAATACGGCAATGGGGCCAGATGAGATTCACCCCAGAATATTAAAAGAGCTCAGAGAGGTGCTGATGGCCCTGCTGACCACCGTATTCAAGAGATCACTGGAGAAGGGCTGTCCCAGAGGACGGCAAATGTGGTCCCTTTCCACAAAAGCAGAAGCTGAGAAGAGGTAGGCAATTACAGACCAATCAGCCTGACCTTAGTGGTGGGGAAATGAATGGAGGCACTGTTAAAGAAAAACAGAATCTGTCAGCAGATAAGGACCATACAACCCACCTAGTCTTCCCATTTCCCTATTTGATTTGGCAAATCCTACTCTTATCTGGACTACCTTTCCCCTGCTCTGTTGTACAGCAGGGTGCCTTTATGCTTATCCCTTGCACTTTTGAATGCCAGTACTGTTTTAGCTTCCACCACCTCCACTGGTAGGCTGTTCCACAGATCCACCACCCTCTTTGTGAAAAAATACTTCCTAACATTCCCCCTAAGCCTCCCTCCCACCAGCCTCATGTTATGCCCCCTTGTCCTTGTGCACTTTCATCTCTGAAATATGTGCCCTTCCTGTACCCTATTTATTCCTCTAAGGTATCTGAACGTCTCTATCATATCCCTTCTCTCTTCCAGTGAACAGATGTTTAGTTCCTTGAATCTTTCCTCATAAGGCTTGTGGAGCAGTCCATGTATCATTTTTGTTGCTCTTTTCTGAACTGCTTCCATTCATTCTATGTCCTTCCTGAGATGCGGTCTCCAGAACTGGACACAGTATTCCAGATGAGGCCTCACCAGTGATCTATACAGTGGCATCACCACTTCACTCCTCCCACTGGTTATGCCCCTTCCTATGCATCCCAGCATTCTGTTTGCTTTTTCCACTGCTTTTTCACATTGTTTGGCTGACTTCAGGTCATCGGATATGATAATCCCAAGGTCTCTCTCTCCTGATCGGTGGTGGCTGGAGCATGCCCCGTATTCCTCTCTTGGGTTTCTATGTCCAAGGTGCATTATCTTGCACTTCTTAGCATTAAACCCAACTACCAAACCCTTGACCATTTCTGAAGTAGTCTTATGTCATTTCTCATTTTATCTATCCCCTCCAGTGTGTCAGCTCTGTTGCAGATCTTAGTGTCATCTGCGAACAGGCGTACTTTCCCCTCCAGTCCCTCTGCAATGTCACTTATGAAGATATTGAATAGAACTGGACACAGCACTGATCCCTGTGGAACCCCACTGATCACCTCCCCCTCTTCTGATTTTATGCCATTTACTACCACCCTCTGGGTCCTGCCTTTTAGCCAGTTTCCAACCCATTTTACCACTTTACAGCCCACATCCAGATTCTCCAATCTGTTAAGCAACCTTCTGTGAGGAACGGTGTCGAAGACCTTACTGAAATCGAGGTAGGCCACATCCACTGCCCCTCCCTGATCCACAACCCTGGTCACCCAGTTAAAGAAATCAATAAGATTAGTCTGACAGGACCTACCCTCAGTGAATCCATGCTGCCTTGGGTCTTTTGCACTGCTCGACTCCAGGAACTTCACTACCTTCTCCTTAAGCAGAGACTTCATCAGCTTCCCCACCACTGAGGTCAGGTTTACAGGTCTGTAATTGCCTGCCTCCTCCCTACTTCCAGTCTTGTGCAGGGGGACCACCTTTGCCCTCCTCTAGTCCCCAGTGATTGGTTGAAGAGGGTTGTCAGCGGACCTGCTAGGACTTCCCTGAGTTCCTTTAACACTCTAGGGTGAATCCCATCTGACCCCATTGCCTTGTCTGTCTTTACTTTCTTAGTTCCTCCAAGACTCTATCCACTGTAAATGGATTGGTATCCACCTCTCCCCCTGTACATCTTTCCTGGTGAGTCTTGGCCCTTCCCCTACCTCTTCCTTGGTAAATACTGAGCAAAAATATTTGTTCTGTATCTCAGCTTTTTCAAGGTTATCCTCCACCAACCCATCCACCCTCCTTTAGCCTAACAATACCATTTCTGGTCTTCTTCCTCTCGCTAACGTAACGGAAGAAGGTCTTGTCCCCCTTCTTAATATCCTGTGCTATTCCTTCCTCCGTTCTTGCCATAGCCCCTCTGACAGCTTTCCCAGCTTCTCCAGACATTTCAGTCTGTCTTCTTCTTTCTGTACCTCTCTGTATTTCCTGAATGCCTTACTTTCTTCTGGCACTTTCTTGGCTACTGACTTAGAGAACCACAGTGGCCGCTTCTTTCTTTTGTTAAGCAGTATGACAAATTGACTTGTCACTCCTGCTATGGATCTCTTAAGCCTAAGCCACTGTTCTACCCCTCCTCCCCCATATCTTCTGCTGCCAGGGCAATTCTGAGCTGTTCCCCCATCTCCACGAAGTTGGCCTTCTGGAAGTCTAGAATCTTAATCTTTGAATGGCTTTCTTCTGCCAACGTGCTGACTATAAAACACACAATTCTGTGGTCACTGGTACCAAGGGGAATGCCCACCTCAACATCCATGTATGTGTCCCTATTTGTCAGCACTAAGTCCAGTACAGCCCCTTCCCTGGTGGGCTCAACCATTCCAATCTGCATCCGGCATGTTGAAGTCACCCATTAGTAGTACTTCCCCTTTGGTTGCCATATTATGGATGGCTTCCCCTAATATTAGATCTATAGCCTCCCCCTGTGCGGGAGGCCTGTAGATTACTCCAGCACGGATGGTTGTTTTGTTCCCAGAGTTGACCCACAATGCCTCTGCTTCTTCCCTGGATCCGTAAGCCTCTGTAACTTTAATCCCTTCCTTTACATACATAGCAACCCCTCCTCCCTTCCCTATCCTTTCTAAAAAGTGTATACCTTGGTGTGGCTGCATCCCAGTCATGGTTCTCTATGTACCATGTTTCCATAATAGCCACAATGTCCAGGTTTGTGTCTGCCATCAGCGCCGTTAGGTCTGGGATTTTGTTTCTCAGACTGTAGGCATTTGTGCACATTACCTTCCACTCTGTGTACCCCCTTAATGTTCCTTGTTTATTGGTCTTTGCATTGCACTGCATTAGTAATATACCTTCTGTTCTATCTCCCATTGTAACCATGGTGGTTTTACGGTTGGATATTACACTAACTATTGGGTCCTCACTGCTTTCAGTTATGTACTCTGGGGGGGGGGCTATGATGATCCCCTTGACTGTCTATGCCTCCCCCTTAGTAAGTTTAAATGACTACTAAGGATGTACTTAAACTTCTCAGAGAGGAAACTTCTCAGAGAGGAAACCTTTGCCTCCTCTGGATAGATGCAGGCCATCTGGAGAACATAGTCCTTCATCCCTCCAGGTGAGGTTCCAGTCCCCAGTGAAGCCATACCCCCACCTCTCTGCACCATTTCTTCAGCCATTTGTTGATTTCAATGATGTGGCTGTCCCTCCCTTCCCCGTTGCCATGGACAGGTAGCAACTCCGCGACAGTGACAGAGTGTGCTGCTTGCCCAAAACTCCGCTCCAGCTCCCTGAACTCTTCCTGTACTCTTCCTACATCTATCCCCCTCTCTAGCCAGGTTATTAGTCCCCAAGTGAACAATGACATCCAGCTCCCCCCTCCTTGCTACCGCCCTTGCAATCCTAAGGATTCACTTGCCCTCCTTCTGAACTGCGCCTCCAGGTAGGCACATTACTTCCCTCTCACCACTGCTACCTGACCCCAGCTCAATCCCCTGGACAATGGAGTCCCCAACCAGGATTTGCTTCCTCCTCCTCCTGAGTGTTATCCTTGCATCTGCCCTTTGGGTTCCATCCTGGATGACCCCCTCAACCCCCATGGTGTTCACGTCCGGAGATGCTGCACAATCTTTATGCTCTGCCAGGATGGCATACGAGTTGTGAAGTGCCACCAGCTGGGGGATGTGCCTCTGTGCTGCCTCCCACACCCTCCCTGAGCCCACCGTAGTCCATCATTCCCTCCTTCTTGGCAACCTCTGAGGGGGCAGTGGTGGACATGGTGGTCTCAGTATGGGGGGGGGAGAAGGTTGCCTGTATCCTCACCAACTCTGCTCCAAGTACAGCTACCTCCTCCCTCAACACCGAGAGGTGCCTGCAGATAGGGCAGCACCGCAGCATCCAGAAGGTCTTTCTGAACACTGCTGCCCCACATCCGCTGCAAAGCACCACACCTATTATCTTCTTTCTACTATCCTTGCCCTAACTGCCCCTTATTGCCCTGTACCCTCTGCTGCTCTTTTCTTCTATACCATGTCCAGTGCCCAGCTATATATATTTGTACTGTCAATACTCTTTAGTGGTATAATTCATCAAGGAATGAAGATTTATATTAGGATGTAGTGTGTTTCTGTGTTGTATACGGAAATTAGATGGCTAATAGTGTGTGTACGCAGTCAGCTGGTACCATATGATATCATAGGTTAACGGTAAAAATGAAGTGATGCGCTAGGGGTGGGGGGATGGGCCCATCCTGACCACCAGAGACAATCAGCCACACCAGCAAACCCCACAGAAACACTTAGCTGCACCCTCAAAATCCCCTAAACAGGTAACTTTCCAAATGAATCCAGAAAGCAACCTGGTACCAACTGAAAACAACAATAAGCTACAAAAGAAACAATAAGAACAGCAATAAAATCAGCAAAAATCAACAGTCACTTCCCTGAAATGAACTGCTTCCTTCCTCTTCTAGCCCCTTATGAAAATCCAACAAGTAAGCAGCTACACCACCAGGGAGGTGATGACACCAGGGGATTGTGTAATTTCTTGAATCTAGCAGAGCACAGGATCCAAGGCAGCACAGATTCTCAACGGGAAGGTCATGTCAAACAAATCTAATAGATTTCTTTGACTGGGTGACCAGGGAGCTCAATCAGGAAAGGGTGGTGGATGTAGCCTACTTAGATTTCAGCAATGCCTTTGATACTGTCCCACTCAGAAGGTTGGCAAACAAGTTAGGCAGCATGGGAGTGGACCCCAAGGTGGTGAACTGGGTCAGAAAGTGGTTGAGGGCAGGACATAGAGAATGCTGGTAAATGGGGTTCATTCTGAGGAGAGGGAAGTGACCAGCGGGGTTTCACAGGGATCAGTCCTGGGACCAGTCCTCTTCAATGTCTTCATAGTTGACACTGCGGAGGGGCTGGAGGGGAAATTGTGTATTTCTGCAGACAACACTACCATCTGCAACAGGGCTAACACTCCAGAGGGGATAGAAAAAAATGAGAAAAGACCTAGGTAGGTTGGAGGAGTGGTCAGAATTGGGGCAGCTAAAATTCAATGCAAAAATGTGCAAAGTCATGCATTCGCGGGGCAGAAATTCTGGGGAGGTGTATAAAATGGGGGGGGGGGGTACTGGCAGCCACCAAGCAGGAATGGGACCTGTGGGTACTCATATCGGATTATCTAAAGGTGATCAAACAATGCGTGAAGGCGGTGGGGAAAGCCAGTGGGATGTAGGGCTGCCACCTTTGGGTGAGGCAAAAACCGGATCCTTTGCTCCGCCCCTACCCCCTCCCCTTTTCATGACTCATCACGCATTGCTCCTCCTAGAAAGCAGTTTGTTATATCAATAAAAGACAACGCTTAAAGCAACAGTTCAACAAAAATGTTAAGATACTGTACTGTACCTGTTAAAGTTACTTTCCTAGGTTCTTCCTAGTTATTTAATTACTTATGTATTTAATTTATTTATTGACATTGGTTTATCAGATAAACACACAGATATAAAATAAATTTTATTTACATATATGATCTGGGGTGAGACAAGGAAAATACTGTAAATAGCATACAACAGTATGCATGGTATGAAATAATACATAACAAAGAAATTATTTCCTATAATGTGTACTCTATTAAATCTTTCTCTGGTTCCATTTCCTTTTCATGTCTACAATACTATTTCAAAGCCAAAGAGGTGACCACACTTTTTTCTTGAGGAAAAAAAAAATTAAAACATTTAAAAATGCCTAAATTTTGTTACAAATCAAAATGTTTACCAGCAAATAAAAAGTGGAAGACAACTGGCTCTGTTATTGAAAAGGTGGGGGCAGCTTTTCTGCTATGCCACTTTAAAATGCAGTGGAAAAGATTAGGTTAAGTAACTCCCAGAATGCCACTACCCTAAACCAGAACCTGACCAATGACTTTAACAGGGTATTGTCATGGGTTACTAGTCACAAGCTGGTCCTGAACCTGAAAAAGACACAGGCTATGCTCTTTGGCTCAATGGCTAAAATCAAAGCCTCATCGGCCTGCTTACACGTCACCAGCGCAGATGGATCCTCACTACCCATAGTGAGCTCCATCAAATATCTGGGGGTAACACTTGACCCCCAACTTGACATGGGTAATCATATCCTTAACATCTGCAGGGCGGCAAACTGCAAACTGGGTCTGGCCTATAGGGACAAGTATAACCTTACACCGGCAGCCAGGCTTGCCCTAGTAAAGGGTGTGCTCCTTCCCTCCCTCAGCTATGGGCTGCACCTATTTGCTCGCTCTCCAAAGACACATCTCACCTGGTGGTACACTGCTTACAATAACATTTGTCGTTTTGCCTTGGCTGCCCCCCTACTCACCCACCGTTGTGAGCTATATGAGAAACTCTGCTGGCTCTCACCAGCTAGATACCTTGATTTTGGTTTGGGATGCCTCTCTGGCAAAGTAATCAGAACTAGCACCCCCCCAGGGGCTGGCCCGGCTTCTGCCTAAACTGAATCCCACCCCCTACCAACTTAGGTCTCTCACATCAGGGATGCTCAAAGTCCCTCCTACCCAGACCCTCCTGGGGGATCGGGACTTTGCCAAAAGTGCGCCCAGACTCTGGAATTCGCTGCCTGTGGATATCCGAGCTGCCCCTTCCTATCTGAGTTTTCGAAATTCCCTGTGGGGTTTCCTAAAACTAGCGTCAGAGTGTGACTGCCCCAAACCTCCTTAGAGTAAAGTGTCAAATTGTTTTGTCTGAACCTCCCCAGGGTGTCTCCACTGAATTCCTGGAGATATTTTCCCCACTGTATCAATGACTTCTGTCTACTCCTGCCTAAAAAGCCTTGGGCATTTTTACACCCATTATTGCTCCACGGTCATAGGCTAACCATGACACATTGCACCTTGGTCACTTGATAGAAACTTGTACTACCAAGTGTTTCTGTTTCTGTCTAACATGTGCATATTTAGAAAAATGTGATGAGCTGTATATACCTGTCCGCAATCCAACTAGCCTAGGGGGTGTATACGACAATGTTATAAGTTATATTATGACCAATCTAGTCCTTGAGCTATCCTCCACTCCTATGTATGATGACCTGTATATATCTGTCAGTTGAACTAGCTAGTCTAGAGTGTATAATCTGAAATGTGCTTACTACTATATGTTTCCCCTAGCGTCAGATGATGCATTTCCCACGTTTGTTTACTGTGACAAAAAACTGTACTCTCTTTGCCATGTCTCCTTGACTGTTGTTCCTCATGTCGTATTCTCCCGGGTCGTTCCTGAAAATAGGCATAATACTTGTCTAGTGTACTCACCCGGTAAACAAAAGCTAAATAAATAAATTAAATAAGTGTTAATGGCCATACTTTACACCTGCTAGGTTGACTGCTTTCACAAATAAAAGGCTATATTGACAACATAACTTGTTTCTACCCTGGATATGTAGCTGAAACAATGACTGATATGACAAAAATCTGTTTCAAAAGTATGTGAGCACTCAAAATGCCTCAAAATCCTGACCAGCATGGAGCAAAACCTGATTACCTGATAGGGACCCTGAAAAACTGATCACCAGGTAAAAAACCTGACAGGCGGCAACCCTAGACTGGGATGCTGGGGTGCATAGGGATAGGTATCACCAGCAGAAGGAAGGAGGTGGTTATGCCACTGTACAGATTGCCGGTGAGACCTCAGCTGGAGTACTGTGTCCAGTTCTGGAGACCACATCTCTGGAAGGACACAGACCGACTGGAGGCAGTCCAGAGGAGGACTACAAAGATGGTATAGGGTCTGCATGAAAAGTCCTATGAGGAGAGGCTAGGGGAACTTAATCTATATTCCCTGGAGGAGAGAAGAGAGACAGAGGGACATGATAGAAACGTTCAAGTACCTCAGGGGTATAAACAAGGTACAAGATGGTAGCATCTTTCAAAAAAGAAGATGTGCAAGAACAAGGAGGCACAAAATGAAGTTGGGGGGGGGGAGGTTGAGGGGCAACATGAGAAGTACATTTTCACTGACAGAATGGTGGATGCTTGAAACGGCCTCCCAAAGGAGGTGGTGGGGCAAAAACAGTAAGGGAATCCAAGAATGTATGGGATAAACATAAGAATACCCCAGAGACAGGAAAGAAAGAGTGAGCTGCAGATCAGCTAGGATCTGTGGTTGAAATAGGCAGGAAAAATGGGCAGACTGGTTGGGCCACACAGTCCTTATCTGCCACCAACTTCTATGTTTTTATGACTGACTAGTTTTAAAAAGAATCAGTATTTCTATACACTGTTTTGGTGTGACTGGCTCTTTAACTGAATGCTGATATTTGACGGATTTATTTATATATCTAAAAAAGGAATTGTTGTAAAGTATTTTAAAAGAAAATATGGGGGGGTTGCTGTTTGAAATGAACAAGACGTCTTTTCCCACAATTCAGAATCTGACCTTACAGGGCAGGCTGGTTTTGTGGTTGTTGGGCTGAATATTAATCTAGATTGAAGTGGAGTTCTTGGGTTGTATACTGTGCTATATGTTAATAGTGTCGCTGAGACCACTCTTACGGTTGTAAGAGTGGTCTCATGCGCATTATTAGGGTATGAGAACCACAGACTGAAGGTGAGCGGTTCTGATACTCTAAGAATGTAAATGAGACCACTCTTACAACCCTAAGAGTGGTCTTGGCGACAATATTAATATATTATTGATCAAGCTTGAGAAATAATATATTAATTTTTACAAAACCTTACCTGAATGTGTCAGTTTCCAGGGCAACTGCACTTGAGACATTCTTCACAGAATAAGAGTGTCTCACGGGCAGAGGAAAGGAGTGCTCCGGTTGGTCGGAAGTGCAGGTGCCCCCCCCAATCTATAACTGTATTTATTTATTTTACCAGAATTGATCCACTAAAGAGCTGGTGACACATTCAGGACAACTTTAACAAAACCTAATATTTAGACACAGCCCAGCTTGTATTTCCAATTAGTACTGTATTCCTCCTCCTCCCCATTATTTATTACTTAGGTCATTTGTATGAAACAGGATCTTTGCTCCTGAAGTGTTTGTCTATTTCTGCTACTTTCTCCCTACCTGAAGTCACGGAGCACTGCCTGTGATATCACAGTTACTCCCATGACAACAGATTGTGATGTCACAACAGAGGATTATAGCTTGGAGTAGGGAGTAAGCTACAGAAGCAGATGGACTCCGAAGGAACTCTAAGGGATAAGATCAGATATCCATGCACACTTCCTTAGTAATAACGAATGGGGAGGAGAAATATACAAATATAAATGGAATGCAGGCAGAGCTGTACCTAATTATTATGTTTTTCTAAAGTTTTCTTTGAGGCGTCAGTAGCTCTTTAAGGCTAGCTCACTTACAAGGGTGTCCTGGGACAAGCAATTACAACATATGATATAAAACACATGACTTGGATAACTGACAACAAAAGTAATAAGGAACAACAGACCAATGATACTTTATAACTGTCAAATCAAAACCAAACGTTGCGCAGAACTATTTATTCATGCTGGGGGTGCTCTCCATGACGTCGGCACCTCACTGGAACCACAGCAAGAGAACAAATACAGGAGAGGCATGCACAGGGAGAGTTCCATTATGAATAAATGGCACTGCATGGCCCAAGAATGCTGCTTCATTTTAAAGTAAGTCAGCCCAATGACGACAAAACTAGCCAGCGTTTATGGTCCATTGCTAAATTAAGGGGTAATGAGTCTTTGGTTTTTTTAACTATTGTTTTTGTCCCCTACTAGAAAACCACATCCATCTGCCTATGCACAGGATATGGCTGCTGCCTAGCCCTGTCACCCGAATGCACCACAGAGGGTCCCTTATTTGCCCTGTGCATTACCTCTAGTAGGGCCCCATTGGGGTAGCATCCTCTCTGGAATTCTAAAGTCGACAGCAGAGACCTCTCTCCACTGGTGGACAGGAGGCACTAGGCCCAAGCAAGTTGAGGCACCATCCTGCCCGGCTGATGATTTATTTATGTTCTGCCCTCCCTTAGATACCAGCTGTGAATGTACAATATACGCCTTGCAAAGGGCGTCCACAGAGCCGTCGCCAGCTGACCTCTTCCACCTGTGGGAACTCAGGTGATGTTTCTGCAGCGGCAATCAGACATACTCTCACGTGAGGAAGTGAGCATCCAATGACATACTCAAATCTGCTTACCCCACCACCCCTCCAGCACCCCAGGCTCACTCCTGAACCGGAGTCGCCTGTGTCCCAAGAGGCAATGGTACTGGAGGAATGACTGTTTTACTGTTCATTTTAAAATGCAACACAGATTCCTATTATCAAGTATTATTGTAATTTAGTTTATAACCAAAGCAGGAGCTGCGGAACAGTCCAAAATTTCATCTGGGAGCTCAAAGAGTGGCAGGCAGACAGGGGGATGGAGTGGTGTTGGTATTAGCACACTTGGATTTTATGTAAGAAAACAAAGCATACTCCTCATATCACATGGACTATCAGGAGTTGAAAGAGAGCTCTGAACCAACAGATATCATCTGGGAGAGAAAGGACAAAGCCACACCAGATCCCATTCTACTAGAAGTATTTGCACAATAATAATAGGAAATGTATTATATGGTGAAATGGACCGTTAAAGCAAGGCAGCCAGGGACCTGTAAGTGAAAGAAAGTTAGGTACTCCACTAGGTTGCTCCAGTGTGTATGTGGGAAATTAAAAAAAAAAAAGGAACCATTTGGGTTGATGTGTCACATGATACTGCAGAATTTTAGTGCTTGGGTGTGTCTTTAAGGCTGCTTAGCAAAGATAAAAGCAGATTTCTTGTTAGGCTGCTGGGCAAGGCCAAAACCAAAATGCAAATTTCACTGTTTCACCACTCTGAGGGAAAAAACGAAAGGGGGGAGGGAAAGAGGAGCACGGAGCAACTGCAGCACAGCTGTAATGCAGTGTTACATACTGTGTAGTGATAAATAGCCTCACATCACACAGAAAACATTTGTTTTTATTTGTTCCTCAGTTTACACATTTGGCCCCCCCCCCAAAACAAAGATAAGCAGAACACAAGGAGAGGTATTCCAAATTGCCAGTGCAGTCAGCTTGGTGCTGCTGTAGGTTCATGTCCTGCTCTCTGTGTTGCTGTAAGTCCAGGTCCTGGTATTGTCAGTCCTTATCACGTTGCTGTTGGGGCCTGTGTGCCTTGCTATATAGTTTGGTTTGTGTGTGTGACAGCATTGTTAATCATGCAGAGCTACACCGACCAAGCCTTCAGCTGAAGCACCTGAGCTGTGTGCAGCCTTCAAGCTCCTCAGTCCAAGCCTTTACTGCCACTGGCTGTTGCTGCTACTACTGTCGTGAGTTCCTCAGTTGATCACGCTCTCCAGTAAAGTAACCCACTGGTGCGCAGTGAGCCTTTTATCGAGCTCCCTCTCTTGACGGGACACTTGATGTAAGCCACTAGTACATGGCAGGTCTCTTCCCGGTTCTCCACTCCCGTCTTTGGAGGGAGATAGTTTGACGTATGCCACCACTGAGTGGCACAAGTCCCCCCCCCCGCTGTAATCCAGCGGCATGCAGTGGGTTTCTTTTCCAGGAAACCTCACTGAAGAACACATTAATATTTTCCAATCTTTAATTTCCATTTACTATACAAACAGAAGGAATGAATGGAAGGAAAATGCAATACAACCAAAATGAAGATGATAACTTGTGCTTATTATCTTGTGTTTGCAATCAGTTGCTTCTACTTGGACCCCCCGACGCATCTGGAAAAAAGTTGTTACCAGCTCACTATGTCTTTCCTGTAAAACGTTTGAAATAAATTTAGCATTAAGATACACAGCCAGTAAAACTGAATATTTCCCTTTCAAATGGTCCCTATGACTTGTTCCCCTGCTTATTGAATTTGGTGGTTTGAATTCAGGTACATGAAAAATAGCAGACTGCTTTTGCTATGGAATCCACCTGCTGTCTTAACTAATTAAAAAACACATCACCCTGGAAACCAGTTTTGTAACTAGCTGGGGTGCAAGTTCAGATCCTAACAGAAAGAATAATCCTATTCAAAGTTCTGCTGTTGGCAGTGATTCTGTTAATACGGTAAATGTTTTCTCGTTTTGCACCCCCCCCACCTTACTGAAAAAATTAAAAAGAAAGGCCTCTTTAGCAAGAGATGGTTACAGCCACACTAACAGACACAGCTATTATTAGGCAAGTTGCTCCTTTTGTCAAAGAGCTGCTTTTTTTTTTTTTAGACTTTGTTTATCTCCAACCCTTGGAGAACTCCTTCCAGCGACCTCGGGGGCTTCCAGCCTCTACCTCCGGCCGTGGCCATTCACTCTCCCCCCTCGTGCCACCAAGCACCATCTCCGGGTCTGAACCCTCCAGAGGTAGGGCCGCCCTATCCACCCAGGGCGCTCTATCTTTAAGGGGCAAAGTGTCCAGCACACACGAGCCCTAGCGGAGAGAGAAGATGGCCCGGATGTGGGAGTGTGGGCTGTGAAGATCGAGGTGCCTTCATCTATCCCCAGGATTGGGGTATTTCTTCACTTTTTTGTTCCCGTTCCCTCCCCCCAGAGCTCGTCCGGCAAGGCAATGTAAGGCTGTAGCTCCGCCCACCCCCTGGCATACACCGCACTGCTCAGTCGGCAGCCAGAGGTAAGCTCTCCATGGCCGGCGTCTCCCACCAATAGCCGGAAGAGAGGCAGTCCCTCCGGACGCCAATCTCTTTCCCCTGCCGACTCCCTGGCTAGTTCCCTGACCTCGGGTCGTCAGCGGCGCCGAGGGTGTGGCGTCCAGCACCTCAACCCTCAGCGCCACCGGGCCGGTGTCAAAGAGCTGCTTGATCTGTAACAGAACAGAAATCAGTATGTTGAGCATCATTTTATCATCATATCAGTAAGACTATGGCGATGGAGCCATTTGAACCTTTCATGTTGAACAAGGTAAAGGGTGCAAAACATATTGGGACCTTCCTGGTAACAGAACCCAGGCCCCCCAGACCATGGACTAAGTGCACAGGCTGCTGACTCTGCATACTTAGATATTTATTTAAATACACATTTCTCAAAACCAAGGCTCTGTACAAAAAGCAACACAAGATAAAATAAACGAGGACAAAATGAAACACTGTACAGACACCAGCATAATAAATATGTTATGCAAGTAATCACTAATAACAAAACATTATACATACAATTTGTGCAGTGCAGCAAGGCTAGCTATATCAGTCACCATCACACCTGTCTGAAATGCCGATTTCTTTTTTTGCAATCAAAATGTATTAAAGATTTTCAGTATGAACATCAACATTGACATACAGACAGTAAATAGCATAGTACATTGCATTTAGCCTACCCGCTAAAAAAACATTACACCTAAGGTAAAAGAAAAAGAAAAAATATACACACAAGAACAATGAGACATTAATGACACTAACTAAAAAAAGGGCACCAGGTAATGGGAACTCAAACTTTCTACGAGGCTTTCTGTAGCTACGGCTTGGGAACTAGCTGAACCTCTCTTGTCTTTGTGCTGATCTTTTAGCACTTATGTCTCACCTCGAAGTAATGTGTAATATGTGATGCAGGGTACCTCTCTCACCCCCCCCCCCCCCAAAGGATTCCTACCCGGTCTCTGCAGTTCCCCACTTATAAAGAGATGGAAGGTAACCCACCCCTGGGAAGATGTCCTTTCCTACCCCACTGATTAAGTGGAGTTAGCCAACGCCTCCAGAATCTTGATGCCCTCCCTATCCACCATAAAAGCTGCTTAAGGCATACCATCTACTTGCATGCTTCATGAGCCGGGTCATGACATTTGCAATGGAGTCAAGCAGGTTTTCACATCAGGGCAGAACAGAGTGAAGCAACTTCATTTCTATTTAAATTAGGAGGACGCAAGAAAGGGAATCACTGTTTATGCCTACAAACTACATGGGTATACAGAAAACAGGCTGAGGGAATTTTTTCCCTTTTATAGGTAAATCAAAACTTGAACCACAGAATTCTTTCACAACCCCCAAGATTCTGACCAGAGGCCCATGTCCATGAGCTTGATTGATCAGAAGGCCTTTCTGCAGCATGGAAGCCAAGAGTCCACTCAGGACGGAAAATCCAAAAACCGAGAGGTAAACACAGAATGGCGGCTGCAGCACAGTACTCACAACCATGCTGCCGGATGGCAGTCTAGTCAAGCTTCCTATTCATAGTATCATAGTAACGTGTCTGCAGAAAAGGACCACTCTGGTTCATCTAGTCTGCCCATTTCCTACCCACCCCTACTTGTCTCCATTTCCCAGGGATGTTTTCCTCTGCCCACTAGCCAACCTTTTGTCTCTGTCCCATGCCCTCTTGAACTCCTCCACAGTCTTGGCACATAACACATCATTAGATAATCTGTTCCAGGGTTCCACCACCCTTTCAGTGATATAACATCTCCTTACACTGCTCTTAAATCTTCCCCCTTCCAATCTTAAATTATGACCTCTTGTTTTAACTCCTACTTTCCTTTTGAATAAGCTACATTTATTCACTTTATTTATTCCCTTCATATACTTAAAAGTCTCTATCATGTCACCTCTATCTCTCTTGTCTTGTATGGCTTCTCTTGCATACCTTGCACCATCTTTGTTGCCCTTCTCTGAACCCTCTCCAACCCATCTATATTCTTTCTTAAATGAGGCCTCCAGAACTGTACCATGTACTCCAGGTGCGGTCTGACCATGGTCTTACATAAAAGGCATCAATACCTCCCTCTTTCTGCTTGTTATTATACCCCTTCCTATGCACGCCATCATTCTATTGGCTTTACCTACTGCCTTACTACATTGGTCTCCTACTTTAAAGTTGTTTGCGATCATAATCCCCAGGTCCCTTTTCTGTTCTGTTTGCTCTATCAGTTCTCCACCCAGTAAGTACTCAGCCAGTGGATTTTTACACCCCACATGCATCACTGCACACTTCTTAGCATTGAACTTAAGCTGCCAAATGTCCGACCACTTCTCTAGGGTGCTCAGATCTCTTCTCATGGACTCAACCATTCTTGCTATGTCAGCCCTATTAAATAACTTTACAACATCTGCAAAAATACACACTTTCCCTTCAAGTCCCACTGAAATATATGTGAAAAAGAATTGGTCCTGGGGCTGGCCCGGTGGCGCAGAGGGCTGAGGCGCTGGCACCTTACCTTGCCCTACGCCAGCGACCCAGGTTCAGGAACAACTTCGGGTGCCGGCTCGGGGTGGGGGATGGGTTGGAGTGGGACTGAGCGCGGCTATCCCCACCAAAGGGATGGACACCCGCCTGTCTGTAGTCCTGCTCTCACCGGGTGGCGGTCCAGTGGGTGAGTAGGCGGCAGGGTGCGGTAACGCAAGTCAGGAGAGGAGCATAAGGGGCCATTAGATCCTGACGTGTGCCTCCAC
Organism: Neoceratodus forsteri; assembly: GCA_016271365.2. NCBI lineage: Eukaryota > Metazoa > Chordata > Ceratodontiformes > Ceratodontidae > Neoceratodus > Neoceratodus forsteri. Next base: position 1,829,585,279 of record CM057456.1, on the reverse strand, counting down.
GGACGCACATGCATGTGTAAGCCGTGGTCTCGAGGGGACGGGGAGAAAAACTGAAGAAAAAAAAAATATATATATATATACATGCATACTGTACATATACATATATATATATATATATACACACACACACACACACACACACACAGTCAGCACTTGTTTATCCGGCTCTCATTTATCCGTTTCTCTCATGTGTCCGTCTTTGACTGCATGATTTTTTATTTCACATTTTGTTTACACTCGTTTATCCGTCCCTCGCGTTGTTTCCGTTGCCCATCCTGCCTGTTGTCTCTTATGTAGATCTCAATGTTTACTCTCAGATAACTGACCCTTTTCATTCCCAGTAGAGTATTGTATAGAAAACCACAGACCAAAGCAGGCAAGGCAGTCACAAACCAAAGCAGCCACAGACCTAAGCAGTCACAGCAGACAGAGATCAAACTGCAGACCGAAACATCCAGTTTCCACTTAACCGTTTCTCTCAGATATCCGCGCCTGACCTGAGAAGAGAAGGCAACGGATATCTGAGTACTGACTGTATATGTGTATGTATGTATATATATATATATATATATATATATATATATATATATATATATATATATAAAAGGATTGGTCCCAATACTGATCCCAAAGGAACACTGCTCATCACCCTCATTATCCTAGAATGTACACCATTTACTACCACCCTCTGACTTCTATTCTTCAGCCAGTTTTCCACCCATCTAGTTATTTTCTGTCCCACCCCCAGGCTCTCTATTTATTTACCTAGCCTACGGTGAGGAACAGAGTCAAAGGCCTTACTGAAGTTCAGGTAGGCCACATCAACTGCACCCCTTGATCAATAACCTTTGTTACCCTATCAAAAAATTCAATCAGATTGTCACTCGACTCAGTGACAGCCGCAATTTCAGCAAACTGGGAGTAAGTGAACTCCAGCACTCCCAGAGCCTCTTGATTCATCATCTGCTCTTCTTGGCCAGTCCAACTACCACCAAAAGTCCCAAAGTTTTAACTTGCATTTAAACTTGGGGACCAAGAGGCTAACCAAATAGCCGTGGGAAGGTTGCTCCAAAGAATGGGAGGCAGTGACAGAAAAGGCTCTGTTCACATCCTGCTGTAATGAAGTTGATCCAGGTTCAGTAGTGACATTGGCAATCTACATATGAGACAGATCAGGTAGATGTAGTAGCTGCTCAACAATGCGCCTTGGTTGTGGAGTTCTGGCAGGATTCTAGCACCACAGCAACCCTTGTGGTCTGGCCAGGGAGCTCTCTCCTTTCACAGGGGCATGCTGAGAATGCGCGAGGTCAACACTGGCTATGCCCATGGCAAGGAGGAGTAGTGAAGGGTGGTCTTGGGGAAGAGAGCCAGGGACAAAAAAACAAAACAAAAAAAACAGGCCTCCATCAGGGTAAAGGTACAACCGGGCTCCATGACATGTATCCCCACCACCCGCTAACTACAGCCACAGCTGGAACAGAGCAACGTCCCTCCCTTGGACCCCCTCTGTTATGGAGGGCAAGCAGTAGGGGAGATGCAGTGGGGGCCCGAGGTTAATGGTCCTATGGGGTTGGGTGGTTGCTGGTTACATCCTGAAGGCAAGACTTCAGTGTTCAGAAGAAGAAGAAAAACCTTGATGGCAAAAAGCAAAACAAAATAAAACAAAAATCTAGAGAAAGAACAGTTATGTAAGAACTTACCATAACAACAGATCTTCGAGGGGATCTCATCCATCAGGTCACACTGTAGGAACTTCACCGGCGGTGAAGCAGGATCCACATGGAAGATTTTCAGCAGTAAAATTGGGGCCGCTCATGCTAACATCAGGTAACAACGTCACCAACCCTATAAAGGTGTGAGCGGCCCCACTCCCTCCTCAGTTTTTTCCCCCTGGAAACAAAGGGAGCACAGCTCTAGCCATGGAGGACCGACGAGAGAGAGAGAGAGAGGGGTGCCCAGGCCTATAATAAAGGCTGGATACACCAAGTAGCCAGTTCCAGTAAGGAGCCTCCAAAAAAGTTGGATGGTGGTAGGGAAAACAGACCCGATGACTGAGAGCCCTTCAAAAATCAGCTGTTATGGTTAGTTCTTACGTAACTGTTCTATCTTCTTCTTGGGTATCTCAGTCATCAGGCCACGCCATAAGAATGAGTCCCAAGCAGTTATAGGTACAGACAGACAGTCTGGGAGGAAGGCTAACCTTAAACTTAAGACAGAAGACCCTGCAGCACAACCCTGCTAAGTTCTGCATGGGCTCTAGAGGCAAAGACCAGACTGTAGTGCTTGGTAAAGGTGTGGACAGTATTCCAGGTGGCAGCTGCACAAGTGTCAGCAGCTGAGATCCCTCGGAAACAAGCCACAGAGGTAGCCATGCCTCTTGTGGAATGAACTTTGACAGCATCAGGCAATTATTTACTGTACTTGTAGCAGAACGCTATGCAATTAGTCAACCATTTGGACAAACATTGCTTAAATACTGAATGCCCTCTCTACCTGGGGCGAAAGAAACAAACAACTGCTTCAACCTCCTGCATTCCTTGGTTTGGAGCAGGTAATATTTCAGAGTTCTGCACACAATCAACGTATGGAGCAGTGCTTCTCCTGGACTAGCACACTCTGGGAAATAAACAGGGAGGTGGATAGACTGGTACAATGTAAACTCAGACATTACCTTAGAAAGAAACTTAGGATTAACTTTCGACCTAAGCAAAATAAAGGAATCTTCTAGAAAATATCCGAGATTCTTAAGCAATATAAAGAAAAAAGCCATAGGCGAAAAAGGCGTGAAACAGCATCGGAGCTTCCATGGAGACCCATGCAGACTGAGTCGATGGTGGGAAAGAACTGAGGAAGGAGTGGGGCCGCTCACGCCGTTATAGGGCTGGTGACATTGTACACGTAACATTGGCGATCGTGGCCCCAGTTATACTGCTGAAAATCTTCCATGTGGAGCCTGCTTCACCGACTGTGAAATTCCTACAGTGTGACCTGATGACTGAAATACCCCCGAAGAAGATCTCCACTGAGCAGATCTAAACTAACTACAGTATGAGTGATGCTGAGACTGGTATCTGCATTACTACAAAAAGCAAAGAAATGTTGGACTGTGCTTTGTGACTAGTGGACAGACGAACTTCAGGTTTTAAACTAGCAACACAGTGGTTCATGGATCATTGTCTGTTCACTGTCTGATCAACTGTTACTTAGGCTGTGATATTGTAACTGTTGGTGGCAGTGATATTTAGAGTGAAATTTAAATCTGTGCCGTTTGCTTGATGAGAGGGAGGGGTAATTACAGCAACCATCTCGTCTTTCAGTATTCACCAGAGGACAGAAGAGGGAGGTGTGTTCAGGAAAAAGTTCTGTTTTAACTGTGATATTTGAATAGTTTGTACTTGAAAGGATACCTAAACTACATTTTAACAACAAACTATTCTAAAATCTGACCTCAAACAGGACTAAAGGAAAGGCTGCTGAATTTGTTAATGCTAAAACTACATTTATATAAGTTACCTAAATGTGGTTTCAAAGCACTTGAAAAATGTAAAATCAGCCTTCCAATTTCAAAAACACTGCCTTACCTGCTTCATAAAATGGCCGCCAAATGTGTTAAGTGATGACATCATCGGAGCCAGTCAGAAAGCTATATGGCTCTCTATAGTGCTAACTAGTTCTTTTTTCCCACAAAATGGTCAAAACCATGTGCATTATTTAGATCAATATGGATGTTAGGCAATGATTCTGTTCAGTTTGTTAACATGCTGAAATTGTGTTTTAATCCAACAGACTTTCTCTTTGGCAAACCACAGTGCAGTACACATCTTGAATAACCTGGTGGTCTAGTGGTTATGGCAGATCCAGGATGCTACAATGGGGAAGGGGGTGCTGGGAGTGTGTGCATACTTGATATGCACTTTTTAACATTTTTATGAAGCCTTTATATTTTCTGCAATTATGCTTTTCTAGTATGTTTTTGACTGAAACTACAAATGTAATCCATATTTTTGAATATAAACAGTGTGTGTCACATTGTACTGCCCATGTATTGCTTTCTCTTGTATCCTCCCGGGTTGTGCCTGAAAATAGGCATCTCCATGCCTGGTGCACCCATCCGGTCACCAAAAGCAAATAAATAAACAAACATTTGTACAATCAATAAATCAGACTTCTTCAACAAAGTGAAGTGCAGCAGCAGCAAGTGAGTACTTTACAATGGGGGTTGGGGGTTACAGCCGCACACTTCACCACCCCATAGATCCACCACTTGTTTGTAGCAACGTTCTTCTGTAGCCCAATGCCAGAGTTCATACTTTCTTGGAAATCAAAAAATGCTTGTCTTCTCTTCTTTATCCATGGGAAATAATAATAATAATAATAAGAATCAGTATTTATATAGTGCTTTTCATACACATTGTATCCCAAAGTGCTTTACAAGCAATGTTAGACTGGTAGTGAAGTGACTGAATGTGTAGTGGCAACCAATTCACACATTAATACCCACACACAGCCTTGGACAATTGCATAAACTGGTTTTATGGGAAGGGGAATGATGGCCAGGACAATGGGGTCAGGTAGTGATCATGGTACTGGCAGCCCCACATCTTATCTCTCACAGTGATCTGCTTATATTTCTCCACTTCTGTCTTCCCCCCTTCCCTGAATATAGCAGTACCTTGCAGGAGTGGCCCTCTCAGTCCCTCTCTGGTATTCATTCTCACTACTCCTCCTCCTCCTCATACCAAAAACTGGTGAGCTGATCACCCTTGTACATCATGAATGCAGGTAGTACAGTCCCCAGGTTTTTTGACATATCAAAAATAAACAAATCTTTCCAGTAAGTCAGGCTGATAGCAGCAGGGAACAAGGGGAATAGGCTTTCCTATCCTTAAAAGATCTAGGCTACCTGTGATTAGACACTGTTAAACTCATTCTATCTGATGCTGCCATTTTGGTTCAGGTTAATCAATGGATGGTTCTGACGCCATATGATGCTAATTATGTACAATGGGTTAAATGATGGGGTGTGCACATCATTATGCACATCATTTAATACTGCCTAATCATAGGTGGATTAGATCTTATATGGGTAGGAATATACAGGTTACTCACCTGTAACAGAAGTTCTAGGAATGGTATATGTTGTTCATCCACACTGTCTGGCAGGTTCCTTGCCGCTTTAAATCTTGCCAGAAGGTCTTCAAGCTGGCTCCTCCCACCCACCTGGGTGGTAAAACTCTCGGCTCCGCCCCATGATGCCAGATCTAGCCCGCTAGAAGCCAGGTTGTGCGTCGAAGCCGGGGAGGTCGGGTAGGTCGTGTGGATGAACAACATATACCATTCCTAGAACTCCTGTTACAGGTGAGTAACCTGTATTTCTAGGGACATGGATATGTTGTTCACCCACACTGTCTGGCAGACTCCTAGCAGTTCTCTGGGAGGAGGGAGGCAAGGCGCACACCCCCTACTTAGGGAATGAAGACTGGAGAACTGAGGCCCCAAAACCAGCATCCCGGCGTGACCCAAGGTCGATGGTAGTGTAGTGTTAGGTATGTGCCGATTTCAGGTAGCAGCCTGCAGATATCCTGGATAGGGACATCCCTGGAAGGAGCCACCGATGCAGCGGTATGGCAGGTAAAATGAGCTCTTATCCCTCTGGGAGGCTCCATGCCCGTCAACCTATAGCAGAGATCTATGCAGGAGGTGACCCACCTGCTTATCGTCCGCTTGGCTGCAGGTCTGCCAGGTGCGGTTTCAGCGTAGGTGACAAACAGCTGGCGAACCTCTCCCCGAACTTCAGCCGTACGCTCCTTAAGAAAGCAAGCACTCAAATAGGGTCCAATATAGAGCCTATATTCGGCCTCCGAGGTGTGATTGGGGTAGAACACCGGCAGAGTCAACACCTGGTTAAGGTGAAGCTCCGACACCACCTTCGGAAGGAACTTCGGGTGGGGCACAGGACAACCTTGTCCCTGTGGAAGACCAGATAGGGAGACTCAAAGGAAGCGCCTGGGGCTCTCCCGACCTTCTGGTTGACGTGATAGCCACCAAGAAGGTGGACTTCCACAACAGGTGGGAGATATCACACCTGTGCATTGGTTTGAATGGCTTGCCCGTGAGCTTGGCCAATACAAGCAGTAGATCCCACGGAAGTGGAGGTTCTCGCACCGGAGGGGAATTGTGATCACGGCCATAGAAAGCACCAGACCACCTTCTCCTGCGCCACCGACTGCTTTCTGGCCCGCGCCCGGAAGGCAGAGATGGCTGCCAGGTGCACCTTAAGGGTCGTCGACCAAAGCCCTTGCTGAGAAAAGGACCACAGGTAGTCCAGAATGCTTGCCGAGGAACAGGAGGAAGGGTCCAGGCCCCTTCCCTGACACCAAACGGAAGAACTCTTCCATTTGAAGGCATAGCATTATCTGGTTGACTCCTTACGGGACGCCTCAACAACGTTGGGGACCTCGTCGGAAGACCCAAGGCCTGGAAACCTAGCCGCTCAGGAACCAGGCCGTCAGGTGCAGGGATTGAAGGTCCGAATGGAATACCTTCCCCTGATGACAGAGATCAGGTCCGGGCGGGCTGGAAGCCGCCTCGGGAGCCTGGAGCTGAGACTGAGGAGATCTGGATACCAGGACTGGCGGGGCCAGTCTGGGGCTACCAGAATCACCTGCGCCTTGTTCCTCCTCGCCTTGAGAAGCACCTTGTGGATCAAGGGAATGGGGGAAAGGCGTAGAAGAGGCCCGGGGTCCACGGTCTCGAAAAGGCATCCCCCTGCAGCGAGCCCTGCTGAGGGGGGCGGGCATGAAACAGTCTCAGCTTTGCATTCTCCCTGGAGGCGAAAAGGTCCGCCTGAGGCGTGACCCAGTGGGAGAACAGATCTTGTGCTACCTCCGGCAGGAGAGAACCCCTCGTGAGACGCAGTCCCTATCCGGCTTAGGGCATCGGCCAGGGTGATGGAGGCTCCTGCCACCTGAATGGCTAGGAGATCCGCCTCCAGGCTGCGCATGAGACCATATGCGGAGAGCCTCCTTGCATAATGGCAAGGAGCATGTCCGGCCCTGGCAGTTTAGGTAGCACATGGTCGTGGTATTGTCTGTCTGGACCTGGACCTGAACCACTTGACCCCGTAGAAACGGAGCGAAGGCGGTGAGAGCTAGGTGGACCGCACGGCGCTCCAGCAGCTTGATACTGCATCGGGACTCCGGAAGGTACGAGGCCGTGCGCTCTGTGCTCCCTCGATGGGCACCCAACCCATCAGAGATGTGTCGGTCGGTAAAGAGACCGTCGGTCCGGGGCGGACGAATGGGATGTCCTCCTGCAAATGTGCCGGAACGGTCCACCACTGGAGAGCGCTCCACATTTCCTGGGTCACCGTCACCAACTGATCCAATGGATCGAGCATTTTGACCAGTGACTGACCTGTCCCCGATGAAGGGGACGCATGTACCAACAGGCCCAACGGACCACGCTGGTGCAGGCCGCCGTGGGGCCCAGGAGACGCAGGAGTCCCGGGCAGGGCGCAACTGCCCAACCAGGAATGATTGGGCAGGGAGGAAAATTTCTGGCCCTGTCCGCCGGGAGCCGAGCTCTGGCTCTGATGAGAGTCGAGCTCTGCCCCGATGAGGGGTATCACCTGCTTCGGCATGAGTTCCGGCTTGGCCTCGTTGATGAGGAGGCCAATCTGAGGGCAAGCCAGGAGGGTCAGATCTCTGGACCACTCCACCTCCACTCTGGAGGAGGCTGCCAACAGCCAGTCCTCCGGGTAGGGGTACACCCGGACCCTTCGGCACCGCAGGAATGCCGACACCACTGCCATGCATTGGTGAAGACCCTGGGAGCTAGAGAGGCTGAAGGGCATGACCCGGAACTCGTAAGAGATCCCTCCGCTCTGAAGCGGGGAAAATTCTGACGAAACGGACGGATCGGGATGAGAAGAAAGCGTTCTGGAGGTCCAGGGAACAGAACCACACGCCCTAATTCCAGGGATGGGAATATCTGAACCAGAGTGACCATCCTGAAGGTCCGAGACCTTGGGGACCTGCTCAAGTCGTGCAGGTCAAGAATGGGGCACCAGCCCCCCCCGTCCGTTTTGGGGCCAGGATTTCCTGGACACAGACCCCGGGTCTGGAGGAGAATCCGCCACCTTCCCGATCACCTCTATCTCGAGGCGCAGGGCGATATCGGCTCAGTGGGCCGACAGCGAGGTTTCAGACCCCTTGGCCCCACGGGGGGCGATGGCTCGAAAGGGAGGGGTCTGCTCGATTTCCAGAGGCAGGTCCTTTCCTACCACCTCCAACACCCAACGGTCCGTGGTGATAGCAGACCAGGTGGAAAGGAAGTGGCGGAGCCGTCCACCCAGGGGGACCCAGGGAAGGGTGGCGAGGTTGGGGGCGACGCCCCTCAACCCGTCACTGGCTAGGCTTGGAGGAGGGACCGGCCGAGAGACCTCCTGGGCCTTTACCTCCTTGCTTCCCATTAGAGGAAGCCGCTGGCTTGGGTTTGGGATGCCAAGTGCAAGCCTGCTGGCCCTCATGCTGGTGCTGATGGGCCAGATGTGCCGTAGGGGCCGAAGGACAAAAGGACTTACGCTGATGTTGCTGGCGGCCCTTGTCCCTCTGGGCAGAGGTGACAGAGTCCAGAGTGGCGTTGGATTTTTCGATCCACTGGAGGTGTCCCTCCACTCCAGAGCCGAAGAGGTCAGTCCCAAGGAAGGGGATGTCTGCCAACTTGTGCTGGGTATCCGCCGAGAAGGTGGATATCCTCAGCCACGCCCTGCGGCGCATGGCCACCCCGGCCGCTACTGACCTGGCACAGGAATCGCCCATGTCCAGAGCAGTCTGAAGCTGCTGCTTAGCCACCGCCCTTCCCTGGTCCCACACCTGCCGGGCCGTGGTCTGCAGGTCGGCCGGGAGATGAGAGATCACCTCATCCAGGGGAGCCCATGAGGGCATGGGAGAAGTGTGCCATCAGCGCGGCTGAGCTGGCCTGCTGGAGGCCGAGGGAGGATGCAGCGTATACCTTGTGCCCAACATAGTCCAGCCTTTTGGACTCCTTGTCGGGGGGCCTATCCATGTCTCGAGCGTTTCCGGAATGCTGGAAGACATTATCGGTGACTAACCCCTCAGCAGAGGGGTGCTCCGAGAAACCGGGCAAAGAGCTGGTAGGGACCGCCTACTTCCTGGCCATCGTGGCCGAGGGCGCAGGACAGGAAGCAGGCCGCTGCCAAAGCTCCAAGGCTGGGCCGACAATGGCCTCAGCCACAGGGAAGGCCTCCGTGGGTGAATCCCCTCGGTCTAGAATCTCCGTCAGGGGATAATAGGCCTGTTTGGACATAGGCTCGAGCTGCATCCCGGTAAACTCCGAGATGAGCCTAAGCAGACCCAAGAAGGACGATGGGCTAACGTCCAGAGACTGGCCACAGGAGGACTCCAGGCCAACCCGCCTGGGAAACACGGAGGAGTCATCATCGGACTCCGAAGAGTCTGCAAAGAGCTGCCTCAGGCCTGAGCCACCCTTCACCTGCCGAGGGCGGCCGGGAGTGAGGGTGACCAACAACCTGCAGGGCAGACTGTGACCCGACCGAGGTTCCACCACAATCGGTGGGGCAGCTAGATTTGGTCGAACAACCGGCCCAGAAATGGGCATCTTGACTGCGGCGAGCAGTTGCCTCAGCCGTTCGGGCGGCAGCCACTTGATAGCCGGGGAATGAATCGGAGTCGATTGACTCCCGGACAACAGCAACTGCTGCCACATAAGCTCCTTGTAACGTCGACGCAATCTGCATCGAAGCCTCTCCTCATCCGAGGATGATGACGAGGAGGAACGGTGTCGCCACTTAATTCGGTGCCCAGACCAAGACCGCCGGAGTTGGCGGGAGCGACTTGACCGAGATGAAGTCCGAGACCCTCGTTGGAACCTAGGACGGGCCTGGGGACACCCACTCTTCCCTCGGCTCGGACGCTTTAACCGAGGACTGCCGCCCCAAAGGCGCGGGCAGATCCTCGGTCTCCACCAGGGGAACTGGCGGAGAGGGGTTGACGGCTCTACCAGTCGACCACCCGGCTGACGGGTCAAGAGATAACTCGACTACGTCGACGGGAGTCTCGGCAGGCTGGCCTGACGGGGACACCATGAAGCCAGTGGCCTGAGCCGCAACCTCGACAGAAGTCGACGGTCGGCTCTCCGGGGAAGGAGACCTCTCCCGCTCCCACAAACGCCGACGATGGGACTTACCCTTCGACTGGGGCCGAGGAAAATGTCCCGATGGCCCCTCTCCCTTCGTGGAAAGGGACTGGCGAAGCTCCCTGAACGAAGCCGAATGAGAGGAACTCAGAGAGAGCGGGATAAAAGCCGCGACCGAGGAGGAGGGCGATGCGGCCCGGGCCGCCTCCTCCTCGAGGGCGATCGAGTGCTCGAGCTGCTCAGCTGAGCCAGCCACCACAGACACTGCCCAACGAGTCTCTTTGGGTTTTACCGGCGGGGAAAACTCCTTGGGGCACCCGAGCCTCAATCGGGCAGCACGATCCTCCAGGACATTAGCCGAAAAAGCGCGGCACAACTCGCAGACCTGCTGGTCGTGGTCTAAGTCGAGGCAGTATACGCACGTGGAGTGCGGATCAGTCCTGGATAATTTCTGCCCGCCAGGGTGCCTCTGAGAGCCGGGAAATGAATTGTCCATCGCAGCCGCGAGGGAAAAGAAGACAGAAGTTTAGAAAAACTTCAAAACTAAATTCGGACAAACCGAAGAATCAGGAACCAGTCAAAAACACAGAGCGCTAAGGAGGGAACCCGAGCTTCCAAGTGGTAAGGAAGATCTGGCGTCACGGGGCGGAGCCGAGAGTTTTACCACCTGGGTGGGTTGGGAGGAGCCAGCTTGAAGACCTTCTGGCAAGATTCAAAGCGGCAAGGAACCTGCCAGACAGTGTGGATGAACAACATATCCATGTCCCTAGAAGCCTATGTTTCCCCTTGTGCTCTGCTGCTATTAGCCTGGCTTACCAGAAGATGTTTATTATTACTATGTAAAAATAACATGGGTGACTGTACTAACTGCATTCATGATACAGAAGGGTAGTGAGCTCACTCGTTTTTGGTGTGGGGAGCAGAAGAGAAGAATAAATGCCAGAGAGGGTCTGAAGAGGCCATTCCAGCAGGGTACAGCTATATTCAGGTTAGGGGAAGACATGAGAGGGGGATGTTTAGCATATTATTGTGAGATTTGAAATGTAGGGCTGCCAGCACCGTGATCACTACCTGACTGTAAATGAGAGCAGCCAGCGATGAAAAATACTCAGAGTGGTAGGGCTGCACTTAAAGTGTTACCTGAATTCAGTGTAGGGAGATTACCCTCGGGGCGGGGGGAGGTTGACATTTGTTAGGACAGTATTGAGGGAGCTGTGTACAGATCATTCAAGTTTTAGAAGGGTGGTAGACAACCAGTTTGCATTGTGGAGTAGGGCACTAAAAAGTACTGGAGAAGATTTGCAGGGAACTGTCCTGTGGGGTTCTGCAAATCACAGGTAAAGGAGTAGACTGACGCTGGAAGTCTGGTGGATTCACTCAAGGCATTAGTATGCCTCTCCTGCTGATAATATTGTTATCCATAGTAAGTGCAGTCCTTATGAGGGTGTGAACAGTAGTTTTTCTGGTGAGTCCTGAGGCTTATTGCTTGGCCCTCCATGAAGACCCAATTGTTGGTTAATGAAATGGGACAAAAATACAACAGGGGAACTGTACATACTGCCTTCACTGTGCAGAAGGGTGGTGACTCATTCAGTGTTTACTGTGACAGCAGAAGTCAAACATTGAAAAAGTGGGCTTAAGTGTGATTTGGGAGGTATTTTTTTTAACAGTGCCAGCTGATGATCTGTATCGGTGTAGGTATACACAACTCTCTGAGGTATACGATTACAGTATGAGGTGTGATAATTCTCTTCATGAGACCGCGAGCTCATATGCAGCCCCAGGCAGTACTAAGGACATGGTATGGATGGTGGGGCGTTCAACAGAAGCCAGGCTAGGTGCAGGGGTTCACTTGGAAAAAAGAATACAAGAGAAGCTTTTTTTGTGGATTAACAAGAATGCATGAACTTTGAAATTGGACCAGACTGGTACTTTGCTGTGTGACCCTGAGCAAGTCACTTGACTTCCTTGTGTTGCCAGGCCACATTTGTAAACAAGGTTTTAGCATAGTGTGTCTCTCCTGGTTAACAAAAAAATCAGGGCATCACATAACCACTAGATCATCAGGTATCTGAAATGTTGCATTGTTCTGCAGTTTGCCAAACAGAAAGTTAGCTAGATTGTAAAATATTTTCAGTAAGTTAAAGTAAATAAAATGAACAAAATCATAGCCTAACGTGTGCTGATCAAAATAATCCACGTTAACACATGGTGTTGATCATTCTGGTAAAACAATTCAAAACACAGAGGGAAAGAAGAACTAGTTAGCCTACAGGAATCTATATTGGTCTCTGGCTCTAGCTCCAATGATGTCATCATGACTCATCACTTAACACAGTTGGCAGACATCTTAGGGAGAAGGCATGGCTGTTTTTTTCTAAGTGAAAGGCTGATGTTTACATTTTCCAAAAGCTATGAAACTGCATTTATGTTATTTATATAAATGCAGTTTTAGCATAAATGTAAACAGTAGCCTTTACTTTACCTCGCAATGAAGCCAGATTTTAGAGTTTGCAGTTTTAAAAAACTGCTTATTTAGGTACCCTTTAAATTAGGGCTGTGAGTTACAACTGTCACTTGGGCTGTGATATTGTAACTGTTGGTGGCTTGTGTGCTAGTTGTGGGAACAGTTGTTGGCAGTGGTAAAGCCCTCCCACCCACTCTGTGTTGCAGGCTTTCTTAAATACTGAAAAGCCACTGGTGGCTGGGCTTGAAGGCTGTGAGGGAGGAGCTTGTGGAGATACAAACTGTCTGTATGAACTAACTCTTAAAGCCAATAGTCAGGTGGTAAAAGTCTGGATACGGGGTGTAGGTGGGTGGAGATAAAAAGGTTTATCAAACCCACAGGGTCTCTTGCAAAGTACAGTTACGTAAGAAATTACCGTAACAGTAGATCTTTGAGAGGAGCTCTTGCAGCAGGTAACACATGTAGGACTGGCGTCTCTTGGGACATGGGACCATCCGCCCAGCGTCAGTTTCGCCCCCATCACCCGCACAGAGGTAGTAGGCGGTCCCCATGTGCTCCAGTTCTTGTATGCCAATGAGAGGCCAAAACTAACAGCTGTGGAAAAAACTACTCCACAGAAGAACTCGGGAGAGAACAAGGCCCGCAACAGAAGGCTAAACTTTGGCTGAGAGCAGAGGCTCACTCCTGGGGGAAGGAGGGAGGGAAATCATACCTGCTGCAAGAGCTTCTCCCGAAGATCTACTGTTATTTACGTAACTACTATCTTACTTCGAGGGGAAGCTCTTGCAGCAGGTAACACATGTAGGACTGATTCCCAAGCAGTATAAAACTAAAGACAACACTTGGGTAGGGAAGGGGTAAACATACAGACATGCTCCCAAGTAGTATGAAGCTTAATACAACTCTTGGGAAGGGGAGGTCAACATACAGACACACTCCCAAATGGTGTAAAACTTAAGACAACCATTGGGAGAGTTAAAGGAAAGGCAGACACACATCGGGAGAGAGACCTTTCATGAGATAAGGCCCTGAAGAACTGCCAGGCCAAAACCTGCTCGTCGCCTGGAAACAATATCCAGGCTGTAGTGCCTGATGAACGTGTGAACAGAGTGCCAAGTGGCGGCAGCACAAATGTCAGCTGCCGACACTCTCTTGAATGCTGCAAAAGTAGCAGCAACCGCTCTGATGGAATGCGCCCTGATCGCACCTGGAAGGGTTTTCCCACCCTTCTCGTAAAAGAAGAATATGCAGTTGACCAACCAACGTGAAAGCGTTTTTTTGGTAACCGGGCGCCCCAAGGACCTGTCTGCAAAGGACACAAAAAGCTGATCTGATTGCCTGACCTCCTTCGTTTTGGACAGGTAACAGCTCAAAGCTCAGTGCACATCTAAGGTGTGCAAAAGCATCTCACCCAAGTTGGAATGTTCCGGGGTAATAAACCGGAAATTGAACCGACTGATTAAGAGTAAGCTCTGAGACAACCTTAGGAAGGAATTTTGGATTGGTGCATAGATCCACCCTATCCTTATGAAAAATTAGATAAGATTCTCTACACATCAAAGCATGAAGCTCTGAAATGTGTCTAGCAGAGGTGACTGCTACCAAAAGCAACATCTTCCAGGAGAGGCAACAAAGCTCACAACTCATGGCTGGTTCAAAGAGGGGAAGCGTAAGCCTTTCCAGAACAAACAATAAGTCCCAAGGAGGAACAGAGTCCTGGACAGGGGGATGGAGATGCAGGATCCCCTTAAGGAAGGTTTTGACTACCTCCAATTGAGCCACTGTCCTATCCTGGATGCAGAGATGATAGGTGGAAACAGCGGCCAGGTGTACTTTGATGGAGGAATAACTGAGAACTGACTCCAAAAGGGATAACAGGTATTAAAGGATAGAGTTGACCGGGGAGACCAGAGGGTCCAATCTCCTGGCTGTGTCCCAAAGACAAAAACAATTCCATTTCATGGCGCAAGTGGCCCTGGTAGTGGGCTTCTGCGTCTCAACCAAGATTTGGGCTATTTCGTCAGCTACTACAAATCTAAGCTTAGCTAGGTCCGAAGGTGCCAAGCATGCAGGTCGAGTGAGCGTAAGTCGGGATGGACCAGAGCTCCCTGCTGCTGAGACAGAAGTTGACCCAAAAGTGGAAGGGGCCATGGAGGCTCCACCGTCAGACGCCTGAGCAGTGGGAACCAAATCTGTCTGGGCCACAGAGGGGCTATCAGGATCATGATCACCCTCTCTGATTGGGCTTTGAGGCGGACCCGCTACAAGAGGGGGAAAGGGAGAAAATGCGTAAAGGAACCTCACTTTCCAGGATAGGAACAATGCATCTTGCCAAAAGGCTCCAGGCTCGGGACCAAGCGAGCAGAAATTGGGCAGTTTTGTGTTGCATCGAGATGCAAAGAGATCAAACTCTGGCATCCCCCATCTGTTGAACAGTGCGTCTGCTACAGACTGTAGAAGGGACCACTCATGAGAGAGTGGTTTTGCTCAGTGGAGAGCATCTGCAACCACATTCAGAGAACCTGGAAAGTGGACTGCTGAAAGACTGAGCCGAAGCTCCATTGCCCAGTCCCACATTTTCATAGCTTCCCGACAAAGGGGATAAGAGTGTGTGCTCCCTTGTTTGTTGACACAGAACACCACCGAGGCATTGTCCATTTGAACACGAAGGTGACCGGGCAGAAGGAATGGAGCCAGTGCCTGTAGAGAATACAGGACAGCTCTGAGCTCGAGCACATTGATATACAGGTTCTCCCCCAATGGGGACCAAAGCTCTTGAGTACTGTGGATCCCCAGATGAGCCCCCCATCCCATCCCAGACACATCTGTAGTGAGAGTTTGGGTAGGAGTGTCTGGCTGGAAGGGGAAGCTCTGCTGAGATTCTGAGGGGACCCCCCCCCACCAGTGGAGTTCCCAACGAATTGGCTCAGTGATCCTGATGGGCAAATCCAAATCATCCCTGGTTTGATCCCACTGGACGCAAACCGTCCACTGAATAGTGCGCGTGCACAGCCTGGCAAAGGGGACCAAAACTATGGCGGCCGCCATGTGACCCAAAAGCCTGACAAATGGATCTGGCGGGAACGACAGATGCTGAACAGGTTTGGATTGCCAATGCCCTGAGGCTCTGTCGGAAGGTAGGAAGGCCTTCCCCAAGGACGTATCCAGCAGAGCTCCTATGAATTGCAGACACTGGGAGGGAAGGAGCTGTGACTTTTCTGGGTTCACTGTGATCCCCAGACGTCGACTGAGGGAGAGAGTGTCCAGGATGGTCTCCCAGAGATGAGGCCTGGATGAGGCCAGCAGAAGCCAATCTTCTAGGTAGGGGAACAGAAAGTGCCTGTCTCTTCGCAGAGCCACTGCGATGACGGCAAGGCGCTCTGTGAAGACCCTGGGGGCAGAGGAAAGACCAAAGGGAAAGACGTTGAACTGGTAGGACTGACCCTTGAACCTGAATCTCAGGAATCTCCGATGATTCTGGCAGATGGGAATGTGAAGACATGCATCCTGCATGTCCACTGATGCCAGCCAATCCCTGACTGCCAGGAAGGGGAGGAGATTTGGAAGCGACCCATGCGGAATCTCCGATAGGAGACCCACCGTTTGAGGTTGCTGAGATCCAGGACAGGCTTAGGTCCCCCAACATCTTGGGAACCATGAAGACATGGGAGTAGAAACCAGAGTCTACCTCTGCCTCCAAAACCTATTCTATGGTGTCCTTGTCCATGAGAGACTGGATCTTCTGTCTTATAGCAGCCCTGTGGTCTCTCGGGTAATGAGATGGGGGCGGTGGTCTGTCTGTAGGGAAGGACTCGAATTCAACGGAGTGTCCAAACTCCACGAGGTCGAGGACCCATTGGTCGGAGGTCACTTCTCTGCAGGCCTGGGCATAAAGAGAGAAATGACCTCCCACTGGCTCTCCTGACAACAGGTCTGGGAGAGGAGGGTTGCTTAATAGTCAGGTTGGGGGGGGTGGCGGCAGAACATCTAGCCTGTCTAGAGGGGGTAGAGGCAGCACCTCTGGAACCCCCTTGTCAACCAAAGCCTCCCCGCTGCGTGCAAGACTGAACCTGGAGCTACTGAGGCTGATATCCCCTCTGCCACAAAAATGGGCTCACTAAAAGCTCCATACTGGTGGTCTATGAGACTGCACGGAACTGATGGCCTTCCGGAGTCCCGCAGTTTACTCATGACGCTCTCATATACTCCCGAAGAGCACAGCCGCCCAGAAGCGCCCAGAAGGGCAGCTTGAACCTCTGGGTCAAACCCTGAGACCCGGAGCCAGGAATGGCACTGAAGGCAAAGACCACTTGCAGCCGCCCTCGCTGAGGTGTACAGAGTCATACGCTGCTTGGAGGACATAAGTACCCACATCCAAGCCCGTCTGTAAAAGCTTTGCAAACTCTGCCTTTTAAGGGCAGTTGGGCATGCCTTGCAGGATGTCCAGTCCTTGGTCCCAAAGGGCATTTTGGAACTGGACCATGTGCCTCAAAAAACTGAGGATACGTATGCTGCAGGTGGCAGACAAGTACACCCTACGACCTAAGGAACCCAGCTGCTTAGACTCCTTGTCAGGCGGCTGGGTACTTAGGTGTTTCGGCCTCTGCGGACAATTGTGCACAGCTGATATAACCACGGAATCAGCTGTAGGATGTTCGGCTAGGTAAGAGTGGTCCTTGGGGGCCGGTACAAATGAGTGGTCTTTTTGGGCACCGCAGAGGAAGTGTGTGGATGCCTCCAAGGAACAAGGTGATGTCTTGAAGGTATCCACTAATGGGGGATAACCACCGTTTGGGGGTCTTTCCAACATTTTGCCAGACGCAGCTGCTCGGGGTCGAGGGCCTCTGTATCCCATCCCATCCCATATTCTCCTGCATGTGCCGCATGGCCTCCATAAAAATGGGGTCATTGGGTGGAGACTTAGGCTGGTCCTCTGTGTCACCAGGAAGCGAGCCAGGATCGGAATCAGGAAAGGAAGGCTCTGATTCCCCATAGGCATCTGAGGAAGAGGAAGAGGAAGAGGAGCGTCATCTCCTCTTCTTGTGTCAGGGCTTTCTGGGCGAAGGAGAGCGAGAAGAGGAAGGAGATCTAATCCTCTTGCGCTTGGCTTTGTGCTTCCTGGGGCTGGTAGGAGACTTATCCCCCTCATTTCCAGATGGGACAGGAGTAACCTGAACATCTGGCTCAAGGAACAGAAGAGGCTTAGGAGAAGGAGCAGGAGCGGAGACCAAGTCCTGCTTGACGGTCTCCCACCAGTAAGTGAAGAGCTCCTTCACCCGAGACATGCCCAGCTTGGGAAACTCAGGTTAGGAGGCGACGTCAGTCAGCCTGCTCCTCCACCAGCGTCAGTCGGGTCTGGCATCGGTAGAATGGGCGACGTTGGTAATGCCTCCGTAACACCATCATCGGGTTCTGGCATTGGGTGGACCAGCGTATGATCCCGAGGAGAGATGTCAGGGCTGCCAACAGGCAACGTCGGAAGGACCGACGATGGGCGTGGTACAGTGGTCTTAACCGGCACCGGAGGAGGAACTTGCTGATAAAATGTTTTTTAGAAAAATAACCTTTCTTAAAGCTGAAGAACCGGTAGAGAGCCGAGAGCTGACTAACGTGTTGCTGCGGCAGGAAAGAACAGGAGCACGTGGGAACCGCCTACTGCCTTTATACGGGGTGACGTCGGGGGCATAGCCGATGCCAGGTGGGCGGTCCCACGTTGGTACTGCTAGAGAAAAGATCTGCCGAGATCTGCCACCAGGTGGTGTCAGTCCTACATGTGTTACCTGCTGCAAGAGCTTCCTCTCAAAGCAAGATCGATGGTTATGATACGAAAGCTAGCCTTGTTATGTAATGTCATATTTAGATTACTGTAGTACACTGAGGGGACTGTATTAATGTGTTACTGAGTAAAGGCCATCAAATGAGGACCAAGGGGTTAAAGGACTGATGTTGGACTAGTATAAGAGCATATAAGTACAACAGTAAGCACTGGGGGACAGGTGTGGGGATACACTTAAGCTGAATGCAAATAACGGGGAGTAGGAGTGAAGGGCTACGTGGGGGGAACGCAAGGGGTGGTGGAAGTGGACAGAGATGGATAAGGGTGGGTGGAAGCTGAAGAATAGAGGGTGGAATGATGGGCGCTGTGGAGGGAGGGAGGCAGGCACAGGGACGATAGCGAGTTGTATGTGGGGCGGCTGTTTGGATGAATTTATTATGGAAACTGGGAGGCTGTCCAATTTGCTACAGGCTAAGAAAATTGGAAGATGAAGTAATGGGGTTATGGAGGGAACTAAGGAGAGTGAGTTGATGCAGGAGTGACCCAGCTAAGGAGGGGTGGGGAGATGCAGAGAGGAAACTGCAGAGCTAAAGATGGGGATATAAGGAGGATGGGGGGTGAGCAGAGGTGCAATAGGAGAAGGGAGGGATCAGGGAAGGAGGAAGGAGATGATGGGCACCATTCTGGGGTTATCAAGCAATATGTTTGCAGTGTTGGCAGAGGAAGAGGAGGTATCGGAGCTGTGGGGGGGGGGGAGAGGGGTAGGGAAGGTCCAAGAGGCAGGATTTACAATGGGAAACAGAGATGGGAGAGGAAGGGTAGGGTAGAGGAGGAGGGAGATGTGGTAACAGGAGGGGAGGCAGCAGGGGGAAATGATGCAAAGAACACAAAAGGTGCAGATGAGGGATGTAAGGAGGGAGGTAGCGGGGTTCCGGGGGGAGTGGACAGGTATCACAGTGGAAGGTGGGGTCATGATCAGAACGATGGGGGGTGTTGGGGAATGTCATATTGAAGGGGATAAGATGGTGAGGAAGGGCAGAAAGTCACAGTTTTATCTGGGTTGAGGCAATTCCAGGGTTGACCGCAGACAGGGAAGGGCAGGCACTTCTCAAGTTCGAAAGCAGAGGGAGGATGAAACCACATGTGGTGGTGCATGTGGGAACAAACAACTTGGCTGGGGAAACAGTGGAGGTGGTAAAGGGGAGGTTTGAGGAATTGGGTAGGCAGTGCGAGAAAGTGGGAGTATCGGTGGCATTCTCTGAGGTGCTGCTGGTACCATGTGCAAGTACAGGGAGAAAAAAAAGGATATAGGAGTTCAATGGGTGGCTGAGGGACTGGTGCCGAACCAGGAAATATAGACTGGTGTCAAACTGGGACAGGACCTGGGATAACAGCGACCTATACGCAGGGGACAGGTTACATTTGAGCAAAGAGGGAAGAGCGCATCAAACAGGAATTGGAGGGTATATTTCAACAAGGTGGATTTAAACTAGGAAGGGGGGGTGGTGAGGGACAGTTGTTAGAAACAGTGTCCGGGAAGGGAGCATAGGGTGCTCACTCCCCTAGTTAGAGGTGAAAGCTGTGAGGAGGGGGCACAGAGAGGACCAAAGGGGTGGGGGGAGAGGAATGGTGTGGTTGGGGAGGCAACAGGCTGTAGGGTGGTCTCACCGAAAGAAAAAAAAAAAAGCCTAAGGTACAGAACTGCGGAGTTACAGGCTCTCTCGGCAGTGGAATTGGTGAACATAGCAGCCATCACAGAAACATGGGCCACCCAGTACCAGGATTGGGATATGATGATCCCAGGGTACAGGCTATTCAGAAAGAATAGAGCCAAGGGGAATGGGGAAGGGGTGGCGATCTATGTGAGGGAGGGGAGGAAGTGCATAAAGGAGATAGGGGACGACAGACGCTCTGTGGATGCAGTTCCAGGATGCGAGGAATAGGACACTGAGGATGGGGAAAGTGTACAGGCCACCATCACAGGGTTGTAACCTGGAACGGAAAAGAACAGTTATGTAAGAACTTACCGTAACAGTAGATCTTCGAGACAGGCTCTTGCAGAAGGTATTCACAAACAAGACAAAGACACCAGGTGTCAGGACCCCACGGAATAATTTCCAGCTAGCAGTCTCTGGCACGGGACCGGCCCCCATGTCAGCTGACCGTCAGCCTACATTAGTATAAAGGGGTGGTCCCCCACGCCCGCCTTCCAGTTCTTTCCTGTCAGAGGCCAGAAGACATGACAGGAGAAGAGGAAATGCCCCTAAAAGAAAAGGAAAACTCAGGGGGAAGGAGGGAGGGAAAGCAATACCTACTGCAAGAGAATCTCGAAGATCTACTGTTATGGTAAGTTCTTACGTAACTGCTCTATCTTACTTCAAGAGGGCTCTTGCAGTAGGTATTCACAAATGGGACTGAGTCCCAAGCAGTCTGGAACAAGTCTGATATAAGGGAGGAGGAGAAATCCTCCACAGACGGTCAGAAAGGCCGGAGAGGAATTCATGAAAGGAGTCCCTGCAACACAGCCAATCCGAAGCCCGCACTGTGGCGAGAGGCAACATCCAAACTGTAATGCTTTGTAAGGTGTGGACAGAAGTCCAAGTAGTGGCTGCACAAATGTCAGCAGCTGACACATTCCTGAAACAAGCAGCAGAGGCAGCTACCCCTCTGGTGGAGTGACCTCTACTGACCCGGGAGGATCTTGTTGTACTTGTCGTAACAGAAAGTGATGCAATTAGCTAACCACTTAGAGAGGCACTGCTTAGAGATAATGTTGCCCTCTCTCTTGGGTGCAAAGGAAACAAAGAGTTGATCTGTTTTTTTGAGATCCTTGGTTCTGTTAGTGTAGTGTCTCAGAATTCTATGAACATCGAGTATGCAGAAGATACTCTCCATAATTCGAGTGAGCTGGGAAGAATACTGGGAGCTCAACAGATTGGTTAAGTGTGGATTCAGCCACCACCTTAACGGAGAAAATTAGGGTTCGTACGCATGGTTATATGGTCTCTGTGGAAGATCAAGTAAGGGATCTTACACATCAGGGCTTGAAGCTTGGAAATCCTTCGAGCAGAGGTAATGGTCACTGTAATACTTGGACCACTGATTCTGATCCATCTATCAAATTTGTTTTGTATTACATATAATTTGTGTAAGGGAAGGGCAGTCAGAAGACCCACTGTCTTGCTGAAGTGACACATCCCAAAAAAAGCAGGGATAAGTTCAAAGAACAGGACATAGCTAAATCTGCAGCTATTAAAATGCCATTTCTTTGTTAAATTTTCTTTGAAGGCAGGAACCAAAGTATCCACTTTATAATGCCCTCAGGGAGATCCTTTGACTTGCGATAATTGCCAGGAAGAACCTGTGTTGAGAGGGGTGTCTCAGGGAGCCCTTGAATTACATCAGAAAGACCTCTGATGTGTAGGTAACAAGGATCCAGACGAATCTGGAAGGTCCAATACACATTCCCAGGATGCTTTGGAAGGACATCACAGAAACTGTTTATGTGTGTGTGTGTGTGTGTGTGTGGCAGAACAAAAACCAGTTCTGACCAGTTAAACTGAGGAGAGGAAATTGAGTATTTCACTTATTTTTTTTAAATCTTGTTGGGACATCCTGTGCTGTAAAATATAATTTTTAATACTCCAAGGCAGAGTTTAATGACCTCAGAGAGGAGGCAGGTTCAGGATTGCTTTTATCAACTAAGCAAGCCTTAGAGAGAGACATTCTATTTTTTCTGACTGAGAGAAGGACAACATCAGCACTGTAGGAGATAAGTATTATGTGGATAAGAGAGCTTAGTTTGTACTTTAAAAACCTGTTTTGTTTTTAAGATGGTATGTGTTTGGGATATTTGTTCTGCATTTATTGTTCTGTTTTGATATTTTAAAGTAAATATATACATTTTACAATGGAAACTGCCTGAAGTGCCTTGACATTTCTTTTTATTTAAGTAGAGCTTTTAAAGGTTACAGTTAACACTGTGTATGGGCTTACTGATATACCAAACTGGGAAACAGAGAGTGTTCTGTAAAGTCTTGCACAGAGTTCTAAGGGTTCATTTGAAAGACCTGGTTGGGTGCCCGTAGGCAAATATATCCGGCCCCTCCGAAGACAGAATTATCTGAGCCTGATAATTGGGTACGCTAACAATAGGTTATCAGTTTGAATCTCTCCAGAACTTGAGACTAAGGTGACCTGAACCCACAAAACAGATAAGAGGGTTACCTTGTTCTGTTCACTGTCCACAAATCATACACTCAGAGGTTGGCACTTTGGGAGTAGAGGGCTGACCGGCTGAGTAAGTTTGTGATAGTCATAAGGAAAAGAGTCTTCCAGGAAAGGAATTTTAACTCAGTTTCCACTGCCGGCTCAAAGGGGGCAGCGTGAGCTTCTCCAGAATTAAATTAAGATCGGGGCAGGATTATGGATAGCGGGTCTTAAGTGAAGGACTCCTGTAAAAAGGTATAACTGAGCAATCATCTTGTCCCCTAATGGAATATGGTAGGCTGAAATGGCAGCCATATGAACCTTCAAAGAGGAGTAGCTAAGGCCCAGATCATAGAGATGCTGCAAGTAATCCAAAATCCTGGCTGCCGGACAGGAAAAAGGTTCCAAATCCTTGGAACCTGCCCAAATGGAAAATCACTTCCACTTCACGGCATAGGTAGATCTGGTGGAAGGCTTTCTAGCCTCTACCAGAATGTCTGCAACTAGTGAGGACACGCTGAAGAGAGCGGTGGCTACATCTGTAGAAGCCAGGCATGAAGGTGGAGTGACTTGAGGCCTGGATGGACCATGGTCCTCCAATCCTGGATTAGCAATTCCTGCAACAGAGGAAAAGGAAGAGGAGGTTCCTCTGAAAACTGTTGCAGAAGAGAGAACCATGAGAATCATTCACGCCCCTTCTGCCAAAGTTTGTTCAGAACTCTCGGGATCAAGGGAATGGGACGGAAGGCATAGACGAATCTGCTCTTCCAGCACAGAGACGGCGTGTCCTGCCAAAAAACATCTTGCCCGGGAGCGAGCGTGCAGAAGGCGGGAAGTTTGGTGTTGTTGGGGCGGGCAAACAGATCTACCCGAGGAGTCTACCACTGTGTGAAAATCTTGTTTATCACCTCTTGCCTGAGTTCCTACTCGTGAGACTTGGCGGACAAGCAACTGAGTGCATCTGCCAGGGTGTTTTGCACGCCTAGTACATGGACTGCTGTCGGATGCAGGTTGTGCCAAAATGCCCAATACCAGACTCTCACTGCTTCCCGGCACAGTGGGTAGGAGTGAGACCCTCCCTGCTTGCTGAGGTACCAGACTATGCACATGTTGTCTAACTGTACCAGAAGATAACCGGGAAGAATGAAGGGAAAAAGAGCCTGAAGGGCATAAAGAACCGCCCTCAGTTCGAGAATGTTGATGTGTAGCCATTTCTTGATGCGAGACCAGTTCCCCAGAGTCTTGTGAGACCCTAGGTGGGCTCCCTAGCCTGCACCTGATGCGTCCATGGTCAGAGTCTGGATGGGGTGGTGGGTGCAGAAAGGGACCCCCAAGTGGAGGTTCTCCTGGATCGTCCACCATTGCAAGACCCTGATCATCAGGTCCGAAAGCAGGACCTCATGATCCAGATCATCCTGGGATTGGTCCCTCTGGGATCTGAGGGTCCACTGCGAGACATGCATATGAAGCCGTGCCAGAAGGACAGTTGGAATGGCAGTTGCCACGAGGCCTAGAAAGTGAAGAACTTCTCGGGCCATGACACTCAATCATGTCTGAGGGAAGGAAAGCCCTGCCCAGGGTCGTATCCAACACTGCCCCAATGAATTGCAGTGGTTGACAATGGACCAAATGGGACTTGGCTTGGTTGATTATAATCCCCAGGCTGGAAAAGACCTCCAGGGTGAGGGATAGAGAGTGCTAGATGCCCTCCCTGGAAGGGGTTACTAGGAGTCAGTTGTCCAGGTAAGGGAATACCTGTACTCCCTGAGTACGCAGGAAGGCTGCCACCACCACAAGGCATTTGGTAAATACTTGGGGAGGCAAGGAAAGGCCAAATGGTTGGGCCCTGAACTGGTAGTGTGCCCCCTGAAAGCAAAAAGAGAAATTTGCAGTGGGATGGGCATATGCAGATTGGCATCCTGCATATCCAGAGCACACAGCCACAGATCCGAATGGAGCAGGGGCAGAAGGCTCTGCAAGGAGAGCATTCAGAATCTCTTGTACTCCACATACTGATTTAGGGTGCTGAGATCCAGAATGGATCTCAGATCGTCTGTTTTCTTTGGCCAGGAAGAAGTGGGAATAGTAACCCGTCCCCCGGAAGGGGGACGGGTTCTATCGCTGCCTTTTGGAGAAGGGAGACGATCTTTTCCTGTACCAAAGGAATGTGTAGAGGTGGGTACGAGGACTAAGCCGGGGATCTGTGGGGAGGTTTCTGGGTGAATGCTATGGAGTGTCCCCTTGACACTAGTTGGAGAACCCAGGCATCCGATGTTACTCTCTCCCAGCCCGGCAGACGGGAGGAAAATCTTTCCCCTACCAGTTCCTCTGGACAGGCCAGAGGAAGAGGGAAAGGCAAGGAGTCAGGAGGCTGAGGGCAGAGCAGCGGTCGCGTTCCGAGAGTCTTGATGAGACTTGTTCGGGGAGCCCCAGTCGCTGATGCGTCTCTGTTTGTTAGGATGTCGAGCTCATGCCTGTTTTGCTGAAGGCGGTTTTTGACTCCAATAGGGATGCTTCCGGCCCTGAGAAGGTTTACTGACCACGGTCTGAACAGACTAAAGCTAAACCCTTCTCCTGTAACTCGGTGATGATATCTTCGACGTCACCACCGAATAAAACCGATCCCCGGAAAGGGGCATCTTGAATGGCGGTCTGCACCTCAGGGGCCATACCTGAAATGTGAAGCCA
Source organism: Neoceratodus forsteri (assembly GCA_016271365.2). Lineage (NCBI taxonomy): Eukaryota > Metazoa > Chordata > Ceratodontiformes > Ceratodontidae > Neoceratodus > Neoceratodus forsteri. The sequence goes on along the minus strand of CM057456.1, from coordinate 1,829,559,960 downwards.
AGCATGTTGGCGTAAACTTACAGCAAAAACTGAGCTTCTGCCTGCAGTGTCCACCGCATCGTAAGTGGCACGAACCATGTGTGCATGCTGAACGAGCGGAGTGGACCAGGTCTCCCAGTTCCCGCTTAGTTTGAGAATCTGGGAGAGAGTTCTGTTTTGATTCAACTTGACCAAGAATAGACTTCTGGAAGCCCCCCATATGACCCACATAATTAAGGGCCCCAATGCCCAGGCTAGAAGACGCTAAAATCTTCTTGCCATATTGGTCCAGAAGTTTGGATTCTTTGTCTAGAGGGGACGAGCTTAAGTGTTTGGGATTAGAGGTTCTGTCGTGAGCGCTGCTGATTACAACTGAATCCACTTTAGAGTGAAGTCTTAAAAAATCTTTGCCCTTTGGAGCCTGATAAAGCCTGTCTGCCCAACGAGGGAGAGGGAGAGGGGCTAGGGAGGAAAGTTGTTTCCAAATGGTGGAAACAAGATCCTCGTGAGGCTCAGTCCAGGGAGGGATCAGAGTAGGTGAAGACTCTGGAAGATCCAGATTAATAGCTAATCTTTGCCATTGTGGGTCTTGCTCCACTGACTTCCATTAGTAGGCTACCTGGATTTTCTTAGGTAATTCCAGTAGGGAAGGATCCTCCGGGGGGACTTTGGAGAGTCCTTGGGTTTAGGAGTCTCTGAAGTGTGTGGCTCGTCTCATGTGTCCGAGGAGTCAGAGTCAGAGTCAGGCTCTTTAGAGTCTGAGGAAGAGTTGTCCTCTGGAATAGGGGAGGTTCAACCGGTCTGGGACTATCCAGAGGGGGTGGAAGCTCTCTAGGACGAGATCCGGAAGGTTCTGGTCTGGCATCCGGTAAAGGCGGAGGGGTCACTGGGCAATGACGTACGGGCTCTGGTGTCAGGTCCAGTGTCGGCTGACGCTTGTCTATTTCCGTCGTGAGCTGCGACTTGGCCTCAGCCCACCAGGAAGACAATACTACCTTCAAGTCCACCTGCGGTTGTGGTGGAGGAGGACTTGGGTACGGGTAACTGGGGAACCCATAATATTGGTACCCATAACCTGACGGTGGAAACCCCGATGTTGGGTAGTGTGGTGTTGGATACTGTGGCATCGGGTACTGTGGCGTTGGGTATTGTGGCGTCAGGTATTGCGGCATCGGGTAACCTGGTGCCTGGGGGCCTGAAGGACCTGACGGAAGCCCAGCTGGAGGGCCGGCTGGCTCTGGTGTCAGTCTGGAGGGCACAGGGGCCAGTTCAGAAGGCCCTGAAGGAGGGTCCAGAAAGACGGGCCCTGCTGGTGCTGAAGGAGTAACTGTCGTCAGGTCCGGCACTGGATGCTCCGGCGAAGGCGGGGGCACCCCAGACGGAGGAAGCATCCCAGGATCCTCAACCCCAACCAGGGAAGAACGGGCCGACTCCAAAGGAGGAGGCGGCGGGGACAGAGGAGCCTCCGACGGCAGCTGGTCAGGTGACAGCTGCGGCGACTCCCAGGTGTCAGGACCTGACCGGGGGGGGGGGGAGGTCGCAGGCTGTCCCAATCAGGAATAGTAGTGTGGCGCCATCACGGGGAGGCAGCGTTGCAACCCCACCCTCTGGGGGGTAAGCCAGGGGTAACCATGGGGAGCGCTGGCTGTTACTGGAGGTGAAAGTCCAGGGGGCCATGACCAGGGCTGAGGCAATGACGACCCAGGGGGCACAAAAAGTACAAATAAACAGGAAAAAAAAAAAAAAGAGTGACCTGTAGCAAGACGAATCTGCCTCCCTGGTCCCGACTTATTTTAGTTTCTGTGCCTGGAAAGGGGGCGCGAACCCATATGACCACCCCCCTTGCTTTGGATAAGAAATAGGAGTCAAACCACCCCCCCTCCAATTCCTTTCCATGAAATTCCTTTCTTTCTCCATCATGTGGGTTTCTTGTAGACAGAGAATGTCTGTTTTCATGCCCTTAACTTTTGCAAGCACCTCTTACTTTTAATTGGAGACTTTAGCCCATTGACATTCTAGGATGTAACTCTTAGTGTAGTATTATCCATCACTATTTGTAAGTAAATCCAAGTCCCGTGAAATATTGTGGAACGTCAATCTGTGCTGTACCTTATAAAAAAAACTGCACCTTGTTTTTTAGCTGCTATAATTAGTAAAATAAGAAAGTTAACAATAAAACCCCAACTCTCCCCCTCTTCCCTCATTACCAACTTGAACACAGTTCTTACCTTCGGCTGCATCTTGTGCCTAATGACACCTCTAAGATTAGATTAACTAACAGCAACCCATCCCCAATTTAATGCCTAAAAATGAGTTTGTGGTTTGCAAATGGTGTTCAATATGTGTAAAGCCAGCTCTAGCCCTCTGCATTATGGAGTTAAAGTGAAATATACGGCATTCCCATACTGCTGCAGAATAAATTTGGGCAAGTATATCAAACATGTCTGTTTCAGAAGTGCGTTCCAAATCTTAAGCATTATTTTAACTTACAAAGTTGGAGGAAGTCCACTCCATAACGATGTTATACCCTCATTTCGAATTATTTTAGTGAATGCATCCTAAAACAGAAAAAAAATCCTAACGTTAAAAGACTGAAAACATGGACTTACTCAAAAGGCTTAGTGCTAATTATTTTTAAAAGGCTGTATTACAGCTGAACTGCCACAGATGGCAATGTAGGGAGTGTAGCTTGTTCTAGTGCTCAGTGCTGCCAATCTTATTTCTGTAATTGTTTTTTTCTTGCTTTTGCTCTTTTGTTGCTTTAGTTTTCATTTCGGATTTAGAACATGTTCTGTTTCTGATAGCAATGCTGCAATATATTACACACAGAATAGTGGATGGGTGACCATCCACAACAAAGCTGTGTTTCCATCGAGGGCGCTGATGACATCATAGAGATCTCAAGAGCGAAGCTCAAGAGGTCTTGCTAATGTCATCAACTGCCCGAGATGGAAACGCAGCCTCAGTTGTGGATGGGTGACCATACACTGTTCTATATAGTATATGGTTCCCCTAGGTTTGGAAAACATCATTTTACAAGGTTTTACACCTTGTTTTCATGGTCCCGCTTGCTCCTGACCCCGAAAGTCCCAGTCCTCGCTTCCGTTCTCTCTGCTCCCAACCACAAACAGTGGCAGTTAGTATTAAAAGTAACAAAAAAAAAAACAAACAAAAAAAAACTGACATACTGACAGTTTTGAAAACACAGAGCCAAGTATGGCTGTCCATGTCCAGACTGTCTATCAAGCGCTCACCCGTCTGCTCGCTTAGTGCCAGCACCATTTTTTCATGAATTGTTTGTGAGTTCAGTGTCCACCAATCAGGTTGCAGGACAAGGCTAAAAAGTTGTTGTACTATCGATGTGACGTCAGAACGACAGTACAACTTTATTGACCTTTGACCTGTCCTACAACAAGATTTAGAAAACCACCGTTTTCCATACACAAGCCCTAACCATATACTGTAACTGTGTTTGGAGTTTTCCATTACAACGAAGGACTGATATTACTGCCAAAGAATTTTTCACACTTTCTAATGAATTCTCCAAATGTGCCAATTTTGAGGAGCTGATTGACCCTGCACAGACCCGAACATGGTGATTCAGTGGTTGAACCAGTGAAATCTGGGGAAAGAGACTTCCAGTGGTCAGACTGTTTTCTTTGAGGCTAAAGTTCCAGTCATGACCAAGTTATCCCATTTTCCAGTTTTTCTCCCCCTCGGTTGAATTCCATAATCAAAAATGGAACTTACAGTAACTAAATTACTGTATTAGGATTAGGACCATAAGCTTTCTGTCACAATTCAGGAGCGAGGACTCCACAGTGGCTGAATTTCTTTTTCAGCAGCAAGAGCTCTTCAACTTAATACCTGTCACACCACAGCTAATGTCTGTCTCGGGAGTGGGGCTCCCCTGTGGCTAAATTTCTGTTTTTAGAGTGGGTCTCTCCAGCGACCGAATTCCTGTTTCCGTATTTCGGCTCCCCACCAGCTGAATTCCTGGTTCTGGAGTGGGGCACCCCAGCAGCTAAGTTTCTACTTCTTGAGTTGGGGCTTCCTAGTGACTGTAATTCCTGTTTCTGGATTGGGGCTCCCCAGTGACTGAATTCCTGTTTCTGGATTGGAGCTCCCCAGTGACTGAATTCCTGTTTCAGGATTGGGGATCCCCAGCAGCAGAATTCCCATTTGTGGACTGGGGCTCCTCAATAGCTGGATGTCTGTTCGAGAACTAAGGTTTACCAGTGGTTAAAATCCTGTTTCTAGAGTGGGGATCCTCAACGGGTGATTTTCTTGTTTGAGAGCGGGACTCCCAAGTGCCTGATATGTTATTTTGGGAGTGGGGCTCCCAAACGACCGGCTCCATGTTTTCTCAGGAGGGCAGTTCTTCAGTAGCTTGCTTGGTGAAGTTGTGCAAGGGGACCTTCCCACCACCCAAACTATTACACCTCCCCCACACTGGGGACCATAGCTGTTGCTGTTGGAGTAAGAGGTTTCTCCAGAAGTGGCAGTATGCACCATTTCTGGACTCTGTCAATGCTGTGCTGGGTCCCTCATTCAGCAGTGCTCCTGTAAGTGACTGAGCCTACATTGCCTAGCTCTTCTGACTTTGCTTTCTGGGTGCAGTCTACTGAAGTTTCCTGAATGGCAACATTTATGTGCTCAAAGTCATTCTCCCTGCAGTTAAAATCTTAATACCATGGAAACTGGAGTTATTGTATATATTAATTTACTGCAAAAAACTTTGTTAATGCATCAGTTATGGTTGAAGCAATAAAGTAGGAAAATGAGGCGTTAGGGTGTTGAACCCCAACAACCCCCCCCATCCCACTCTCCACACACCAACAGGCATTGGGGTGTGCCTTGGGGCCGTCGGCCGCCTCACCCCATTCCATGTATAAGGAAGCTGAGATGAAACAGTATAGCAGAATGGGGTGAGAGTTGGGCCTGATGACCCCAAGGCACAGTCCGACGCCTGTTGGTGTGTGGACGGTGGGGGCAGGGTGGAGTGGAAGGGGTGTGCGAGTGTTAGGATTCAAAACCCTAATGCCTCTTTCCCTACTTTTGTTGCTTTAACACTAACTGATGCATTAACAGATTTTGTTTGCAAAGAATTTCCTCACTTTTTGAGAACGTGTAATTTTACCCATATATGTTTGTGGAAGCTCAGTGCCCAGGGGGGCCCTGCATGCCTATCATGCTCCCATCACTCAATAATGGTATCCATTTATAGAGCCCTGCACTCCCTTCCATCCATAACTGTAGAGACAGTGTAATGAACTGCCTTCTCCCTGTGGGCGCTCCCAGTACTACATAATGGAGGGCCCTGCAGTGTCATTACTGCAAAATGGTACCCATATGTGGGAGCGCAGGGCTATCATGCTCCCATCACTCAATAATGGTATCCATTTATAGGGCCCTGCACTCCCTTCCATCCATAATTGTAGAGACAGTGTAATGAACTGCCTTCTCCCTGTGCGCGCTCCCAGTACTACATAATGGAGGGCCCTGCAGTGTCATTACTGCAAAATGGTACCCATATGTGGGAGCGCAGGCCACCTACCCATAAGTGTAGAGACTCAGCGCAGACCGACAGATATCCCAAGTAACCCTTGTCATGCAAATGGCGCAATATCTTAGTAACCCTAGGAACACTGGAAAACATTCACTGCAGTTGTAATCATGTCCTGGCAACCTGCCCGCATGCTTAGTACACATGCTGCGTTTAGCAAAAAATCTGTATCTTGAACCGTTTTCGAGATACAGGCACTGAAAGGCACTGTGTCCGCCACAATGTCATCCTATGGGAAATCTCCAAACTTTGAAATGTTATAATTATGGAAGTAATGTAAATTGTTATCATTAAACCAGCAAAAGTCATATTTGTGGGGCAAGCCCTTTCTACCCTGAAAATTTCGGTCCTTAATTTCAAACTGTTTCTTTGCAGTGAAGTGTAAAAGAAATTGTAAAGTTTAAAATTCCCTTTTCGTGCTGGCCCGGTGGCACTGGATGCCACACTTCGAACTATGCCGCGACCCGGGTTTGGGCACGGGCTCAGGTCACTGGTTGTCAGCAGGGGGAAGGAGGATTGAGCGTCCCAACGGATGCTCTCCTCCTTCAGGGTGGGTTACCAGGGTGTATTACACACCCGACGTCCTTGAGGGTCAGTGGGAGCACCAACTTTCGGGGCACTGGTGGCTCCTGGGGCGCTGGAGTCGAGCAGGGGAGGACACTGTTAGGCACTTAGCGCACGTAGTGTGTAAGCGGGTAACCTGCCCAAGCCGGCGTCCTCCGAGGGATGGAAGGGGACCACCAGAAAAATGGAAAACCACCATTGGCAGTCCTAGATGACAACCACTCCAAACCATCCGGCCACAGATCTACGGGCAGACCCTGCTATGCAGGTGCTCCGTTGAGGTTGAGGAAGGTAGGAGTTGCTGGGGCACTCTAGGGGCAGACTCTGCGTCTGGGGCATTAGTGGTATGAGCAGCCCGAAGGAGTGGAACAATGAGGGCTGGTTAGAAGGGATAAAAGGAAAAGTAAAATAAATAAATAAATCCCTTGTCGTGAGCTGTCAAAATCTCTTTCACGACCTGTCAAAATCCTTTTATGAAATTAATCCTTTTTGCAAGGTACAGCCATCTAGCTGTCCACTCATGAAAAGGATTTTGATAGCTCAGCCAAGAGGATTATAAGAGTATATCCTTTTCACAAGCTGTCAAAATCCTTTCGTGAGTGAATCCTTCCACAAGGTAGGGCCTTCTGTTCGTCATTTCACGAAAATGGATTTTGACAGCTCGCGAAAAGGGGCTGGCTTGCGAAAAGGGATCGGAAGCGAGTCGCGAAAAGGGATTTAAAAAATGAAAATTATGTACCTACCGTAATTATGATCTTTCTGTGTATCTTCACTGTTAGGTACATGACCGGAGGTCATGACCCACGGAGCTCTCTTTTTGGTAGGTGGAGCCAACGTACTATCGGTAAACAGCCAAGGCCAACGCGTGGTGCCTCGGCTGAATGTTAGGAGATGTCGACTCCGCCTGCCTACCAGTTCTGAGTCGCCGGAGAGGTAAGAGGAAGGGAGTGGAGGGTGGGACAAGGAAGTCCAAGGTATAGAAAAAGGAAAAGATATATGAACTAAAAGGAGGAATAACGACTGAGAGGACAGAAGAAGGAGAAGATGGAAACTAAGGGGATTGGGAGGGGCCCCAATCTCTGGAAATAGAAGAGGGAGGTAGGGTGGGATAGAGAATTTAGGAGGAGAGGGGGGAGGTTAAACACATCCCAGACCCTGGTCCATCTCCAGATTACACAGGAACTACAAGGAGTAGCCAAAGGCTTCTTGCCAGAATTCAAGGCACAGAATGGCTGGCAAAAAACTCCAGTTGAGCAGTGTCGGCTATTCTGGAAGGACAGGGTACAGAGAATTAACACCCTCTCAAGGAAAGATTATTGGTGAAAAAGGAAAAAGGATTTTTTATTTTTTTTGTAATAAAAGATAGCCCAAGGACAAGGAGAAATAAGTTGGATGGGAACAAGGAGGAGGAGAGAATGAAGGGCAACTGCCAACTCCCACCCCACAGAGGTGGAGCTAACGCACTGGAGAAGGAATGCCCCCATGCTGACCACTCTCCCCAGAACATTATCCCCCTCTGTGCCCCTGTTTTTACCCCACTCCTTACAAGAAAGGAGGGGGGGGAAGGGATGGGCACAGAGAGGAGGGGACCCAGAGACTGAGGCCCCAGGGGGATGGAGGGTGGGATTATGATGAATGGTGAAGATACACAGAAAGATCATAATTACGATAGGTACATAATTTTCATATCTTATCTGTGTCAATCTTCACCATTCATCACTGTTGGGTGAGTGCTGAGCCCCCCCGAAGGGGGTTTTCTTTAACACCCTAAGGGGACAAAGTCCCTTAGCTTTTGGTGGGTGACACACTAAGAGGGAGAACCTTCAGGGCCTGGAGAGGCCCGAGAGTGGGGAGAGTGAGACGGGGGCCCCCAGGAGGGGGAAAGAAGTGGCCCCGACAAACGCTGTCTCGCTCTACAGGAGAAAAGGTAGGTTCTCTGGTGAGAGGAGTTAATCACCCTACGCCGGGCCAAGGGTGACAACTGGGAAAGATGCAGCCATGCCGTCCGCCTAGTGCAGATCGCTGTCCCTATGACCCTGGTGGCTACCTTGTTGGCAGCATAGGATGTCCTCGCTTGGTGCCTTGCTAGCTCCAGGCCACATGCAGTGAGTGCAATGGCTTGTTTGGTTTGCTCTGTATCAGGCAATGAGGCTAGGAGCTGACCCAGCCTGGACCACAAGAACCTGTCATAGGCTGCATAGTGGGCCAGATGTGCAGAAATGGAAAGCAACAACCGTGCCGAGTAGAAAGTCCTCCTACCCAGAAGTCAAAATCCGAGGAATCTTGATCTGGGTGCCGGTCACGGTGAAGGGCGCGAAGCCCATCAGGAGTATCCAGCTGCGTCAATCCGGACTGCTGATGAGGCATGGAACCTGGAGACTTTGGGGGGTGCAATACCTCTGGCTGAGATCCCTAGGGGCAGGAACTCCAGAGAAGGGCCTCTGCCAGGAGCGCAATGACACCTCCTGAAAGGGAGCAGGCCAGGGGGGCACCACAAGGGTGGCCTCGCCAAAATCACCTAGAAAGACGTGCGCCGAGTGCTCAGGATTGCTAACAGTGGCAGGGGTGAGGTGCAAGTCCTCCAACATCCTCACGAGGAAGTGCTGATACTCAGCGAGATCAGCGGCTGAAGAAATGTGGACAGAAGGTTCCTCTCACCCAGAAGAGGGGGATGAAGAGTTGGAGGGCACCAGCTGCTCGGTGGGAGGTTGATAAACATGACTGTCCATTGCCCTAATGTAAGCTGAGAACTGAGCAGCCACAGCCCAGAATTGCTCCCAGGAGAGAGGTCCGCTAGGACCAAGGATGCCTGGGACAGCAGGAGAATGTGGCAGAGGAATGGGGACAGAGCCGAGAAGAGATGTTGGCTGCCCTCTGCCTGGGCTAAGCAGCGGACTGGGAGCACCCGCGGAAGAAGGTGCCCTGGAAGACCTCAGAGCCGTCAGCTGAACAACCATTTCAGTACTGCCTTGGCTGCACCCGGAAGAATCCCCCTGTGAGGCGACCGAGGCCGTATAGGTCCAGAAGGATGGTCCCCTACCTCAGAATAATGGGGCTTTCTCAAAGAAACCAAGGAGGAAGAGCAGAGATCCGCACTACGGCTTCTTCCAGAGCCCGAGTGGGCCCCCCAAAATGGCCGCCATGCAGACCTCACGCCCCTGAACCCCTCAGAGTCTGAAAGAGCCCTCTTCCTCGAGAGGGCCAGCCTAGGTAGCTGAAAGCCCTAGGCAGCACCCGAAGGAGCTATCCAGGGCACAGTACCCTCCCCATCTGTAGGTGCTCTGATCGGCCCCAAAGTTGGGTGATCCAGGCACACAACAGGCGGGGGTACCACTGCTGATGGGTCAGTGAACCCACCAAGACTGGGCTGCAGAGCAATGGTGGCCTGCACCACTGCCCGCTGGTCAGCACTCCTGACCCCAGTCTCGGTAGCCACCGACCCCACCTCAGAAGGGGGCTGACTCCGGCTTGTCGAGGATACTACAGGGCTGCCCACTCCAACAGTCAACCCCAAAGAGTCAGACTGTCCGTCTGACTCAGAGCCCGACTCCGCCTCCAAAGAGGTAGAGGCCGAGGCCCTGTGCCAGAACGTAGGAGGGCGCCCACTGCCATCTTTGCCAAAGGGGGTGCCAGAAACCAAAACATTGCCCGAGCCAGTGCCAGTGCCCCCTACAACACTGCGAGTGGAGTCCACAGGGGGCACGGCTCCAGCCCGAACAGGAGCTCCAGACTCGGGACCAGCCACGGCGCCATCCGGCCCCACGGCACCGACGGTGGAGACGGTGCCGATGACAGCCCCTACGGTGCCATCGGCTACCAGTATTGGCACCGCGAATGGCTCCGACAGTAGCCATGGTGCCGCGCGACAAACCGGCGCCGACGATGGCTCCGTCAGGTCCTATGGTGCCATGAACGGCGCCAAGGCTGCAACGGCGCTAGCCAACAGCGTTGAGGACGAGGCGACTCGGGCCTTGCAAACCACGGGTCCGACACCTGGGGAGTCTTCACCCCGGAAAGGGCGACTGCCATGACGGTGCCTCCCGCCCGCCCCCCAAAAGGAGCGGGACAGGACTCCTGCACCTCGGAAGGAGCCTCGGCAACGGCCAGGCTACTAGTAGCCGAGGCTCCCTCCTCCTCAGTCCGTAGAACTGAGGACCGAGGAAAGGTCGAGTAGTGCGGGCTTGGCCCGACTGGGCGCGCGCCCGACTTCAAAAGTTGCAGAGCTCGCCCCACCTTACCATGCACGCTGTTTGATGACCCGCGGTCCACGAGAAACAGGCGCCACACTAATCCATGTTGTGAAGCCGGCCAAGACACGAAAGGCAACGGTCGTGCTGGTCGGTGATGGAATATTTTCGGCTGCATTGGCACTGTCATGTGGGGGGCTGACCCGTCCTGGAAGTTTTCTCCTTCCCTCCCCGACTGAGACATGACCTATGGAGAAAAAAAAAAAAAAAACCAAACTCGATGTCGCCAAGAAATAAAATATATGGAAAGATCTTACCAGAGACATCGAGTAAGCAACTAGAACCAGCAGGACACGGCATTGACGAATTGCAGCACGGGAAATAGAGGTGAAAACGAACTGCAGATGGTAGGCCTCAATCAGAGCTTGCTTCCACGAGGTGACCTCTACGGGAGACAAAGAACTGGCAGGCAGGTGGAGTGAGCAATGGCCAACCATGAGAGAATACCATGTAAATGCGTCAATGCCTCGAGGGCGGCACCGATGGCATTGGCCTCGCCTACCAAAAAAGTCTTTATCGGGTCAGCGACCGCCATGTACCCAGCTGTGATGAATGGTGAAGACTGACACAGATAAGATCAAGCGTTTTTTGACTAAAGTAAAGTAAACCAAAGCCACAGAAGTGCGGACGTCCTCATGAACAAAATCCATACTTGGATGTCTACAGAAGACATCCCTGGGACAAGTAATAACGTTTTGTTTGGGCAGAAAAAATGAAAACAAGATGGTGGCTCGCGAAAAAGGAATTTTTTTCTCACGACGAGGAATTTTATAAATCCATCTTGGCGACAGTGGTCCAGATAATTTTTCTTACACCTGGTAGAATTTTCATGCAAATGGTAGTACTGTCATCCACTGATCCATCTCGTACCCCCCACATCTAAACCAAGTCTCAATCCCACTAGATGCCTGCAGTCGCAGACTGTCTAATACTGCTATGGAGTCGTACTGTGACCTTATTTTTAACACTGTCATATTGCAACAGTCCTTTTACCCAGCCAATGAGCAAATCCTGTCCCTGCCCCTACATGTTCCTATGTAATGCCATGGCTGCTAGCATCACATAATACTGCCAGCTTTATACATATGTATATCACATACTGCAAATTTACAGATTGGGAAATAATTTCCTAAAATCAGAGAGTGAAGTATTTCAATCAAAAATGGTAGCAAAATACTCCTTTACTCCCCTTATCTACTCCTCTGCTTGTGAGCTGTCAAACTCCCTTTTCGTGAGCCCAAATCTCTTTTTGCAACTGCGCAGTAATCCAAAAGACTGAATTGAGCTTGCTCAGAACCCAACCTTTCAAAACTGAATAACTTTAGAACAGATTAATATTTTTTTCACCAAACCAATGCTGACTTTTCTTTGGGGCAAGCTCTTTTTACCCTGAAAAGTTCAAAGTTCCAAAAGGTGTGGCCGCAGCAGGATGAGGAAAAAACAGCAAAAACTGGCAAGAAAAGGTGACGGTTACACCTTTTTCACTATGTGCTGCACGAAAACTGCACATCCGAACGAAACAAAACTTGGCATGTCCAGAGATCTACCCCACAGGACAGTGCATACCAAATTTCGTGTAAATGCGTTGAATGGTTGCAAAGTCATTAAAGTGCAAAATTTGGTGTTTAACATTAAACTGCCTACTCAACCCTAACTATAGTGGCGCTACTGCACCACTATAATATGTCACCCAGAGCCACTCGTGGATAACAGTGGTTTCAAACATGTTCTGCTCCGGTGAGAACAACGAAGTGAAGCTGCAAGTGAAACTACTCTTATTCCACAGCGAGTGGTGACGGGAGACGTATTCACATATTATAGACTGAGGGAGTGCCCCAAAGTCAGGGAATGTGCCCGTTTCCAGGGCTTCTATGCGTGACACACTCTTCACAGAATAATAGTGTCTTACATGCAGGGGAAGGGAATGCTCTGACTGGTTGGAAGCACTCCGCCACTCCCTTGATCTATAATACTGACTCCATGGGAACTGCATGTAGCATGTTGTATGGATTTTTAAATTTTGAGGTTTTGGAAGGGGTATGCTGTTTTCTTTTTTTTTTTCTCCTCCTCCCCCCCAGGCTCCGCTTCTTTGGGAGTCCCCACTGGAGTCCTGTCCCCGCTTCTGCAACCTATCTGTGCCGTCAGTGAACCCCCATGTAGCCTGGGTTTACCCCTGGGCGTAACAGATGGGGCCCGTGACACCCAGCTTTACCTGCTCATCAGGCTCTGGATCGCCAGGTACGCAGGAGCCATGAGAGGGGTCTGCCCGCCGCCTGCCTACCCGATCCTGGAGAGTATTTTCTCTGTGTTTTTCTGTGGACGCCGAGTGAACCTGGACGCTAAGGTGATAGCGCCGACATCCGCGACATCCTCCCCTTGCTGCATCTTGGCACATGCTGTGCCCCAGACCTCTGCCTTGGGCCAGTTTTGTACCGGGATGTTGACCCCTCCCTCCCTGAAGAAGCCGAGCTGTCCTGGGGATGCTCAAGCCTTCTCCGCCGGCTGGCCCTCCAGCTCCCCGGGCTCGTTCCTGAACCTGGGTTGCTGGTGTCGCGAGTGGAAATCCAACCGCTGTGCTGGCGGGCCGGCATTTCTTTTTTTGATAGTTTTTATAATGTAAAGTTTGCTGCTGGGCCATTGTGTTTCTCTACATTGGGTAGTATAATTTTGAAAAACGGTGTGGGATGCTAAATAAACCCCAAGGTGTGCATAAGATTAGCGCTATGTAAGCCTCACTATGTATTATATGTATTCTTCTATATTTAAAACGTGTTTTCCCCCCTTTGTTTCCAGTGAAAAGTGCCATGCCATTTTACTCCATGTTGTGACATGCACAAAGAAGAGCCGAATGATGTCCACAATGAGGAGCTTACCCGCTGACAGTTCCTACAGCTGCTCTTTTCACTCTGTATTCGACAGCAAAAGTGTTGCATTTATAGCGCTGTAAAAAAACAAAACTTTTTTTCCCCATTCAATAGCAACCTGATGAAGAAAGTGTCCTCCAGTGCATCTTTGCTGACCAATACACTATTTTTTGTACCAAAATTTCAAGTTGTAATCCTTTTTGGACTGCATTTAAAAAACAGAAAGTAGCCTGGTTACTGTAGTGTTATGGCAGGTGAAAGGTCATCATTTTTCATCATACTCTTTTCTGTGTGCGTTTCAGGTGGAGGTCTGCAGTTAGTTTACTGAACAGGCAAGGTTATTTACTGGCAAGTTATGTCATTTGTAGCACAGTTAAATAGGTTATCTTTCTGTTTTTCTGACATGCAGTAGTTTTTCCATACACTGTACAGTAGGTTTACGTGTACGGTTATATCTGACCACCATTACATCAAAAAGCAACCCCCCACACACAACCACCCTCCTCAAGATACTAATTTCACCCTCCCCCCACTGTTATCATATGACTGATGCAGGTAGCCAGTCCTGCCATCAGTTCCCTCCGCCTTCTATACAAAAAGTTTCCCTCACCCAGTCTCACACTATTTGCACCCCCCTCCACTTAAATGATTCAGTGCCCCTTACAGCGACTCCACATGTTATCCATCATGAATCACCTCCTGTAATAACAAAAAAAACAAACAAAACAGAACTACTGTTACCATAACCGCACTGAAACGAATGGTGCCTATTCATTTTAATGGCCATTTTTTTCTTTTACTCATAACTTTCAATTTTCAATATCTTGACCTACTTTTTTCTTTGCCAATTGTTTTTATACCTAATCTAATGAACACTGTGCCTGTCACTGGTCAATTCACCCCTGGAAGTGGTGTTAGCTGTGCATACTAGCATTCACTGCAAAACACCCATTTGGGGGTGATTTCACCATGTAAACCCATAGGGTTCATGAGCTCAAGCATTAAAAAAACCCCACCAGAACAGAATAAGTTGGTAAAAATACTGAAAACTGTGCATTGGGCATGATGTCTCAGACTCCCACTCTGGTTTGCTCCCCACACCGACACACTTCCTCGTAGACTGGTCGACTGACGTGATAGAACCTGATGGCAAGATCAAGAGTCTGCGGCAAGGTGCATCGCTTGGTAGCAGCTGATTGGACTGAAGAAAGGAAAAGTGAAGGTGAGGTGCAGCTAATACCAGCTGAACAAAACAATATAAATACAATAAAAATGCTTTTTAACTTCAATTTTCCCACTTCTAACCTCCTTCCAGGTCCAGTCCATCACTCTATCTTGCCCCTCCCCCCCATTATCCCAGCTATAATCTATTTTAGGTCTTCACAGCATACCACCCCCTCCAATGCTGGGGATTATCTACCTTGTGAGAGAATGGGATCATATGTTGTTGATGGTAGGTGGCCTTGAAGCTTGACGGAGGCAGAGATTTTCCTTTATCTTGGTGTTGGCCCCCCCCACTGACTCATTTGATACCAACATGCTTGCACCTTGTCACAGATTTGTGCTCATTTGTGGCATACACTTCTTGTTCTGATGTGCCTGTAGCTACAGCCCCCCTGCAACAGTACCCATCAACATGTAATGTGCCAGATGCGTCCTGGTCATCAAGTACACAGAAGTGGATTGCACTCAAATTACCAATGAATTGCTAACACAATACCAATATCAAAACAATTAGTCTCCGGCTTTCCGGTGACGTCACCATCAGCATGGCTGCCTGATCTTAGAGCGCTAAGTACCCAGTGGTAAAATCAATTGTAATCGACTGTTATGGCTGCAGTGGTTTACTTATTTATTTATTTTTTTTATTTAGTTGTTTAACCAGGTATAGCACACTAAGCTGAAAGCTTTTTTACAGGAGCGACCTGGGAGCACAAGGAGGTTAAGTGACTTGCTCAGGGTCACACAGTATGCAAGTGGAAGCTATGGGATTCAAACCCAGGTCTGGTCTGCTGGATGTCACCAGATTTGCAGCTCAGAGCCTTAGACCACTGCGCTATACTGCATTCAGACTTATTTAGACAACCGCTGATATTCTCAGCCCCTTCTTGAATGCTGACTGCGAAAAAAGTCGGGGTGCGGTACTCCCGGGCGGCAGAAAATGGAACAAATTAAGATCGCGGCCTAGAGACAGGAGTCCAGCTCTGTCCCATGCCTCAACTGGCAATGGCAGGCTCCAGGAAATGAAGATGATGTGTGCTCAGAAGTGGGGTCAATATTGGGAAGGGCCGATACCAGAACAATTACGAGGATACTGCACAAAACTGATGACGTGACGGGCATCCAAAAACAATCTGAAGAAACTGGAGCAACATACCTCTCACATAGAGTCTCATGTAGACACACTGCAGTCAGAGCATATGGCCTTTGGATATTCCCTGCTGTATCTGTTTAAAAGAGAAAGAGAACTCACCACTTGAGCTGAAGATGCTGAGGTGTGCTTGAGGAGCAACAATATTAGGATTTTTGGTGTCCCCGAAGGGCTCGAGCAGGAAGACACCGCTGGCTTCATGATGTGCTGGCTCCAAAAAGAACTGGACTTATCAGCCGACTCAGAGCTGGGCATTGAAAGGGCTCACAGAGCTTTGCTACCTAGGTTACGACTGGGGTGCCTCTGTCCATAATCAAGTTTCTGACCTATCCTGTGAAGAAGTTTATGCATATGGATTGGGTGAAAAATAAATTCACTTTGGATGGGCAGCATGTGTATGTAGACCAGGACTACCCCTCATTATTGTTAGTGAGGAGGAAAAAAGTGCTGCAAGTAGTGAAGCAATTAAGAGACAAAGGGATGAAGGCACAGGTATGTTACCCTGCTAAACTATGGGTTCTGGAGAAGGACAAGGTGAAAATATTTGATAGCCTGGTTGTTGCCTCCTCCTTTTTGAAATTAGTAGGAACTGAGCTTCCGAACTTGAAGGAAGAGATTGCCGAACAGGAGGTAGAGGAGCTGATATGGGAGGTAGTGTCTCCTTCCATGGCTAAGGGAAAACGGAGGCCTGGGGGTTTACTGTCGCTTCATTCAGACTTGGCAAAGTGGCTTAAGAAATCTAAGGCTGCTGCCTAAATGGATCATGCCGAAAGCGTCAGTAGAGGTAATAAGACACTTCAGAAGGGAACTATCCTTGTGAAATCCAAGACTTGAGGAGGAACCATCTGCAGGAACAATGGGTCACTGTGAGTTTACTTCTCTTTTCCCCCCCCCTTTGTGCTGCAACATCGGATGTGTGGAGTGGACGATAATTTTCTAACACAGTGAGACCATTTATGTTTAGTGGTTCTGGACTTCGAACTAACTAGTGACCCTACGAGGTAGATAGCAATTTAATTGGTAGACTCCCCACTCAAGGCACTTGTGAGTTTGTCTATATGATTTGCGCCTATCGGCTGAGTTGATTGTTCAGTTGTGCCCAGACAGAACTAAATAAAGAACTGAAGAGGAAGACTGGAAATGAAATTAACTAGCCTCTTCTTGGACCAGATTTTCCTTCTCTCTGATTATGTTACGGGGTTATATGTTGATATGGTTGTATTATACTCCCCTTGACCACTCCTCTTGCTTTCTTTTGTTTTTTCTGGGGGATGAAAAAAAATGATTAAATAAACGATTGGGGGGGGGTCAGCTGGTGGGTGGCTAAAGTAATGTTGCCTTTACTTTATGCCAGACATTTTGGAAATTAAAGGGATACAGTTGCTTTAAAGATTTCACAATCTCATGTTTGGGGGAGGCAACCCCACCTAATCTACTTTTGGTAGAATTGTGCAGCTTATGCAGGGGAGTTCTCTTTTTTTTTTTTTTTCTATTTGTTGAATGCAAAATTGGGGGGGTGTACTCGGCAGGGGGGATACTTAAGTCTAGGCTGTGTTACAAGGTGGGGAGAAAATTGTTTGCTGGGTTCCTTCCCGCCTATTGGCTGGACGATCCGTCCTTCAGGGTCTCCTCCTCTCCTCTTGACATAGTAAATGCCAGGGAAAAGATGCACTGAGACCCTGGAAGTCCACTTGAGGGAGGAGGAACTTTGGGCTACTGGCTGCTCATTCTCTCCATGCCCGATATTTTAGGGTGCTCTCTCGAGGACAATCTTTTTCCTAGGTGTCAGACAACGCTGTTAGAAGACATATTGTCTTCAGTGTTTCACTGTTGTTATACATGTTTGTTCTGTTAAGAATGTTTGCTGGAATGTGTGGGTTTCTGTTTGTTTTTTGCTGACAATACTACTATTGTTCCTATCTGAAGCATATTAAGAATAAGGTAAACTGGATAAAAGATCATGGTTTTATGTTTGTTGTGGGGTGGGAAGGGTGGTGGGGCAGATACATATATCATTTAGAATGAATTTACACTAAATTTAGCTATGGATACGTTAACTATTGGTTCATGGGAATTAACAAAGTTGTTAAGAGGACCAGGGTTTTGCAAGAGCTTCAGTGGGCTAACTGTGATGTGGCCTGCCTTCAGGAGACAAAACTGTCTGCAGCCGAACATCTAAAAATAAGGATGATATGGGTGGGGGAGTGTATATGCAGATTCGCACCCAGAAGTCAAAAAGGCAGGAGTGGTGATATTGGTGTGCAGGGGGTTACCTTTTCTGATTACCCATGTGCATTCTGCGGGGCCAGGTGGACTAGTCTTGGTGTCTGGGACCCTGGGGGGGTAGACCTATCCACATCGTTTCGGTGTATGCAACCACCCTCACCCCCCATCAGGGAAATTCTTGACAGGTCTTTCAGTACTTGTCATCCCTCCCTGAAGGACAAATTCTCTGTTTCATAGATTGGAATTATGTGGAGGATGCTTCCCTCAATAGGAATTCATCACAAGGTAAGAGTCATAAGGCTTGTTCCAAATTACTTAAAGTCCTCCGGACGGAGGTGGAGTCTGTAGACACATGGAGGCTATAGAATCCGACAGGAAAATAACTTACTTTTTTACTCCTCGGCCTTCAACTCCTATTCTCGCTTGGATAGAGTATACACCCAAAAGAAGTGGACACACTCTGTACAGGATCTTAGTACTAAGTCCTTCACCTTATCGGATCATGCTTTGTTGACCTGTGACTTAAAATTGGGTCCTGAGTGGAAGCGTAATATTAAGTCTACTACATGACGAGGGTTTCGTTACCTCTACTAAAGAGGTTATCACAAATACAAAGAGAATACAGATAAAGACACCTCACTTAAATATATATGGGTCTGCCTCAAAGCAGTAGTGAGGGGACACGCCATCTCTTATAAGAAGAAACAGCACCAAGACTTTTTGACTCAGGCAGAGTAGGACCTCTGGCAACTCGAATCAGACCATAAGAGAACTAGAGACCCAGCTCTACTGCCAAAAACTAAACAGGCCAGGGAGACATTGAACAGGCTGCTGTTGAGGGAAACAGAAAATGCACTTCAGTTTACAGTGCAGAAATATTATGAGTGGGGAGACAGGACAAGGACATTGTTGGCCCTATATTTAAAACAAACAAAAAAAAAAAACACAGGAAGCTGATAGATATCTCTCTAAATTAAAGGTGAAAAACTCTGCAAAGGGGTTCACTACTTCTCCCTTGGATATAGCTAAAGAATTTCAAAATTACTATTCTCATTTATATAGTCAAGAGAGTAAAGAAAGTCACTCGGAGAGAATCACTGGATTCTTTGAGAAGGTGATGCTCCCAATGCTCACTAAGGAACAGCAGCAGGTACTTGACTCTCCATTTATGGACTCACATTTTGGCTGTGGTTAAATCCTTTGCCAAGGGTAAAGCCCCATGTCCTGATGGGTTCCCTATGGAGTTCTATCAGGCCTTCTCTGGGGAGCTTATTTCCCTTTTGACCAGGGTATGTAATGTGGCTCACGAGGGGGGTCAGACATCTGATTCTTGGAATCCGGCCTTGGTGTCAGTGTTGCCCAAACCAGGTAAAGATCTGACTTCTTGTACGAGCTATTGGCACATTCCATTATTGAACCAGGATGCAAAGATTTTTGCTAAAGCCATTGGGGTAAGGATGCAGAACATTATCTCAGGCCTGGTCCATACAAACCAGACAGGATTTATTCGTGGCAGGCACATTCAGGATAATATTCACCTCCTGCTTAATGTATTGGCATCTGCCAAATCCTTTCCTCCTAATGTTTTTTATGCAGTCATTTTGATCAATGCAGAAAAGGCTTTCGGATCACCTTGATTGGCTGTTCCTAGAATAGGCCCCGAAGAGATTTGGCTTTGGATATAAATTTCATATGTGGATATCCAATCTTTATAGCTCCCCTACTGCCCAAATTAAGGTAAACGGTGCAACATCTGCACCTTTTCAAATAGGAAGGGGTACTCATTAGGGCTGACCCTTATCCCCTTTATTGTCTGCCCTTAGCATTGAGCCTTTAGTTCACTGATCTCCACACAATATAGGGGTATCAAGGTTGGGGGCAAAGAGATATGCGTCTCAGGATATGTGGATGACACGCTCCTACGTATCACAAATCCGGCCCAAATGATGCCTAAAGTTCTGGAATTGCTGAAAGATTATGAGTCTGTGTCAGGTTTTAAGCTTAATGAGACCAAACAGAGCTGCTCCCACTAGGCCCACATTCAGGCCAATTACCACTGGTATAAGGTGAGCTCCGGTGGACGAATAATAGGTTTAGATATCTGGGTACATGGGTGCTTAAAGATATTTCCAAATTATATCAGATGAACTACCTCAAATTATTGCAGGAGGCCCAGGTAGACTGCAAGAGGTGGAGGGAACTTCCCTTATCCCTTTTTGGGAAAACAAACAGTTCGGATGAACCTACTCCCCAGATTCTTGTTTATTTTCTCAGTGGTCCCTTTAACTCCACCTGGCATGTTTTGGGAAATCTCTCAGGTCCATTCTGGCTAAATTTATATGAGGGTGAAACAGACCCAGGGTTAAATGATCCATTTTGATTGCTTCTAAAAAAAAAAAAAAAAAACAAATGGTGTGGGGGGCCCTAGCTCTCTCAGATTTTAAAGTATATTATTGGGCGGCTCAACTGCAATATTTTATTCCACACCTATGTACAGAAGATCCTCCATTATGGGTTCTCCTGGAAAAAACATCTAGGGGATTGGCCAACACGAGAGATTTATTATTCATGGATGAAGCTAATATTAAATTATGGACCTCTGGTAATACATGGGCAGTGAACTTAAAAAAGACTGGGGTGGAGATGTGTAATAAATATAAACTCCCCAGGAATCTAGCAAGAGACACCTCATTACGGGCGTGTATGGACTTTTTTTCCATTTAAACTGGAAGGAGGATATCAGGCCTGAGAAAGGCAGGGATTATCCATCATAGGACAATTTTTTGCGGGGGATGTAATTATATCCTTTCAGCAACTCTGTCAAGAATTTCAACTACCCTGAAGGGATTGTTTTTGATTTTTACAATTCAGACATTACCTAGGGATCAAACCCACAGACCCCACTTTAACCAATCTCCCAAAAACCTCCCAAACCAGTGAAACAACTTCTTGCTTCTTTGGCTGAGTCCCCAAGTGTCAAAGGCAGAGTTTCACAGATTGTCTGTTTACTGACGAATATGGGGGTGGCCGCAGTGGAATCGTTACAGGCCAAGTGTAATCAGGAGGCACAAGTGGTATTATTAACTCAGGGGGGCTGGGTAAGGGTTTGGTGAGGAGTATTTCCCACTTCGACCTCTCCGTCCGGGAGGGATTTTAGATGGTGGGTGGTAGCAAGGTATTTTCGGACCCCTGTAATTGCAAAGCATTATGGAGACCATCCATCAAAGGAATGTTGGAGGGGCTGCTCAGGCTTGAGCACGCATAAACATATTTTTTGAAAATGCCCCTTCTTGCAATCCTATTGGAAAGAGGTACGGCTAGCGGTGGGAAAAATATTTAGGGTGAGGGTCCCTTTAGATTTTCAGACGTGGGTATTAGGCTGCCACCTGCCTCAATCTGTACTAAGCCGCAGTTATATCTTTTTAATATTTAATGCCATCACTCAAAGGTGGTTAACGCCAGCGGTGCCCACCTTGGATTCACGGATAGATAATTGCTTACATATGATGGAGATGGAGCATCTAATGGCTAAGGTTCGGCTGCAAAAGGAGAAATACACTGGCCGTTAGCTTCCATTTTTCCACTATTTGGTGGAAAAAGCAGAACAGAACTATACTTGAGATATCAGTTGATCAGAAATAGGGATAAGTGATACCCAAGTACCCTGCACTTCCCCTCCTATTCCCCCTACATTCCTTTCAAATCCGGTTCATAGCCCCAGTCCCTTGTGTTTGAGAATAAATCTATGCTGGTTGTAATAATAGCTCCCCCTTATTTATATGAGGATATTAACTGTATGGTGAATTAATAGTTGGGGTGGGGGGCTTGGGATCAGGGATGCTTATTTATTTACCAATGATAAACTCTTTTGATTGTTTGATTGCCAGCACTATTCTGTTTTTTTTTCCCTTTTTGTGTGGATTGTTAAAAGTGAAATTTCAATGAACAGTTATTTAAAAAAATAAATAAACCCAAACAATTACTCTCCAGTCTCCAACCCCTGTGTAACACTCAGTTGGTTACTATTATACTGCTCTGCACCTTTGTTTGAATACTTGCAATATTTTGCAACACTGGTAATGGAGACAGACTATTACAAAAATGTACATACTGTATGCTGTGCTGACACCGTTTTTCACATGGGTGACCCTTTGGGCAAACCTGAGGTATAAAAAAACTTTACCACTGATATCAATACAGTGTAAGCAATTCATTAGTAATTTGAGAGCAATCTAATTCTGTGGTCTTGTAGTTATTGGGTTAGGATTTGCACCCTCCTTATGTCTGAAGTGCAGCTGGTCTCCTTGCTCTAACATACCTCCTGGTCATCCTATGAGGTCAGTAGCAAAATGCAACAGCATGTTTCCCTACCCTGGGGTTGGGGAGATGGTTAATGCTGCCCCACCCCTTGCCAGCAGAGTGTGGGATTCAGGCTTGTCTGGTCATCCATGATAATGAAGATGATACAGTGAAACCAACCACCATGACAGCTGGTCAGGTGAAGTATTAGTGAAAGGGCAGACTAGATGGAACTTCGGTCTCCTTCTGCCATCAAATTCTCTGCATCTATCCGTACAGCACAGCAATGCGCTTGCTACCTCTGGGTTATCTGATGGCCAATAAACATTCCTTTCTGGACGGCATTTAGAAACTGTTACACTTATTTTTGCCCAGTCTGCTAAACTCCGGAATCCTCTGCTCACTAGTTTCCCTTTCGTACACCTTTCTCATTAAGTCTTCGACTTTTTTGTGGTCACTGGTCATTATGACTGCACTTGTCTGTCGGTATGTTTAGCACTTACATTAACCTGGTTTTTCATGGTGTGACTAAACTGTTGCTGTCTTTTGATGAAAAGTCCCTGAAGAGTACCTTTACACTACTGGGGTCCATCCTCTATGGAATGTTTCATTATACCTTATTGCAAAAGTTAGTAAATAAAAACTAAATATCAGTCAGACTTACCAATGTTCCTTTAAAGTGTCCAGGCGCTTTGTACCATGCTTTGCTTCCATCTTCACAAATGCACAGATGATCCATCAGCCCGTTGCACTACACAAAGCATTTACCTATTGAAATGGCACACATACAGGTAACAGCAGTGAGGATCATATAACAATTGTGCAATGTCTTCCATTCAGAATGTTATGTTACCTGCAGAAAAATTACAGTTGGCATGTGCAATCATTTAGAAATCTCAAACCAGTGAGGATATGAACAAGATGGAACTGATTATGACTCTGGAGTAAGGAGCTTTTCCTTGGCTAAGGGGTGCAGTGTCATACTTTTCTGGGGTCTAGGGTATTTTTCAGGGGTAATGCATTAAGGTGACTGAAAATCAAATGTACCAGTGTTTACCGGAAATCAATATATCTAAATTAACCAGGATTGCCCCCAAATTCCTTTTTTCCCCCCTAATAAAAATAGCAAATTGCTCCCTTACTCATTTTCAATATAAAGGAGAAGTTTCTAACCCATAAGTGAAGGTTATGAGAAAAATGAAAGATCATGTTTATTTTTAGAAAAAAAGAAATCCAATTTCAAAATCCAAATACAGCTAAAGTAAGGAAAAAACAAACAGTTTAACGTTGTATTAAGTTTATTTTATTTTCAACCTTTTGTGGTAAAAGCAGTTCCCTTGCTCATCATTCAGTCCCAGCACAGACCTTCTGTGGTCCAGTTCTTGAAGGGAAAATGGAAAAGTGCTGGTGCTCTCCCATAAGACTTAAAGTAGCAGCAGCATTGTCAGTCACCATGTAGTTTTTTTTTCTCTAGCAATAGTTTTTTTTCTTCTGGCAAAAACATCAATATATCCAAATTTGCATTTGGTTTCTTTTCTTTTATTCCTGAACAAAGCTAGGGGATTTTAAATTTTTTCGCTCCCATGCCATGCCTACCATGAAAAAAATAAACATCTGTGTACAGTGCTGTGATGTTTGCTATCAGAAACATGTTGTAGTACATCCACAGTATGAAGCTTGTATGTACATTCAACAGATAAACCATAACAGAAGCCATTTCCAAAAACTGGTGGTGGCTATACAAAATAAGCTATAAAAGTGGTTTTAAAAATATATAAGAAAATTAAAAATACACTGAAGATGAAGCAACCCAAGGATGACAGAAATAAATTTTTGCTAAGAACTATACAATGATTGTTTTTTCCAATTAAAAAAATACTGCTGCTTTAAAATACCCTGTACTTACATGGCTCACAAGACACCATTTCATCATACAGTTTAAAGGGTTGGAACTCCATATCAGAGTGATGCACACATATTGACCATTGTCTAAGGTACAGAGCAGTGAACGAGATCCTAGGTTTGAATCTAGCCATGTTCACTAGCTCCCTGTGTGGCCATGGGCATGTCACTGTACCTACAAATACTTTAGTCCTCTCAGTTGTAACATTTGGTAGAACACAGGACCTTGATGGAAGCAAGATTTCACACTTCACTTGGGCTGTGTACAAAAATGATTGTTTTGGTTTACAAAGGTCCTCCTTATCAGCAGTGGCTTTTACTCATGATCTCTGAAAAACAACAAGCACTGGTCAGAGCCAACACGTCTGCTTATACATTAACCTGATAAGAGATGCAGAATAAAACTGCTGAGTTGGATTTTAAATTTGTTTTATTATTGTGATATTAAAATTACAGATTTACATCACAATAATAGAAAAAAAACAAAACTTAAAGGAGACCTACTGGCAGACATGAAGCCTCAACCGCTGCACAGATCGGGGCTTCAGTAGCCAGATCCCCCCTGCAGTCACAATATACACTAATGTGGCAATTTACCTGAACACTTAAAAATTGTAACAAGCTCCCCGCCAGCTGGCATCTTCTAACATCGTGCCACTCACCCTGAGATCATGCAGCTAAAATCGTGAGGTGATGACACGCCTTTGCCCCTTCGTCTATGGTGCCCTTATGTACGGAGATATAATAATCTCCATATCTCCCATGCCCTAATTTATTTTCTCAAACGCTGCCTAAATGCCATTTGCATACATGGTATACACATGGCATTTAGGCAACGTTTATGTTTATGAAAAAGGAGCTGCTGTTTGACGGGACCGGGCTGACTATTCACCAGGATCTGTCTTCGCGAATACAATGAAAATAGCAGCAATTTAATCTCGGGAGGAACATGCTATGTGAATCCAGGATTAAATTTTTTATTGCTTACACTGCGGTGGTCTGAGTTAAGTTGGAAGGAGCCAGACTAACTGAAATCATTCATTGAGGAGTGGGACAAGAAAAATTCTGCCAAATGATGCAGAGGTCCTGTGCCTCTAACTGTAATTGAGCACTGCTTGCTGCACACGTAGGTTGTCTTTTGCATTGGCCTACCCTTTCAGTGGAGTACCTAGCACCCACTGGACCCTTGCTCTGATGCCCAGACTCCCCTACATTCTGCTCAGCATTCCAGTAGTTGGACATAGAATGGACTTAATTCCCTGGGAGACGACAGAGGCTTTTAATTGCTAAGAGCTGCAACCTGGTGTTGGGAAACTATGGTCGAACCTGGCTGGATGTATTCAGGCACTAGTGAACTGTTATTTAACTACTGACTCAACCGAGAATGCGAGAAGTACTGAGTACTTATGGGACTTGGTCTGCTGTTTGTCACATATTGGACCCAGACCAGGTGCCTAAAAGTTTAAAGATGGCCGGAGAGGGATTGTCTTGATCAGATCTGTAACTGAGGAAGCTGACTCGACGTCCCATGGAATGCTTGCAAAGGTCAGTGGGGTTGGGGGGGGAGGGGCAGCGTGCGGTTTTGTGTTGTGCAGGCTGTCTCCCCTTCCCAACTCTGTGCCATATTTTCTGATGTTTTACAATCACATACTTGCTGGAATGCCACAGGAATGTTAGGGGGTCTGAGGGGTTCAGGACTTTATTTCCTGGGTCACTTCTGTCTCTGATAAAATATGCCAACTCTACTGGGAAGGGGGATGTCTCTGAGGTGGGGGCGGTGCGGGACTTCCAGGGTGTGGGCCATAACAACTGGCAGATGAGTATAACTTCACCATCGCCTGTGTAGAAGACGGGGGGATTTACTACCACACTTTGGGGTGTGCTTGATAACATCTCAATTGTTATATCTTTTCAAGGGGCATTCCATAAGGCTGTATTCTGCTAAACAGTTGCTATGACAAGTAGAGTGGGAGGAGAGGGCATACTGGTTGAAAACCTGTTGAGATTGGGGGGATGGTGTAACTTGTTTCTTGGTTGCTCAATTTGAGGGTATTTCAATTTGTAAGGGGATGTTTCAATAGGGATGGGGAGGGAGGTGGGGTAAAATTTTATGGGGGGTTAAGTTGTGGGTATTCTTCCATCAGTCTGGTTTGTCTTATTCCTTACTTGGGCTAAAAACATGTTGTTAGTTAATCAATCACTATCTTCTACAAACTCTGCTTCTAGATCTATAGTTATGTGTTATTGACACGACTCTCTTATGAAAGAATATACTGGGGGGCTTTGCTATCAGGGCGGATCTAGCTCTAATGTAAATGGCTAATATCCAAACTGAAAAGATAATTTCTTGGAATGTTAAAGGCTTTAAACTCCCCCGTGAAGACGTCTAAAATACTAACCGCCTTAAAATGTAAACAGGTCCAAATCATCCTTTTACAGGAGATTCACCTTACCCCAAAAGAACGCAATAAACAGGTGGGAGGGATGGGGGAGTCCTGTTACGCAGCCTCTTACTCATCTCATAAACGAGGTGTAGCCGTTTTGCTGCATAATAATTTCCCCATGGAAGCTGCCAGAATTCTGAGGGATCCCACAGAGGAGAGAGATATTTTTGTGGAGGGCATGGTCCGAGGCCAACTGGTGACCCTTGGGTGCGTGTATGCTCCCGCGGATTATAACCAAGGGTTTTATCAACATCTATTGGATGTACTTCATAAAGAGCAGTTCCCAAATTTAATTATAGGGGGAGATTTCCACTGCACCATGGATCCGAAGCTGGGTTACTCGGGTATAAGCTGCAGAGCTAACAAAGCAAAGGAAGAAAGGTCCTTGGGTTTAACAGTCCTAGATTTGGTTGATAGCTGGAGGACTCTGAAACCAGGGGCAAAGAGTATACTTTTTATTCTGACCCCCATGGTTCATGGTCCCGCCTAGATTATATTTTTGTGCCAAAGGCACTGTATATCACAGTGGCAGGGGTTTCACACAGCCCGATCTTTATCTTGGATCACTCCATGGTGCAATTGGAATTAAAATTAAGTAAAGAGGTTCGACAACCAGGGTCCTGGTGCTTTCCTACTTATCTAATGGGTAAGGAGGATTTTAGAAAGTACATCAAATCTCAATGGGAAACCTTCCTCTCAACGAATCAAGGGTCAGTCTCTTCACAAGTGGCTTTATGGGAGGTTGGCAAAGTTTACATGTGGGGGGTTATTACTGGCTAAACTTAAAAAGGAAAAGAGAGAGAGAGAGAGTAAGTAAACTGGAACAAACAGTCAAGGACCTGGAGCGACAAGTCATAGAATGAGGGATGGATGGGGTTAGGAGGCAACTTTTGGTGGCTAGGGGGTCTCTTAATGAGTGCCTGACTGAGGAAATCAGGTTAAGACTGTTTTTTTGCTAAACAAAGGATATACGAATGGGGCAAAAAGCCTGGTTTGCTTCTAGTTAAGTTAATGAAGGGGGGGAAGGTATCAAGTAGAACTGTGGCCCTCTGTAATGAAGCGGGCAAGGTTACCCATGAAGAAAATGATATCAGAAACTTTTTTTTTTTTTTTTTAATTATTTACTCCTCGCCGCTGGTTCCACGGGGCTATGACAGCCCCACCTACCCGGGGAGGTACATCCTCCAGTTTGACCCCCAGGTCGTCTGCCCCCCGAGGTTCCCCCTCGGATTCCCCCTTTCTGTCTTCTTTCCTCCCCTTCGACGTAAGCACATCAGCTTCCGAGCCTCCTGACCTGTACTGCCCTCCAGCCACCGATAGAGGGCAGTCAGAGGGCGGGATGACTAATCCCCTTCTCCAGAGAGAGGAGAGTAGTCCTCCGGATGCTCAATCCTCCCTCCCTCCTGCAGCCCAGGCTCGTTCCTGAACCCAGGTTGCTGGTGTGGTGTCCAGCACCTCAACCCTCAGTGCCACTGAGCCGACTATATCAGAACCACTTTTAAGGAATTTTATGAAAACCTGTATTGGGCAGAATACTCGGGTACCGAAGAAATGGCTAGGAACTTCCTTGACAAAATTCATATCCCAGCAATAGCCAAAGAACAGAAGAATACGTTAGGGGAGCCCATTGCTGTGGAGAGGGTTTGCTTGGCTATAGGAAGCCTTAAATCTGGTAAGGCAGGGGTCCCAGACGGGTTTGTTGCTGTGTATTATAAAGCGATAAAGGACAAAATTACTGGCCCATTGAGAGACCTCATGGAGGAAGCCAGGGGGAGAGAGGGCTGCCTAAAGCATGCTTAGAGGCAAGATGACTTATGAGTGCTCTTCCTATAGGCCTATCTCCCTCCTAAATTATGACTGTAAAATAATGGCTAAGGTATTAGCCTTGAGACACTAGAAAAAGTGCTGCCTTGAATAATCCACCCAGACCAAACTGGATTTGTCCAGAGCAAACTGTCTTATCTCAACACTAGATGGCTACTAAATGTTATCTGGTGGGACACTCGGCATCCTGGATGGGCTTGTGTGCTGTCCATGGATGCCGAGGAGGCCTTTGACAGGACTGAGTGGACTTATTTGTTTGTGGCCTTACACAGATTGGGTTGGAAGATGGGTTTATAACTTTGGTTAAAATGCCCTATAAAGAGCCTAGTGCAAAAGTACTGGTGAATGGCAGTCCCTCAGAGGGTTTTAGGCTGTTTAAGACCACAAGGCAAGGCTGCCTGCCCCCCCCCACACTATTTATGATTGCGACTGAACCCCTAGCAATTCGAATTCGGGAGAGTTGAGTTGTGCAGGGGATCCCAGGAAAGATAGGAAATCAGCACAAGCTCACGTTATATGCTGACAACCTGCTGCTGTATGTCACATACTTGGGGCTTACGGAGTGTGTAATGCCACTTCACTTACCTGGGCATCAAGGTTGGAAAAGACCTTCATTCGCTGTATGGTCTAAATTACACCCCACTGTTCAACACGATCCAGCCGGACCTTACCAGGTGGAGGACCTTGCCGATTTCCTGGCTAGAGAGGGTTAACTTGTTAAAAATGAATGTTTTACCAAGGATTTGATACACCATGCAGATGGTTCCCTTTAGCCCAACTGCCTGGGATATTAAAAAAGACTTAACGGGGGTTTCAGGACATTTCTGTGGCAAGGGAAAATGTCCAGAATGTGACTACATAGACTTAAGGCACCCAAGGAGAAGGGTGGTCTGGATTTCCCAGACCTAAAGGGCTATTTTCTGGCTGTACAGTTCCAGTAATTACATAATTGGGTAAACAGGGGAGAGGCTTCCAGCTGGGTTGAGTTGGAGGAAGAGGTTTGTCTTAGATGGCTGACTTCTTATTTATCTATAGAGGGGGAGATAGGGCATATAGACAACTTTATCACCCAAATCCCCTCGTCGAAGCAGTGTTAGAAGCTTGGGGGATAATTAAACGTAGACAATGAGCCGAGGAGGACAATACCCTTCTCATGCCAGTGACACGAAACCCAGAATTTTTAACAGGATTAGAGGATTTAGAGGATTAGAGGTTTGCACTATGGGAATAGAGATGCATAGGTGATCTCTATGTTAGGGAGGGAATGCACCCGTTCGAGGTGATCAAGGGGAGCTTAGGGCTTCCAGCCTTACAATTTGACAAATTTTTGCAGATATGCAATTATGGCAAGGATCTCCAAAGAGCACCAATGGATAACTCCTCCATCTTGTTGGTGGAGCAGGAAATCCTTAGAGCCAAGAGGTAGGAGCGGGGTCTCATAGGTAGGGTGGCTAAACAAGATAGGACATTTTTCCCAGATGTTACAGGAAACGCCAAGATGAGATGGGAAATGGACACGGGAATATCCATCTCAGATAAGAACTGGAAAACTATAATTATGTCGCACATGGGTCTGTTGCTTTGTAATAGGTTCAAAGAGACATAGTACAAATTCATTCATAGATTGTATTATCCTCCCAGCACGGTCCACAAATTTCATCCAGGTGTGTCCCCCTACGTGTGGCAGGTGCTTCCTGGACAGAGGCACATATTTTCACTATTTCTGGGGCTGTCGGGTACTTCAGTCCTACTGGAAGGATACTGCGACTGATATTACAAACATCTGTGGGAGGGTAGTTAAGTTTTCGCCACTATCTCCTGTTTGAGATGGAAAACGATGAGGCAGGGGACCTGTTCCTACACCCCAGATGGGTAAGGATAATGTTAGTTATAGTTAGACAGATAACATTGAATACATGGGTTTCCTGTGTCAGTCCCACTTAGGCAATGTGGAAAACTTCCACTTTTAACAACTTTGGCTACGGATTGACTCACATATACTTTGAAGGTACAGGAGGAAAGATTTTACACGAAATGGGATACGTTCCTGGCTTTTCAGACTCCTATAGAAGCACAGCTCTTAAGGGAGGGGGTGAAGTACTAGAGATATGCTGGATACCCAGTGGATCACCCCCAAGTGTGAATGGGTATACGGTCGCCCAGTTCATGGCTCAGCGGGGGGGACGGACGGACGACATAAGGAATCTAAATGCATGCTTACGGTATTATGCAAATGGTTGGCTTCATATGCATATAGCTAATTTCTAGCAACATTAGACAGAGTGTTTTGCTTCTTTTTCTTGTTTCTCTTTTATTATTAATCTATCAATGTAAAATTATAAGAAAAATATCCTCCTTCTTAATCACATACTGTATGTTAGCTACTGAATAGTTGAACTAAGAGATGAAAAACATATGTATTCACCACTGAATGAATACTGAATGGACTCTTTGCCCATGGCGAGCTGGGTTATGATAGTGGTGCCTACAAACTGACATTTTTTGATCTGTGAAATGTATCTATACAACATAATGAACTACTGTATATACAAGTGATACCTATGCGTGGCTGTATTTAAGATATGCCTGAGTATTATCTGATCTGTATGTTGTTTGCCTGAAAACTGTATGAAAACCTGTAATAAAAATATAATACAAAAAAAAAACTCCCTCAACCTCCCCCTGTCCCTGAACTGGTGTATACAAGTCCTAATAAAACTGTCAGAAGCCTTCCACCATTAGACAAGAATTAGTGGTAAGAGTATCCTCCTTCTCCTTTCAGATGTTCTTAATAAGCCACTTGGCTTCCTGATGCATCAATCTAAGCACCAAGAGACATCCTACTTGGCTTTAAAAACAGCCAATTCAGTACGTTCTCTGAGAAACTCAGCATATCTCACCCCAAGACCATTCAGCCAAAGCCATATAGGGTTCATGGGTGCCTGGACTAGGAACCTTCTCAATTGCCCGAATGTCTCGTCAGAGGTCAGAGGCAACCGTATCCCTCTTCTTCTTCCAAATAGTACCTAACTGAATGATTTCACCCTAAACACAACACTTAGCAGTGGACCACAGCAGGTCTGCTGTTACCACTGTGCCCTGATTCTCTGCAAAATAATGGGTGACACTCACAAATTTTATCTCCAATCTCTCTATACTGAAGAAGCTGGGTGTTAAATTTCCATGTGCAGTCCGGATCACTCCCACATGTTACAGCCACCTGTAAGCAGACTGGCATTGGTCTGAAAGCACAATGGCATCCATCTCCCAAGTCTGGAGGCCAAGCAGAACCTCCTGTGCCAATAAAAAAAAAAAATCAAGTCTAGAAAAGGAGTCATGTGATCTAGAATGCAATGAGTAGGCTCTCTCTGCAGGATGCAAGATACATCATGGATCTATAAGGCCCAATCCATCCATAAATTCCCAAAGTATCCATTGTCCCGGAGATGGGCTCTCTCGCCAACACCCAGACTGATCAAGGTCCGGCTCAAGGAGCCAACATAATCGGTAGCCTAGCGTAAGGTGCTAACAAGAATGATGTTAAGCTGGGGGAAAAGGCCGGGGTATCCAAATTAGGACCATAAACATGGCCGATCAGTACCTCTACCTGCCCCAATCAACCATGCATAAAAATATACTGACCTTCAGATCCTACTCCCCATCCAGAATTTGAAAGGGAGTCAACTGGGCTCTCAAAATTATAATACCCTTTTTCTTAGTGCTGTCTCCGGCCCCGTAGACTTGTCTGACCCATTCCCCAAGAACCAGCATCATTTGCTCCCTTCTCAGGTGAGATTCCTGCAAACAAACCACCAAAGCACCTAATTTCCTGAGATGCTTTAGAATGCAATACTATACCGTTTACTCTCTAATTGCCCTCAACATTCCCTGTAACAACCGAAATACATTAGCCATACGAGGAATCAAGAAATCAGTTATGAACCCACAGCCCTCCAATAACCCAAACCCTAGGGTAACAAGGTGCCACCTGTACCTGAGCCCCCCCCCTCCCCCATACAAGAACCTTGGACGAACAAGAACAAATATAACATCAAAAGAAAATAACCACAAAAAGGGACAAATAACAGGAATCTCACCAAACCACTCTAGTCCCAAGGACCACCTCCGAGCACCACCCGTCCATTAATGGTCAGCAAAGGCTCGGAATCTGCTCCAGCAAGACCATGCTTAAAAAGACAACCCCCTCCCCACTCTGCAATGACTGACAGGCTGGAGGCCCAAGGGCTCGGGTGAGAGAAAACCCGACCTGTAAAGTCCATTGAGAGCCTAAGAGAACACCCCCCCAGGCATCCCCCAATTACAAACAAACTCAACCCACAGCCCAATATCATAAAGTGTCACAGATCACCCATAACATTCATATAGACAGATTCAAAATAAGTATCACTATGAAACACAAAATAGGTCAGAAAAATAGGGGGCACTAATAAAAGCAGTTCTAATGAATCAGAGCAACACAATCCTTGAAAGAATGGTGTCACTGATGTACCAGCTGCAACCTGGCAAAACAGTGGTCCCGGTCACCGGTCCAGTCTGCCCAGAGGCCACTATAGGAAGCTTGGTCTGAAATCTGGTCAATTCGACATACCACTCAGCCCCTTATCGATCTCACCAACTGATACTAAAATGCAAAGCCAAACTACGAAACATAGAGACCCAGTCAGTGCTCCCAACAGAAGATAAGTTAAAAAAAAAAAATGCACAAAGGGAACGACGCCAAGCTAATGGCACATTGCCACAAACATATATTATGAAACACAGTTCTAGAAAAAGGCACAGACTTAGAGGTGACAGAGACCTGGGGCTAATGACTGCAAAGGGCATCTACCACTATGGTCCAATGAATACCAGTGAAGGTCCAGACAGTCCCGTTTCATGACAACCCCGACTCAGGCAGTTCACTCTGTGGATGACACTAGAACCAGAAAAAGGCTAGTCAACAGTCCAGTGAGAGAAAGATATACTCCTCTTGTATAGGATGAATGCTGATTGGGGGTAACAGAAAAGTCAGTCAGCAAGTCCTTGGAGTAGCAGAAGACAATCAAATGCAGAAGGCAGCTCCAAGTCTCATTCAGGGGACATATCCTCTTCCTCAGTGAGAAGCTAGAAACAAATAAGGGAACAGAACCGAGAGTTCCTGTTGGACTTGGTCAGCCGAGGAGAACTGCTTCTGCCCCTGCACAGACAGCACAACAAGATGAGCAGGATATAGCATTTTAAAGGAAATATGAGCCACATAAAGCCTGTTTCTGATATCCTTGTAGGAAGCACGTTGTGACTGCACCTGTAGAGTGAAGTCCTTGTATACAAAAATGCATCTACCCTTTCAAGTGAAGTTTATTCAACTCCTGCACCTTGGCTAAAATGAGAGATTTTTCTAAAAAGTTAAGAAACCTAAAAATAATGGGATGCAGCCTCTTCCCTTCCTGAGGAGGTGGATGAAGCAAATGGTTAACCAGCTCGATTACATAAGCATGGGCTACGAGGCTTGAGGGCCTATAATTTTCTGAAGCAGCTTCTGCAGGAAATTAAGTGCATCAGGGCCCTCAGATTTCTCTGGTAGGCCCACCAAAACCAAATTAAGCCTACTGAGCCCTTCTTGGTCTTTGAGGTGTTCTTCCAATCAGGCCACCTTCCTGTGTAGTGCGATGATTTCGACCTTCAACTTAGCCTGCTAGTCTTCACTGCACTCACCCTGGCCTCGGAGTCTCCATCCTCTGTGTCAATTCCTCCAGTGCTGATCAGACAGCGAACTTCAGAGGTAATGTCCACAACAACTTCCTTCATGCTACCCAGCTACCTAAGAAACCTTTCCACTGTTGGAGGCTCTCAGCTAGAAGGCTCGGGCTGAGGCAACATGGTACTTTTATGGCGCTTAGGCACGTTGGGGTGCTCCGATAATGGCAATGGGGTCTTGGTGGGCTCATACTCCTCCCCAGGAGCAACTGCTCCTGCATCCGTTTCGACACCCTAAGAACAAGTTAGTCACTAACCAGGACATTCCATGTGGCTATTGGAGGAAAAGAAAACAGAAACTACGCATAGAATGAGGGAAGATGACAAAACCATCTAGCACTCCGCGGAGCCGATCCTTCCCGCTGTTACTAGAGTGCAAGCATCATGTGACTCCACCGTAAATGTTTTAGTTTTTTTTCCAAAGTAAAAAAAAGATGGCTGCCATATTTGTTTTAGAAGTAGCATTGTAGACCAGGCAAGGGTTAGGACTGAAAACAAAACCAAAAGAAAAAAAAAAACCTCATGGCATGCAGCATAGAAGATGCTTAGAAAAGCAGATTTTACAGGCATGCAGATATTTTTAGTAACTAACTGAAATTAGCTTTTTAGAAAATCATTTTTTTGTTGCATTGCTGCTTTAAGTTTCTAGTCCTAGCAGTTCCAAAGGTAAGCTTTTCTATAGTAATGTATTTGAAAATGGCTCACTTTTGAATCATTAGGGCTATTTAATGAAAGCTTGGAGTCAGGCCAAGAAAAATAAGTTATTGATCCAAATTTCATGCATCAATAGCTGTATGTCCCTTGATGAGGGTGCCGCATCTATTTTACTTATTTTTTTTATGTCTGATTACCGGGTAGGTGCACTGGTCTGAGGGACCGTTTTCAGGCATGACCCGGGCCATAAAAGATGGCATAGTTAGGCAACAATTTAAATCACAAGAGGCACAGGGATGTTACAGGTTAAACAGAGGTCAAGAACATTTTTACATACAGGGAATAATAAAAACAGGAACACATGGTGGAAATCATGGTACAATAGGTGAGACAATAAGTGGGTACAAACAAACCTTACTATTCCCTCCTGATTCACCCCACCTCTGAAAGTCGCATCTAGACAGAGAGAACATTTTGCTTCGGTTATCTCCAAATTCTGTCAAGGCTCACTTTTCTTGTACCTTTCCTCCCTCCTATCATCCCCCCCCCCCACCTCATACTCCCTTCACAACTCCTGTACCATAACACACCTCCGATCATGGCGCTCCATATGCGCTGCACTTTCATAAGTGCAGTTCCCTCCCCCCAAAATCTATCCTCTCCAATTTACAACCGTTGATCCTGTCTTGAACTTTGCATTTGCCTTTTGC
Source organism: Neoceratodus forsteri (assembly GCA_016271365.2). Taxonomy (NCBI): domain Eukaryota; kingdom Metazoa; phylum Chordata; order Ceratodontiformes; family Ceratodontidae; genus Neoceratodus; species Neoceratodus forsteri. The sequence continues at coordinate 1,829,524,553 of CM057456.1, read as the reverse complement.
ACTATTGTAAATTTTAGATTCCTTCAGCAACTTATTGTATTGTGTTCTCCAGCACATATTTATTACTTGCCTTTTGCACAATTGTTAATTTAGATTCTCACGGTACCCATTAACCATATTATTGCACTTACTGCATCTTACTGTACTGTTACTAATCCCCCATGCCTCTCCCAATATACATCTGGAAACGTGCTGTTGCCAGTTCACTAAGTTTTTTCCTGTGGTAAATTTGGAAATAAAGATACATATTTGGCCTAAATTAAGCATTTTTAATTTGTTTTTAATTCACATTCAAATCCCCAAATACATTCAGCCAGCCAATAACTTTTACAACCCTACCCCTGCCACTAGCCTCCATACCATCCTGCTTGCCTCAGCCTGCAGAATTCCATCCCGCCAATCGGGCAACTTCGTGGTCAGACCTTCGGCTCCCAGTGCTATTTTCAAACGCGCTCAGCCAAAGCTTTTTTACTTAGTCAATTTCACCAGTTCCAGGTCTTGCAGCTGTGCACTTGGTGTCGAACGGGAGCCAGTCACCATCTAGGGCTCTCCCTCCCCCCTGCCATTAGCCTCCAGACTCCCCTGCTTACCTCAGCCTGCTGAACTCCATCCCACCAACTGGGCAGCTCTGTGGGTGGATCATCTTCTCCCTGTAACCCCACCACCACAGTTGGGGGGGCTTACCTTGTTGACGCCGCCCGCATTCATACTGCCAGTTTCTGGTCCCATGTGGCCCCTAAATGCTCCTGATGACCTGTTGTTCCTCTACATACTGTGGGGGCTGGAGGAGAAAAGAAAAGTAACGTTGCCCACTTGACAGTTCACCTGACTGTCGCATGGCTCAGTGTGTGAGCTGCTGCGGTTGGCTCTCTGGCTCCCAATGCTCTGTCTGAAGTGAGCGCTGTGGCGCTCAGAGTGAAAGCTGCTCCGTGCGGCTACAGCATCGCTGTGTGTATGCTCTGGCACCCGAGTGCAACAGAGTGAAAGGGGGTCCGGAGGCACTTGGGGAGCAAAAAATGAATAAAGAAGATGTTTAAAAGCACTCTTAAGCACTAGTAATTTAAAATGGGCACCTGTCATTCTAAGGAGCAACCGAGGTTAGTAATGAATAATTAACGAGCCTGTTTGTGCCCTGGGGATAGCACTATGAAGGTAGCAATGGGCAGGAGAAGCACTGCTATAAGCCCACTCTGCCACTGGAAGCAAGGGCAGAGAAGCAGCCACAAGTGTAGGAGTCAAGATGAATGTATAACTTTACTGTTTGCCTGCATTATAAGGTTAAAGTTGGGACCCTATGTGAACCGTTTTTCTGGCAGCCATGTTTGCCAGCCTGGTGACTTCAGCACAGCCAATCAGGAGTTAGGAGATGCAGTGATGGCTTCTGGGAGAGGCTGAAGATTGACTGTTCCCACCAAAATGGCCAGCCCATCAGGGGTCAAGTAAACATTCTAATGACTGAACTGCATGACAGCCTGACTGACCAACTGGGACCCTGATCTGATCCCCTGAAGCTTGGGGGTGATTACATATGTTGATAGTTGTCCTCTGAAACCCTGAGGAGAGAGACATTCCAGTCAGAGTTCAGCTGGAGCCTCTCCTGAGGGAGAGGGCTCCTGCTCCTTGAGGAGTGCGAGGAAAAGAAGAAAGCCTGCCTAAGGGTTTGTTTAGCCACTAGCCAGGATATACCTGTATTACTTTCCAACACCTGGAAGGAGAACTTTAATTTAAAATTCATGATTTGCAGTCCAGAGGCAAGAAAGTAGCATGAGAGCTTCCTGAGGGAAAGGAAGTTTCTCTCTGAGTTTTCTGTGAAGAAAAAGGTCTGTCTGGGGGCATGTACAGCCACTAGCCCACAAGGAGGCTGTGTTGCCTTCCACTGAAGGGAAGAAGTTTCCAGAACGAAGATGTCATTGCTGAAGTAGTGTCAAGGTCATCGGCTGGGAGTCTTGATGGAAAGGAAATGGCCCAGGATGCCTGTGATGTCTGAAGAGGTACAGAAGTCTATTTGGAGGCTTGCACCGCTAGAGAGCCAAGGGAAGACTGCCTGAAATTTCCCGTGTGATGGAAAGTGAAACTGAGATTGCACCTGAATGGTAAGAGTTCTTTTTCTTCTTCTGGTTAGTCAGCACCTGCATGGTGAGAGAAAAGTGATTTCTATTACCCATGGACTGTTCATGTATGCGGTGTGTTCAGTCAGCGCCAAGATCGGACTCCTCAGAGGAGCCCATCTGAATGTGCCCAAGTCTCATTGGGGCTGCCTGCTCAGTGAGAGTCCAGAGACTGTGTCCTGTATGCAAAGAGCCACAGCTGCCACGTTGGCAGTGTGTCATGAAAATGGCTTCTAGTCGACTGACATGACTAAAACCTTCTTTTAAAAATGAAGTGGCCAACTTGTAAATGAAACAGACACTGTGATTTTCTAGCATCAGCCACTAATAAGGCAGAGTCCCACAGAAAGCATTGCTGCCTCAAGATGCCGTTGATTCCAATGCAGGTGGAAGTACCTGACTGCAAGCTACAACCTGAAGCCAGGTAGGGAAACTGCCAACCCCGTTCGAGTAGGGCTGACTGGGCCACAGGGAGCCATGGGCACAGGCCCGAGTGATAGAGCACTCTAGATTCATCTGTGGGGAGCTGGACCGTGGGGTCACGCTTGGGTCTGGGTTCTTTGGAAACCCTTGTGTTGTACTCTGCATCTGGCCTGCTTGGTGGGCTGAAGGGGACAAACTGCTAGATTCTACAAGCAAGCTGAAAGGTGCCAGCTTTTACAAACTGCAAGGTGCCCACTACATGTCGTCATGTATCAAGCCTCTCAGCGTGCTCCACCTCCTTGGCCTCCATTGCACGCTGACGTCTGAAGGAGAGGAATAGAAAGCAGACCCCCCCCCCCCAAACACCTACAGAAGGGACCCAGCAGTCCCAAGACACATTAACCGGGCTCTTTGGGGGTGCCAGGTGGACCACCCGACGCAGACTTATGGACTGGGAAGGGATGATACAAGGCTCCCCTCCCTCCCCGGGGTAAACCGAGGCAGGATGGGGGTAGGTTCCCCGGTACCTCTGGGGAGTTACCTGGGGCGGAGCTACGGGAGCGTGCAGTGCCTACGGCTCCTGGAAGATAGAGTCCGGTTGGGTGAATGGAAGGGCCTTAAAGAGCAAATTAGTTTGGTCACCAGATCAGAATTTCAGTGATTCAGTTAAATGTCATTTTTGCAACTGCATGGCCTGTGGATGAAATATGTTTTAAATGTGTACCAACGCCGGCTACCCAGCTGCATCACACAGGCCTACAACTAGATACTGGGTACCCTGAGATAGAGTGTTGAGGTTTGGTTTAAATTGAGCAACTGGTACCAGTTGGGGTTGTGAAATGGGTGAAATCTGCAGCTAGTTAGTTAGAAAGTGAGTTCTGAACTTAAAAAAGGTTTGCGGGTGGCTTGTCTAAAAAGTGTTTTAAATGCAAATTAATTGTTTCTGATGCTAACTGTTAAATGCCACCAGCACAAATGAAATTGTTGTTGAAACTCTGCATCCATTTTACCCAGTCCTAACCCTCCCCCATAAATAAATGTGTTTTATCTGTTTTGGAAAAATCTGTCTCATGAGCGTATTATTAGCTATGTTCTTAAATGCAAAGTTACTGAAAATGTGGTTTTTGGTTTCAGGTATGTCGTATGTGGGATGACTGTGAGGGAGGTGGGTAGGTACAGCATCCCAGGGGGTTGTACCCATTTTACCGTCTGGCCAACAAAACCTTACTCTGGATGGAGGCACCGCGCTTATTGTGAAATCATTCTGTAAATGAACTCCCAGTCCATTCTGAACAGAGCCCAGGCCCCTCAACCTTGACTGCTGTAAGTAAGGCAGGGGTAGTGCCCCTCTCGTTTAGTACCACAGCACCAGAGAAGGGTTACATCCCTTTTTCTTCTGCTCACTGCTAGCAGCCCTCTGCAGTAAGGGCTAACTGCAAAGGACACTGTTTAAGAGAAATCTTCCTGAAGTCAGCCATGACCATTCAGCCAGCCATGTTGCTCCTCCAGTCTGCCTCCTGTAATCTCTGCTGCTATATTCTTCTTGACTGTTAACTTATTATCACCTGGTCGGCCATTTTGTATTAAGCAATGGATGATTCGGATTTCATACGGAGCTCTTGGAAGAAATCTTTTTTTTTTTTTTTTTGTAAGTATTGTCACTCCTCTCCGTAGGAGCATTTACCTTATAGGGGTACACCACTACTGCCCTGATGCCCATACCCAGTGATTACCCTAGGTTAAGTCTGTCAGGCTTTGTTGCCAGCTAGCTAGTTAAACCATTCTGATTTAGCCTGCCTCCGGTTATTTAAAAATTCCATTATTTGCGTGACTACCTGATACACCCTATCTGGGTACACCAGCTTGTTTGCATTCTCCATTTGCTTTATTTATATATAGTACTGTGCTCAGCTAATGCTGTGAAATTAGCTGTGAAATGTACTATTAATCCTGGCTGTGATAACCTTCAGTATTAATGTAACCCCTCACCCCCTGCCTTTTTGCCAAAACGACAGGTGGCATGCTGTTGAAGCTGACAGCAGTACCTGGTGGGGACCTGGGTTCGGGGAGGATGAGGTTACTCGGCACAGGGGGACCTAGGATTGGCTGCTCTGCACAGGGGCACCCAAGTAAATCAGAACACAGGAAGCAATAACTGTAATGTTCAGAACCAGGAATGGGATTCTTCAGTGGGGCTTTTATTCACGTACTAGCTGAACAAACAAAGCATAGATGGACTCCCATGGGGCTACATTTCCCAGTAATGCAGATTAGAGACTACATAACACTTTATCACCATTTCCAGCTCTCAGGCTCTGAACCCACCAGGCACACAGCCCGGACTTGCACGCAGCTTTGGGTACACAGCCCGACTTGTACACACTTGGGTTTTCCCCACTTGTCCGGCTCCCCTGCCGGCCACTTGATCCACGGTCCATTGGAAGAATGAACCAATTATCCCATTCGCACAGTCCACTGGAAGAATGAATCAATTATCCTGTCGTGGCTCCCCACACCACACTAGAGTCTGCGACTCTTAGAGAGAATTTTCCTTACAATCCCAAGTCTGGGTACTTCCCCCATCACTGGCCAAGTGCCTGAGGCAAAGTAGAAACCACAGAAAAAATCCGTAGAGGTGGACCTGGTCACTAAAGATGGGGGGCCTCCCACCTCCAGCTCCCACAGCCCATACCCGGCCATTTCTCTGGAAAAACTGAGCAATTCCTTTGCTGAACTTCTAAATGTAGATTAAGGGTAGACGTCTGTCACATCTCCTCTACAAATTATTTGCATCTCACAAAACTCTGGGATTTGACACTACTTTTACTTGCTTGGCCCAATTCTCTAGGCTTCCCAATATGTAGTTCAATCCCTAGATTTTCACACAAGTCCCAGGGTGAAGGAAATATATGCCCTTTTAGCCAGAGCAGACACTCACCCTTAAGTTGCAGGTGCCCCACAGGCGACTCACAAATCTTCCGTCTTCCAAAATAACTCCTGGACTAAACAGACAGTTTTTCCTCCACTTAGCAGAATTAAGGGGATTGCCCCAGGAATCTTTACCCCCCCCCCCGGAGGGAGGGGGCACTGAGACCCGAAAACAGCGGTCTCCACCACTTGAGTACAAACTTCACTCCCTTAAGCCAAACTGCAGACTCGCACTTTAAAAACTCCCAGCGTTCTATGTAACTCCCTTTGCTGCAGATTCCAATGTGGCTTATGCAGCTGCGAAAGTTCTATTGGTGATGTCATCCCTCAGTCTCAGCTGAGACTGAGAACAGAGTGAGACAGTGTGAAACCCATTTAACATGAGTTTCACAAGCTGCCTTCCCTGCCTACCACTAGGTCTTACTGGGATTCTAGTAACCCCGGGTAGTAAGGGGGTTACACTCGCCCTTGACCAGGAAAATAACTGTCCGCAGTCATTATTTACCCAGCCTTAGACCATCCCACCCTATGTGCTACCTGCGGAGGGGGGTGATCAGGCCCCCTCCTACCATGTGGAAGCACAGGCAGGCAACACTAAGAGCCTAGAGGCCTGTAGCTGACATATCAGCCTCTACACTATCCACTTACTATGGACACCTAGTGGCTCTGGTAGAACTATCCAGAGCATAGCCCTGATAGATCAGCACTGCGGTCCCAATGGCCACTCAGGACCACAGCCTGTCTATCCCCCCTAGGGAAAACCTATCTGCCTTTAACCTAATACCCCCAAAACAAAAACAACCCGGGGACCTCCCCGACCTTGGGCAACCTGCAACACACACCATTAAAATACCACATTACTGTCTCCTCCCTACCCCCACAACCACACCTGTGGAAGGAAAGGGTTAATACAGCAACCATAACAATAACACCACAGTACTTTAAATTTCTAAACACACTAAAAGCACTGGTGAGGAACTCCGATGAGCCCCTCCTCCTCTTCTTGTCTTCTCTTCTGTCTTCCCAGGAACACAAGTAAGAAAAAAAAGACAAAACACACTCCTAATCTGCATACACAGTTTACCTAAACCCCTACCATAAAAACACTGCAGAATCCCAAAAAGATTTTTTTAGAAAAAAGGTAGAAAAATAGTATTTACATTAGAAAACAACGACATTATTTACAATACACATTTGGGGGGACATCGAGTGCCCAAAAAGTCCCAACTAGTGACCACAAGGCCCGAAGGCTAGTCCAATAAAGAGTCTCTCCTGGGCCGGAGCCCGGTGAAGCACAGTTCTAACAGGCCAAAGTCCCGAAGGGGAAGAGTCTTTGAGGACAGTTCACACATTTTGAAGTCTGTTAGTGTAGGGTGTGTACTGCAATGTCATAAAGATAGAAAAGTTCGGACTTACCAGCCATTTGTAGTATGAGATTCAGCACCAACCTGCACCTCTGACGAAGACTCTCCCTGGCAGCATTTCTTCCGATACAGCTGGGTGGACATCTTCCGGGAACCACAGGAGAGCACATCTGTGAACAGCTGGGCTGATGTCATCTCTGGAGACGGAACCTTAGAACAGGAACAAAAAGAAAACAGCTGGTCCGACGTCATCCGATTACCAGGCAATGAACAGGATACAGCTGGGCTGGTGTCCTCTCTGGATCTGAAGTCATCTGGTAGGCCAGTTGATGGTTTCTGGGAAGGACAGTACACCGTAGACTGATGAATGTGGGGCACCTGAGTCCTGGATGTCCATATTGGCGGATCAATAAGGCATTTCACAGTCTGGTGTGGCAGTATTGACTACCACTGCTCGGCTTTCCATTTTGTAGGCACGGGCACATTTGCTGAGAGGTCCTTGCACTGAGGCCAATAGTACCGGGGGTCAGGAGCTTGAATTATTACCCCATCTGGGCGCACATAATTCACACAGTGGGAGATTTCATGTCCCTCTCCGTCCACTATTCTCACTCTGTCTATAAACAGTGTCCTGCCTCTCTTCCACTGGGTATACTTTTCGTGGAACAGTCTATTCTTTACATATTTATTGGCCCCAGGATGCACATTTTTCATGGCTTCATCCCAGATCCAGGATTTCCTGCAGTCCTCAATCTCCTCCCAGACTTTCAGAGGAAAGGTAGGAAAGGTCATACCATAGATCTCATTTGCCTTCCTACAAACCAGTCTCTCCTCTTTACTTGCTTTGGTCAATCTGAGACCGCTGGCCTGGCTTGGGGGTGGCCAGTCCTGGTTCTGCCAGCTTCGCATCCTTAAAGAAATTAGAAACGGATCCCTGGCTTCTTCCTCTCATGGCCAGGCAGTGGCATCACCACTTTCTTCCCTGCATTCCTCCGAGGCAAGATCTTGAGGCTGTGTACCTGTTTCTTTTTCACAAGGCCACATAGGTTCCCCCTCATCTTCCTCTTCACTGAGGATCTGAGCCCAGGAGTGAGCAGTCGTTCTCACTCCTGAGACTATCCACTCATCACTGGGCGCAGAGGTCGACACCTCCCACTCAAAGGCCTCCCGCATCTCATCTTCGTCTAAGAGACTTGGGCTAAGCCCCCCTCTCCAGGGGTCTATTGATGCTTTATCCGAACTTTCCTTCTGGGATCCAGCATCCGAAACTTCAACTTCCTTTTCTGTCTCTAGCTCTGCACCCTCCAGCTTTGTGCCACACTCCCACGAGGGGTCTTCCTCCACAGGCTCCGCCTGGTGCTGTGTGCTGCCAACTGCAGATTCCTGAATTTTTGTCCATGTGGGAGCCAAACGAATTGGAGGCGCTTTATACAAGCATATTTTTCTAGGCATCCAGCACAGTGAGGAATCATGAAGACGCCCTTCCAGCTCTCAAGCATATTTGCATACATGCACTGGAAAATTAGGAATGCCACATGAGGAGCAGTTGCCTCCATAGCACCACTTTTCAATATCCTCAGTCTATTTACTGCTGTTGTTACTGCAACCCGGGCATGATCCGGGTAACGAGCTGGTCCTGAGGCCATAACTGCAGAAAAACAAACAAAAGTTCACTGTAACTGAAAGTCCCAACTTTACTGAACACGCTATTTAGTTGTAAAATGGCTCCTCTGCTGCTGTGTTTACTTTACTACCCCACCCTGTAATGGCTGCAGCAGCACTCCTGTGCATCAACATTCAGAATCTGGGTCAAGCCACTGCGCACCCAATTTATACAAACTACTGATAACTTTTGCTCAAACTGCACAACTTGCTCTGTTCTGGCTTTAAACACATTTACAGGATCTTCCATGAACTTTTTACATGCTGGTAACATTTATTTGATTCACAGTCCCTTAAAGCTTCAGGTTTGTAGCACAGGATTGCCTGTATTTCTAGTGCTGTACATTGGCTACAACCCACAGTCTCTCTCTGGCTGCAAACTTTAAACTGAGGCTAAATTCATTACTATGCACACAGTCAATCGCTTAATAGACTTGCACTTGCTGGCAGGACTTTACACAGTCGTTACTTGCAAAGCGACTACACTGCTGCACACACATTTATATGGCATAGGGCTGAAAATCACTGTTTGAGCAGTTTTAAGGTGGTTACTTACTGTTATCAGTAGCACTTTGCTGCGATGGGGAAAAACGGCCTGCAGCCAGTTCTTGGGAGGCCTCAGAACAGAAACGGGTGGGCAGTCCTACCGATCGTCTTTTCAACCACCAAACCTGCAATTCCAACGATCGATTAGCGGGTTGAGTTTAAACTAAAAAGTCTATTTTTAGCAGGTTTACAGCGATTTTAACATTCCGCGACGCTCCTCCACTAGCCAGTACATGCACTCCACTCACACTCCCTCTCGAATGCTGGGGCAGTCTCTGTAGAGCTGGCTGAGGGGCAGGACTGATTGCAGCCTGACCAACCACACGACGCCATGCAAATGAGCCTCTTCTTCCTCACGAGGGCTCTTCTCCTCACGGCGATCATCAAGCAGGCAAATTTAAACTACAGAATGCAACTTTTTTTTTTCCAACTGACTCCACAGCGGGAACCCATTTCAGCCATTTAACATAGCCATTTACACTGCAGTCTCTATTCAATTCAAAAGCATTTCCAACGTCCAGGGCACAATTTTCCTGTTGCTACCCCTAGTCTTCCACACTTTTTCTTTACCACAGTTTATTTTAAAAGCATTTCAAACATCCAGGGCACAATTTTCCTGTTGCTACCCCTAGTCTTCCACACTTTTCTTTACCACAGTTCATTTTTAAAGCAGGCAAAAATGCTGTAAACAATTTGATGCAGGACAAGGGCACACTCTTTGGCTTTACTGCTCCTTGGTAAACAGTGGGCAATTTTGAACAGCAGCACAAGATCCACAGCACACAGCAACACACTAGGGAAATTGCTTCAGCTTTTTGGGCTACCCACTGCCAGATAGCCAAAACGCTAGCCCCCCTTGCCCAAGCAACTTCCTTCCCAGAACAAAATCCAAGTGGTGCCTCCATTTTTGTAACCCCTCACCCCCTGCCTTTTTGCCAAAACGACAGGTGGCATGCTGTTGAAGCTGACAGCAGTACCAGGTGGGGACCTGGGTTCGGGGAGGATGAGGTTACTCGGCACAGGGGACCTAGGGTTTGGCTACCTGCACAGGGCACCCAAGTAAATCCGAACACAGGAAGCAATAACTGTAATGTCCAGAACCAGGAATGGGATTCTTCAGTGTGGCTTTTATTCACATACTAGCTGAACAAACAAAGCACAGACGGACCCCCATGGGGCTACATTTCCTGGTAATGCAGATTAGAGACTACGGAACACCTTTTCACCATTTCCAGCCTTTAGGCTCTGAACCCACCAGGCACACAGCCTGGACTTGCACGCAGCTTTGGGTACACAGCCCGACTTGTACACACTTGGGTTTTCCCACTGGCCTGCCCTCACGTGCCACTTGATCCATGGCCCATTGGAAGAATGAACCAATTATCCCATTCAGCGGTCCATTGGAAGAATGAATCAATTATCCTGTCGTGGCTCCCTTACTACACTAGAGTCTGCGACTCTTAGAGAATTTTCCTTACAATCCCAAGTCTGGGTACTTCCCCCATCATTGGCCAAGTGCCTGAGGCAAAGTAGAAACCACAGAAGAAATCCGCAGAGGTGGACCTGGTCACTAAAGATGGGGGGCCACCCACCTCCAGCTCCCACAGCCCATACCTGGCCATTTCTCTGGAAAACTGAGCAATTCCTTTGCTGAACTTCTAAATGTAGATTAAGGGTAGACGTCTGTCACATCTCCTCTACAAATTATTTGCATCTCACAAAACTCTGGGATTTGACACTACTTTTACTTGCTTGGCCCATTTCTCTAGGCTTGCCAATATGTAGTTCAATCCCTAGATTTTCACACAAGTCCCAGGGTGAAGAAAACATATGCCCTTTTAGCCAGAGCAGACACTCACCCTTAAGTTGCAGGTGCCCCACAGGCAACTCACAAATCTTCCATCTTCCAAAATAACTCCTGGACTGAACAGGCAGCTTTTCCTCCACTTAGCAGAAATAAGGGGATTGCCCCAGGAATCTGCTGGGAATCTTTACATCCCCCCCCTCTGAGGGAGGGGGCACTGAGACCGGAAAACAGCGGTCTCCACCACTTGAGTACAAACTTCACTCCCTTAAGCCAAACTGCAGACTCTCACTTTAAAAACTCCCAGCGTTCCATCTAACTCCCTTTGCTGCAGATTCCAATGTGGTTTATGCAGCTGCGAAAGTTCTATCGGTGATGTCATCCCTCAGTCTCAGCTGAGACTGAACAGAGTGAGACAGTGTGAAACCCATTTAACATGAGTTTCACAAGCTGCCTTCCCTGCCTACCACTAGGTCTTACTCGGATTCTGGTAACCCCAGGTAGCAAGGGGGTTACATTAACATGCCTAGTCTTAATTCTAGTTCACTGCTAGTCAGTCCCCCACTCTGTGGCGTGCTGCCTTTGTTCAATTTATCTGTTCTTGACGACTCCTACATAATTCCAATCTGGGTGCACCCACTTTTTGCACTATTTTAACATTTTTTCATTCATTGGATAAGCAGTTGTCTGTGTTGTGAATACATCCTTTAGTGCTTCTCCCAGCTATTTGCATTTGTACACCAAAGCTAGTGATCTGTCAGAGTACATCTGTTGGGCTGCTCTCACCTGCCTGTTTCTTCCATATTTTAGTTATAGCCAAGGACTGTTACTAGGTGACTACAATTTTTGTATTTTGACCCAAAGTTCATTCATAATCTCAGCTTCCATACAGTATAACTGATGGCTATTGCACCTCACCTTCTTATTGCAATGTAGCTCATCTTCTACTACCTCATTCTCCTCCCCTACTCCCTCACCATACCACCTATCTCCCCATTTGCCGCCACCCTCCACCCATCCAACTCTCACTTCTCCCCTTTACTATCCTATCTACCCTGGTTTTTCTCTCCCCTCCCTCCCTTAACCTGGAGCTGCTCTTCCGTACCCTCCTCCCCCCCGGCAGAAATTCCACTTCATCCTCTTGCCCTGTTCCTACGCCTCCTCCTGTCTGGCAATATGAGTCCAACCCTGCTGCCCCCATTCTCAACCCCGAGCTGCCAAAGTCTAAGCATATTTCCCAATGCTCAGAACCTCTTCCAAACTTGACCTGTCAGTCTGGACTGCAACACCCTCCTGACATCCTCTGTATTTTGGAATCCTGGCCTCTCCAAGATCCCAGACCCTAGCCTGTCCCTTCCTGAATAATATCTCTCAGGCAGAATGGAGAAAACATCTGTGTGTGTGTGTGTGTGTGTGTGTGTGTGTTTGTGTGCTTGCCTCTGTGTTGCCATCTATGTTCGCCAGAGACTCTCTGCACCATGCTAGCACAGAGAAGTCATACACTCGCATTAATTTCTCCTTGTTATCATTCCTCGCCACTGTCTACATCTTCACTCGGGTCTTCTATATCTCACCAAGAATATCTTCCTCTTCCTTGGTTGATTCTCCCTCTACCATCACCTCTCATTCCTCCGCTGGTGAACTCATCCTGCTAGGATACTTTAATGTCAATTGGCTCTCCCCGGCCTCCTGGCCAACAATCACAAGGTTGAGTCCCTTAATCTCATTCAGATTATCACTGAACCCATGTGGCTCAACGACTTCCAACAATCATTCCCTTCTGGACTGGGTCCTCTCCCACCCCCACATTATTGATACAGCAGGTATCTTGTTGGACGCTTTTAGTGTTCAAGTTCAAATGTTTATTGTTCAGCACAAAGAACCCTTACAAGACATAAAAACAGAAAAATTCTGTGCCAGATTTCCTTGATGTGTCCTTTGAGAGATTTACATCAGTAATTTATACAACAGTAAATTATCTTCCCAAGATATAAAAGCATCCACATCAAACACAAAGCAGGCTTATTAAATTATGGAAGCAGATTAAAATAACATCTCTTTATCCACGACTGAATTCCAAGCTTTACATCAAAACTTCACTACATACAGAGTTCAAATAATTTACAGGTGTATAGCAGACACACACAGGTTACTCACCTGTAACAGTAGTTCTAGGAGTGGTATATAATGTTTATCAACACTTTCTAGCATTGTCCTCCCCTTTAAATCTTGCCGGAAGTCTTCAGGCTGGCTCCTCTCACCCACCCTGGTGGTATAACCCTTGGCTCCGCCCCATGACACCAGATCCTTGCCTGCTGGAAGCAGAGGTTGTGCACCTGAGGCTGGGGAGGTCAGGTGGGTCTATGTGGATGAACATCATATACCACTCCTAGAACTACTGTTACAGGTGAGTAACCTGTGTTTCTAGGGACGTGGAAATGATGTTCTATCCACGCTTTCTGGCAGACTCCTAGCAGTTCTCCAGGAGGACGGAGGCAAGGCGCACACTACCTACTTAGGAAATAAGGATTGGAGAACTGAGGCCCCAAAACCAGCATCTCAGCGTGACTCTAAGTCAACGTGGCAATGGGAAATGAAGGTGTGTGCTGACTTCCAGCAGCAGCCCTGCAGATTTCCTGGATAGGGACGTCCCTAGAAGCAGCCACTGACGCAGTGGTATGACAGGTGGAATGAGCCCGTAGCCCTCCAGGAGGCTCCCTACACGCCAACCTACAGCAGAGATCAATGCAGGAAGTGATCCACCTGCCAACTGTCCACTTGGCTGCAGGTCTGCCAGATGCGGCTTCAGCATAGGTGAAAACAGCTGGCGAACCTCTCTCCGAACTCCAGCCATGCGCTCTTTGTAGTAAGCGAGCACTCGCCTCAGGTCCAGAATATGAAGCCTGTATTCAGCCTCCAAGGTGTGATTTGGGAAGAACACCGTAAGAGTCATCACCTGGTTCAGGTGAAACTCTGACACAACCTTCGGGAGGAACTTCAGGTTGGGGCACTGGACAACCTTGTCCCTGTGGAAGACCAGGTAAGGAGACTCTACTAAGAGAGCCTGAAGCACACCAATCCTTCTGGCTGACGTGATAGCCACCAGGAAGGCGGTCTTTCACAACATCTCAGACATATCACACCTGTGCATCGGGTCGAATGGCTTGCCCGTGAGCTTTGCCAAAACCAGCAACAAGTCCCACGGTGGTGGTGGTTCATGCACCGAAGGGGAAATGTGATCTAGTCCTTTGAAAAAGCACCAGACCACCACCTCTTGTGCTACCGACTGCTGACTGGCCCACGCCAGGTAAGCAGAGATGGCTCCCAGGTGCACCTTAAGGGTCGTTGACCAAAGTCCCCCTTGGGAGAGAGACCACAGGTAGTCCAAAATGCTAGTGCCTGGACAGGTCAAAGGGTCCAACCCCTTGCCCTGACACCAAGTGGAGAATCTCTTCCATTTGAAGGCATAGCATTTTCTGGTCGATTCCTTTCTAGATGCCTCCACGAAAGTGAGGACATCTTCGGACAAACCAAAAGCCTGGAACTCTACTCGCTCAGGAACCAGGCTGTCAGGTGCAGGGAATGAAGGTCCGGGTGGAGAACCTTACACTGATTTGACTGAGAGCAGGTTTGGCCATATGGGAAGATGCCTCAGGAGCGTATTGCTGAGGCTGAGGAGATCGGGGTACCAAAACTGGTGTGGCCAGTCCGAAGCCACAAGGATCACCTGTGCCTTGTCCCTCCTGACCTTGAGTATCACCTTGTGGATCAAGGGAAGTGGAGGGGAGGCACAGAAGAGACCTGGGGTCCAAGGTCTTAAGAAAGCATCCCCCTGCAGCGTTCCCCGCTGAGGGGGTGGGCATAAAACAGCTTCAGCTTTGTGTTCTCCCTGGAGGCAACCGGGTCCACCAGAGGGATGCCCCACTGGGAGAACAGACTGTGAACTAACTCCGTATGAAGAGACACTCTTGAGATGCATCGTCAACCCGGCTGAGGGCGTCCACCAGCTGACTGGAGGCTCCTAACACATGGATGACTAGGAGATCCGCCTCCAGGCTGTGCATGAGAGTCCAAATGTAAATGGCTTCCTTATACAGGGGCAGGGAGTGCATTCCGCCTTGTTTGTTGAGGTAGTACAACGTCGTCATGGTGCTGTCCATCTGGACTTGAACCACTTGACTCCGAACAGCCCGTGAACTCTGTGTTTCCCCAGATGGGCACCCCAGCCAGTTAGAGAGGCATCGGTCGTCAGGATGACCGTCGGCTCAGGGCGGACAGATGGGATCCCTTTCTGCAGATGCTCTGGGACTAACCACCACTGGAGAGCATCCCACATCCTCTGGGTCACAGTGACCACCTGATCGAAATGACCTTTGCGCTGAGACCACAGGCTGGCTGGTTTCCACTGCAGGAAGTGCATATGCCAACAGGCCCATCGGATCATGCCGGTGCAGGCTGCCATGTGTAACCCAGAAGGCACAGGAAGTCCCAGGCAGGGCGCAAGTGCCAAACTAGAAATAACTGGGCAAAGGAAAAGAGAACCTAAACCCTGTATGCCGGGAGCAGAGCTCTGGCTTGGCAAGAGTCGAACTCTGCCCTGATGAAGCTGATCACCTGTGAGGCCACAGGTCCTGACCTGGCCTTGTTGACCACAAGGCCATGGTCGATGCAGGTCTGGAGGGCCAAGTCCTTGGACCACTCCACCTCCTGTTTGGAGGGACCTGCTACCAGTCAGTCGACCTGGTAGGGTACACTCGGATCCCTTGGTGCCTCAGGTAAGCTGCCACCACTGCTATGCATTTGGTGAAGACCCTGGGGGCCAAGGAGAGGATGAAAATCATGGTTTGGCACACGTAACGGGTTTCCTCAGCTCGGAAGCAGAGGAAACTTCGGTGGAACAGATGGATCAGGATGTGCAAAAACATGTCCTGATGATCCAGAGGTGGTATGATCAGGGACAGAGTTACCATCCTGAAGGTGTGGGACATCAGGAATTTGTTCAGGTCATGCAGATCTAGAATGGGTGCCAACCCCCCCCCCCTCCACCTTTGGCACCAGGAAGTACCTGGAGACAAACCCTGGGTGTTCTGGAGGATCCGCAAATCTGACCATGACCTCCTTGTGGAGGAGTTGGGCTAGGTTGTCTCGGAGAGCTGACAGAGTGTCTGCGGATACCAAGTCCTCCCGTGAGGCGAGGGCTCGGCTGTGAGGGTACGGCTTGAAATCTAGAGGCAGACCCTGACCGACCACTTCCAGAACCCACCTGTCTGTGGTGACAGCGGACCAGGTGGAAAGAAAGTGGTGGACCCCCCCAAGGAGGGCTCAGGGGAGGCGGGTATGAGGGTGGCAACCCCCATCCCATCACTGAGCAGGCTCGGAGGAGGATCTGGCTGAGGAGCCACTGGGTCCCTTCCCTCTGGGCTTTTGGACCACTGAAGCCACTGATTTAGGCCTTGGTCGCCAGGACTGAGCCTGCTGACCAGACTGATGCTGGGTTCGTTTTCCCGCAGGAGTGGAGGGCCGAAAGGGCTTATGCTTCTGCTGCCTGGAGCCCTTGGGATCCTTCTGGGCGGACATCATGGAGTCCAAGGTGGCATTGGACTTCTCGATATACTGGAGATGACCCTCCACACTGGGTTCAAACAGGTCGGTGCCCAAAAAAGGAACATCAGTCAGCTTGTGCCGAGTGTCTGCCATAAAGGGCGAGATCCTCAGCCAAGCTGTACGGCGCATGGCAACTGCAGCCACCACTCAGCGGGCACAGGAATCCCTAATGTCTAGTGCTGTCTGAAGTTGCTGTTTGGCCACAGCATGACCCTGGTCCCGGACCTGCTTGACTGTAGGAAGATGACGAATCACCTCATCCAGAGAGCCCAAAAGGGCATGGGAGAAGAATGCCATCATGTCGACTGAGCTCGCCTGGTGGAGGCGGAGTGAGGAGGCAGCATAGACCTTTTTGTCAGAGAAGTCCAATTTCTTCGACTCCTTATCCGGCAGTCAATCAACATCCCCTGAATTGCCCGCATGCCAAAAACACGGAGTCGGCCACCAACCCTTCGACCAAAAGGTGCTCTGTGAACCCTGAGAGGGTACCCGTGGGCACTGCATACATGTGGGTCACCTGGGCAGAAGGTGCAGGACAAGAGGCAGGGCGCTGCCAGAGCTCCACAGCAGGGCTGACTATGGCCTTGGCTGCTGGGAAAGCCTCCGTTGGAAAGTCCCCTTTATCCAGAATCTCTGAGAAGATAGCAAGCCTGCTACTAAACAGGATCCAATTTCATCCCTGTGGACTTGGGAGATGAGACGGAGGATGCCCATAAAGGACGTGGGTCCTTCCTCCGTCAAAAGGTCTCCCACTGACTCCATGTCGATCAGATGGGAGTGCAGTGAGGAATCCTTGGACTCCATGGAGTCTGCACAGAGTGGCTTACCACCTGAGTCACTC
The DNA here is from genome assembly GCA_016271365.2 of Neoceratodus forsteri. Taxonomy (NCBI): domain Eukaryota; kingdom Metazoa; phylum Chordata; order Ceratodontiformes; family Ceratodontidae; genus Neoceratodus; species Neoceratodus forsteri. The sequence continues at coordinate 1,829,507,273 of CM057456.1, read as the reverse complement.
CGGACCCACCGCTGGTGGTCAGGTGTAAGAGTGACTGACGGCCAATGGGAAAGTCCCTGAGCCAACCGAGACTTCTTAGTCGAAGTGCTGGTCGGTGGCTGCTAGGGCGGTGGCTCCACCACGATTGGTGGAGAGGCCAACGTCAGCCGAACTGAGGCGGTCTGTACTGGCTCTGCAGGTGGAGACGCGGTGTCGACCAGCCCCGCTGGGGCATCGTGTTGGCCTGTTGGGCAACAGCCAAGTGATGGCCTGTGCGGGAACCGGGGTCGGCTTCTGACAGGACAACACAAACTGTTACCAGATCAAGTCTTCGTAGCGTCAAAGCGGTTTGCACCAAAGCCTCTCCTTACCCGAGGAGCCAGGAGATGAGTAGCGACAATGCCACTTTCCATGGTGTCAAGAGTGAGACCGCCAATGCCAGCGGGACCTGCTTGACCCAGAGGATGAGGATGATCTAGACCTCAGCCACCGGAGAATCTTGGAGGAAGACAGGGAGTGTGCGGCTCCTCCTCGTCTAGGTTGGTGATCGGAGGGTCTGGCTCAGCGGGCTGAGCCGACTCTACAGTGGTCACTGGCAAGACCAGAGTCCTGAACAAGGAGCTGTCGGCCTCTTCCAATGACAATCGGTCAACAGGGTCAAGACAAATCTCAGACGCATCATCGGCCAGCATCTCAGCTGGCTGGTCTGACCGGGGGGCACCATGAAGCCAGCGGCCAAGGCCGTGGTTTCGACTGTGGTCAAAAGCTGAGAGTCATGAGGCCTGAGAATGTTCTTGGTCCCAAGAATTTCTATGGTGAGTCTTCTCCTTTCCTCTGCTGGGCTCCTTCTTGTGAGACCTAGAGCTGTGCAAACCTGAAGGGTCCTCTTCCTCAGTCAGGACAGACTAGCACAGCTGTTTGAAGGAGCCCGAATAAGTGGAGCCCAACTTGAGTGGAACAAAGGCTGAAGCCGAGGAGGACTGCGCGGTGGCCTGAGCAGCCTCCTCCTCCTTGAAGGCCTTAGGCTGCTCCAGCTGCTCGGCGGACCCTGCAGCCATGGAGACCACCCAACGGGCGTCCTTAGATTTAACCGGTGGATGATGTTTTTCAAGGCGGTCCAACTTCAGATGAGCAAGGCGCTCTTTGGCGACCGACGTGTTAAACGACTGGCATATCTCACAAGCCTGGGGATCATGCTCGTTTCCCAGGCAGTAAACGCACGTGGCGTGTGGGTCGGTACATGACATATTCTGCCCGCATGGGCACCGGTGAAATCCGGGTGAGGACTGATCCTCCATTGCAGTCGCAATCGAAGATCAAGATGAAGATGAAACTCTAATGAGTTTAAGTTTTGGAAGGAAATCCAAAGATTTGAGTGCCAGGGTCTACTCTACATGGAAGTGGTAAGGAGGGAACCTGCTTCTTTCAGTGGAAAGGAAGACCTGGCGTCATGGACTGGAGTCAAGGGTTTTACCACCTGGGTGGCTGGGAAAGGCAGCTTGAAGACTTCCGGCAAGATTTAAAGGGTGAAGGACAATGCCAGAAAGTGTGGATAGAATATAATATCCACGTCCCTAGAATTATCCAACAATTCTATTTACTATCCCAGAGTCTGTAGTTGTAAACAAATAATTATTAGGCCAGGAAAAAGGCCAAGACCAGCCAGAGTTTCCCCCAAGCCATTTTTCTCTAACTTTTTCATAGACAAGACCACCGTATGATGTTCTGCATTAGGAAAAGATGAACACAGAAACATAGACTTTGACGGCTGATCGCCCGGCCCATCCAATCTGCCCATTTCTCCCTATCTACGTTGTTACCACAGACCGTGTCTGATCTACAGCTCTTCCCCCCCCTTTCCTTTCCACTATAATTCTCTTGTACTTATTCCATGCATTCTTGAATCTCACCACAGTTTTCGCCCCAACCACCTTCACTGGAAGGCTGTTGCAGGAGTGCACCACTCTTCTGTGAAGAAATATTTCCTCACATCTCTCCTGAATCTACCCCTCCAGCTTCATAGTATGTCCTCTTGTTCTTAAGCATCTTTTCTTCTGAAAAATACTCCCCTCCGGTATCTTACTTACCTCCGTGAAGTATTTAAAGGTCTCCATCATATCCCTGCTCTCCCTACTCTGTTCCAGAGTGTACATATTGAGGTCCTTTAGTCTCTACTTCTAGTGCTTTTGATGCAGAGCCTGCACCATTTTAGCTGCCCTCCTCTGGACTGCCTCCACTCTATGTCCTTCCAAAGATGTGGTCTCCAGAACTGGATACGATACTCTAGGTTTGGTCTTACCAGCAATCTATAGCACCTCACCTCCTGATCACAATATACCTTGCCCTCACTACCTTATTACCCTCCCCTACTGTCACTCCCCCTCCCAGCGTCCACCCTCCTCCCCTAAATATGTATGAACTAGATCACTCTAGCTGCTCAACAACCTTGCTCTATTGAGTAACCTTTTTTTTTGTAACATATAATTATTTATCCTCTCCTCTGCTGTGGAGCGGGTGGCGAGTTGTCCGGCCACCAGCACCCACACCCCCGGACCAGGTCTGGCCCGCAACACACTCTCCCCACCCAAGCCCGGTGCACGGAGACCCCCCCCCCGGGATCCAGAAACCCGGGGCTGGGGGGTGCACCTCTCATGCCCGGGGGCACAAGGCACGGCCATCACCCGCAATTTTCAGCCATGTTTTTTCCCCACGGAGCTGGTCATGCAGTGACATCGGCGCACTGATGTGCTGATGCCCGCTGCACTCCAACCCTTGACTGTGCGTGCCCTCGCAGTGCCCCTGACCTCCACCAGGTGCCGCTGCAGAGCGATGCAGTGCCCCTACCCATCCTAGAGGAAGTAAAGCTGTCTTGGGATGTTCAATCCTTCCTTGCCCCTGCCAACCCTGGTCTGTTCCCGAACCCGGGTCGCCGGCATGGCGCAAGGTGTGGCGTCCAGCACCTCAACCCTCAGTGCCACTGGGCCGGCTTCTACTGAGTAACCTTGCTGCTGCAGACTGGGCAGCCACTCCCTCAATCACTGATACTGACACTGCCCTCTCTCCGTTCTACTCTAAATTCTCCTGTTTGGGACTCTACCACCACGGGATTACCTCTGATGTCACTGATCAATGCAAGTCCATAGATCAAGCTTGTTACAAATCATCTTATTCTCTTCCTGATCTTCTCTTATACATGACTATCAGAAACTCCTTTACAAAGGCTGTCTGGGCTGAAAAATCACAATATTTTAAGGCCAACCTTAATGTCCCCTCAAAGTTATGGAAGGTAATTCACTCCTTCTTTTATCATGCCAAATCAGTATACCCTTCCAGTCCTTCTGATAGATGGCTCACCAGTGTCGGACCCCTCCAATGTTGCTGCTCATTTCAACAAAGTTTTCACCACCTGTGCTCTCCATTCTGCTCGGCCTCCAGCTTCCTCCACTACTCCTCATGCTTCTTCCCCCTCTTCTCCTCACACAGGGTTTCCTTCCAGCTCCCCCACCCCGTTATTAACCAGGAAACCCAGACAACCCTTCATTCTCTCAACCTACGCAAATCCAGCCTTGATGGGTTGGATCCTAAACTACTCTATATCTCCGCTCATGCCACAGCATCACCTCTTACTCACATACTCAACCTCTCCTTCTCTCCAGTGTTGTACCGCAGTCCTGGAAGATGGCCAAAGTTCTTCCCTTTTTTCCACTACACAAAGGGTTTGGGGGAGGGGAAACCCATCCTCCCAGTGTAACCTTCGGCAAATCTCCCTCCTCTTCCTTCTCTTGCAAGCTGCAAGATAAGCCTGTCTACAACAGACTCTCCCAGTTCCTATCCTTCACCGATTTCCTCTCCCCATTCCAGTCTGGCTTTTGGAAGCATTATTTAACTGTCTAATCCCTACTGTGTGTAATTCATTCTGTCTTTTCAGGGATGATCAGATGCATATCACAGCTGCTATCTTCACTGATCTGGTCAAACCCTTTGACTCAAGGGGAGGAAAGTTGTATACAGACCCCTGTCTCAAGTGGAGGAAATGGACAAGAAAATGATAGAGGGCATTCTCAAAATGGCTGAAAAAGGGGAGATACTGTTGATGGGGGACCTGAATATGCCAGATGTTAACTGGGCGACATGGACTGCAGCCACATCCAAGAGCAGGGTCATTCTCGATGCCTTACAGGGGGCATGCCTTAGACAGCTAGTGGTGGAACCCACTCGGGAGGGAGCAATATTAGACCTGGTACTCTCAAATGGAGAGAGGATCTCAAATTTAGAAGTCAGTAGACATCTGGGAACAAGCCACCACTGCACAGTGTGCTTCACAATAAACACAACCATGGAGACAAACCATACAAAGACAAGGATACTGGACTTTAGAAGGGTTGACTTTGGCATAATGGGTGAACACCTGAGGAATGCTTTAGCAAATGGTCAGAAAGGAGGGGTGGAAGAACAATGGAGAAAAATCAAAACTGCCATCATAGAGGCAACAAGTCTTTGTGTGAAACAAATAAAGAAAACAAAGTGGAATAAAAAAAAACACTATGGTTCTCAAAAGAGGTGTCAGGGAAGGTTAAGGAGAAAAATGCTGCATTCAAAAAGTATACGGAATCACAGACGGAGCATGACAGGGAACTGTATCAATTAAAGCAGAAAGAAGTGGGGAAGGCAGTCAGAAAAGCAAAAGCCCAAACCAAGGAAAAGATAGCCAACTCAGTTAAGAAGGGGGATAAAACCTTGTATAGGTACATTAGGGAGCATAGAAAGGTTAAGGGAGGGATAGTGAAGATTAATAAAAGAGAGGGGAGGTGGGCAGAGGGAGACAGTGAAAAGGCAGAGATACTGAATGAATACTTTTGCTCAGTATTCACAAAAGAAGAAGAGGAGGAGTAACCTAAACCAAACAGTAGAAGCACTCTGGGTAGTGAGGTTGACGCCAGTCCATTTACAGAAGAAAGAGTCCTAAAAGAACTCCTAAAACTCAAGGTGGACAAAGCAATGGGGCCTGACAGGATTCACCCTAGAATCCTAAAAGAGCTAAGGAGGACCTAGTGACACCACTAACCACACTTTTAACAAATCATGGGAAGATGGGGTGGTACCTGAGGACTGGAGGAGGCAGATGTGATTCCCTTCACAAAAGTGGGAGCAAGGCAGAAGCAGGAAACTACAGACCTGTTAGTTTGACCTCAGTGGTGGGGAAAATGATGGAATCACTTCTGAAAGAAAGAATTGTTCAGTACCTAGAAGCCAGAGGGGCACAGGACCCAAAGCAGCATGGATTCACAATAGGAAGGTCATGTCAGACTAATCTAATAGATTTCTTTGACTGGGTGACCAAAGTAACAGACCAGGGAGGGGCTGTGGATATGGCCTACCTAGACTTTAGCAAGGCATTTGACACAGTCCCGCACAAAAGATTAATAATCAAGTTAGCCAGCCTGGGAGTGGGTCCCAGGGTGGTAGCCTGGTAGCAAACTGGCTGCACAACAGGACACAGAAGGTAATAGTGAATGGAACACATTCTGAAGAAAGGGGATTACTAGTGGAGTACCTCAGGGCTCAGTACTGGGTCCAGTCCTCTTTAACGTCTTTATAGGTGACACTGCAGAGGGTCTGGAAGGAAAGGTATGCCTCTCTGCAGATGACACAAAGATCTGTAACAGAGTTGATACACAAGGGGGGGTAGAAAGGATGAGAAGGGACTTGGCTAGGTTGGAGGAATGGTCAGACATATGGCAACTTAGATTCAATGCAAAGAAGTGCAAAGTAATGCACCTGGGAAATAAAAATCCAGGAGAAGAGTACACAATAGAAGGGTAGGTACTAACAACAACAATAATGTAAAGGGATCTGGGTGTAGTCATATCAGATGACCTAAAGGTGGGTAAGCAATGTGAGAAGTCAGTAAGGAGAGCCAGGGGGATACTGGGATGCATAGGGAGGGGCATCACAAGTAGAAAAAGGGAAGTGGTTATCCCTCTATACAGACAGTTGGTGAGACCCCATCTGGAGTACTGCGTGCAGTTTTGGAGACCTCATCTATGTAAGGACATAGACAGGATGGAAGCAGTCCAGAGGAGGGCAACTAAAATGGTGCAGGGTCTACATCAGAAACCATATGAAGAGAGACAGAGAGCTTAATATGTATACCCTTGATGAAAGGAGGGACATGATGGAAACTTTTAAGTACCTCAAAGGAATCAACAAAGTCCAGGAGGGTAGCATCTTTCAGAAAAAGAGATGTGCAAGAACAAGGGGGCACAATTTAAAGTTGGGGGGGACGGCTCAGGGGTAATGTGAGGAAATTATTTTTCATGGAGAGAGTGGTGGACGATGGAACCGCTCTTCCTGAGAGGTTGGGGTCTAAAACAGTGGGGGAATTCAAACATGCATGGGACAGACATAAGGCAATTATAGTGGGGGGTTGCAGGAAGTAGGCTGTTGGTTAACTAGAATCTGCAGCTTATCCAATAGGTAGGCAAATGGGCAGACTGGGTGGGCCAAGTGGTCCTTATCAGCCGTCAAAGTCTATGTTTCTATATGACTCGGTGTCACTCACTCCTCCTGGATAAGCTGAGTTCTGCTGGCCTCTTCACTCTGGCGGCCAAGTGTTTCTGCTCGTACCTCACGGGCTGTCTACAGTCAGTGCAGCTGGAAGCGCCTTGTCTCCTCTTCTTTCCATCCAGACGGGAGTCCACAAGGCTGCATCCTGGATCCCATTCTCTTCTCTGTTTTTCTTAATTACCCCCCCCCAGCCTGTGACAACTCACATATTCACAACCATGCGGATGACACAGTCATTTACACCTCTGGTTCCAATGAATCATACTGCAAGGTGGCTGAGAGGGACCTACTGGCTCTCCGCCTTCCCCCCACCCCCATCGGAGCACTGAGGATTCTACCAGCCTCCGAGGGCTGTGGGCAACAAGGGCTCCCCCCTTCCAGCAAGCCACAACAAAGCAGTACTTTTTTTTGCATCAAACGCTGGCCCACCACAGAATCTCTGAGCCAGTTAAGGGTTGAGTTAGGGAGAAAATCAAAAGCCAGAGAAGGAAGAAACAACTTTGGTTCTCAAAAACAGTAGCAGAAAATGTCAGAGCCAAATGGCTGGCCTTCAGGAAATACAAGGGAACACAGCGGGACGAAGATAGGGAGGCATACTAAACTTCCCTAAGGGACGCAGAGAAGGCAGTAAGGCAGGCAAAGGCCCAAACCGAGGAAACACTAGCATGAACAGTAAAGAAGGGGACAAGACTTTCTATAGATACATTAGTGAAAAGAGAAAGTCCAGAGGGGATATTGCTAAGATCAAAGGGGATAAGGGGAAGTGTGTGGAGGAGGACCAAGGAAAAGCATCTATCCTAAACAGATACTTCTGCTCAGTATTTACTGAGAAGGCAGGGCAGGGCCCACAGCTCAGCACCATAGACACGGGGGGAGGGAGGTGTGCATAAGTCCCTTCACAAAATAAAGGGTCCTACAAGACCTCGCTAAGCTCAGGGTGGACAAGGCAATGGAACCGGATGGCATACATCCCAGGGTACTAAAGGAGCTAAGGGTGGAACTAGCAGAGTCATTATCAGAACTGTTTAGTAAGTCTCTGAGCACAGGAGAGGTCCCAGAAGACTGGAGAAGGGCTCATGTGATCCCACTCCACAAGACTGGTAGCAGGAAGGAGGCAGGAAACTACAGACCAGACAGTCTTACCTCAGTAGTCGGCAAGATTATGGAGGCACTCCTTAAGGAAAGGATAGTGCAACACCTGGAATCCACAGGAGCACAGGATCCAAGACAGAATGAGTTTACAACAGGAAGGTCCCATCAAACTAATCTCATAGATTTCTTTGACTGGGTAACCAGAGTGGTGGACCAAGGGGGGTTGCAGTAGATGTTGTCTATCGTGACTTCAGCAAAGCTTTTGATACTGTTCCACATACTGTAGAAGACTGATTAATAAGCTGGGTAGGCTCAGGGTGGGTCAGAGGTTGGTCAATTGGGTGGCAAACTGGTTGGCGGGCAGAAAACAGAGAGTGGTGGTAAATGGTATACAGTCAGAAGAGACACAAGTCACGGGGGGGTGCTGCAGGGATCAGTCCTGGGGCCAGTCCTCTTCAATATCTTCATCAGTGACACTGTAGATGGACTGGAGGGGTAATGTTTGTCTGTTTGCAGATGACACCAAGATCTGCAACAGAGTAGATGATCCATATGGAGTGGGCACGAGATCTGGATAAACTGGCAAAATGGTTGGAAGAGTGGCAACTGGGGATTAATGCAAAGAAGTGCAAAATCATGCACATAGGGAAGAGAAACCCTGAAGCCATCTATAGGTTGGGAGGGGAGTTGTTGGCAATCACAAGGGAAGAAAGGGACTTGGGTATCATCATCACAGATGACCTGAAATCATCCAAGCAGACCACTAAAGCAGTAGGTAAGGCTAAGGAGATGTTGGGGTATATTAGTACGGGTACTCACAAATCATAAGAGGGATGTAATAATCTCTCTTTACAAGACACTGGTCAGGCGCCATCTGGAGTACTACATGCAGTTTTTCAGGCCACAGCTGCACAAGGATATTAACAAAATGGAGGCAGTCCAGAGAAGGGCAACCAAAATGGTGCAGGGACTGCATCAGAGAACATATGAGGACAGATTAATGGAGCTCAATATGTATACCCTAGAGTAAAGTAGGGAGAGAGGTGATATAATCGAAACATTCAAACATCTTAAGGGCACTAACAAGGTGAAAGAGTCTAACATGCTTCAATATCAGGAAAACAGCAGGACAAGAGGACACAGCATGAGATTAGAGGGAGGCAGATTAAGGGGTAATGTGAGGAAGTTTTTTTTCACAGAAGGGGTGGTGGATGCATGGAACAGCCTACCTCAGGAAGTGGTGGATATGAATACAGTGCAGGGCTTCAAACAGGCATGGGATAGGCATAAGGGAGCAATGCAGATGAGTATGAATAGATAGGCCATTGACAGAGTAAAGGCCTATGGCACATTCATAAGGCAGAAAAAAATGGGCAGACTGGATGGGCCTTGTGGTCCTTATCTGTTGTCAATGTCTATGTTCCACCTTGGTTTGAAAATTAAAAAAATAAATAAATAAAAGTGCCAAGGTATTCACTGCTCCTTTGTTTCCTGGAGCATAAAAGCGCTCGCCCAGTTTGTGATCACAGACAGGACAGATCCTCCAACTAATCGGACTGCAAGGGTCTGAAACAGGCTTAGTAGCTCCCCCCACGTTGGAGCACCGAGGATTTTCCTGGCCACTGAAGGCAACGTGTGCTCTCAGCGAGCCGCAAAATGCAATAAAGCAGGACTTTGTTGCCCCCTCCCCCACTGCCCAATTAACCTTAAGAGTAGCTCTGATTGACACTAAATGTGTGCCCAGTGAGAGTAGAGGGTGGAGTTAGGCTAACCCGCCCCCTCACCCCCAAACTTATCTTCATAGAGGATCTCTACTGTAGCCGTTTGATAGACTAAGGTGGCTAGGGGGAGGAGTCAGGCATATCTGATAAGGACGCACCCCACAGCTACCTGCCCGAAACCACTCCCACTCAGTGTGGGGCCGTAAAGAGTTATTCTACATTAACTAAGAGCTGTCCATGAATAGGATGAGGGCTAAGACTTAATTAAAATAGATCGCACCTGCTGACTTTTTAAGGCTACTTCGTAGAGCAGCTAGCTATAATTCAAGTAAGCTCTCTGTTATCTGCGATCCATTCTATAGTTGTGTTGTTTCTAATTGAAGTGAATGAAATTCAGGGCTATTTTAATCGGCAAATAAGGTATTTCAAGTGTACCCCTCTGCATTATTTTCTCACATCCTGTCTTCTCCCATTTACTGTTATTTTACTATTAATTTACTTTCCTGGTGCAGTAGGGCAGTCTCACAATTGCAGTAACAGTCTTACTTTCCAGGGTTAGTTGCTTTTTGCTGTAAAGTACATGATTCAAGGTTAGGTAGATTTATGAGAATAGTATATAACCTTAAGTCTTGCAACTTCGTATGGGAACTGTATTCTTAACTACCAGTCTCAGGATTTTAGTGGGTTCCACACTGACGCTGCATTGACTTAAAGTTACAACTGTTTTGGTGCAGTAAAGTAAACCTTCAGTCTTATCGAATCTATTGCAAATTATCTTAAGTATAGATTCCTGACCTGTGTCCTCCATACAGACACTGCACTGACCTTAAGTTAGAATTGTCTTGGCATAATAAAGTAAAATAAACCTTTAGCCTTATTAAATTTATTGTGAATTATCTTGAGTATAGATTCCTGACCTTACCTAGCACTGTCGCCAGAGGCTCCTCTCTGTCCTGTCTAGAAAATGGGTCTAAGGGGAGCCACAACCGCCCTTGCCTACATTCTTGCAATTCTTTGCATGGACTTGGTGTCTCTACACCCCTACCTGGAACACTTGCACGGACCCAACACCCTGCAACACCCATTGAGTCAATGCTACTCCCCCCCCCCCTGCAGAATATCATACCCCTTTCTGATCATGCTACATGGATTACACAAGGAGGGGAATTGCTACAAGTTAAGCTTCTTTCTCTTCACAATACAAAGGGAAAGACATATTGCCCTCTACCGATGCTGCAGAATCTATCATAGCCGTCCTGCTAAATGTGCTAGGTGTAAACAATGAGCAAAATCCAGGGCCTGTCGGGGGCAACACAAGAATCAGCTCCCCCATGGACCAGCCTGGAAAAACTCTAGTGGATTAAAAATAGTTCACATGAATGTGAATAGCCTAAGAACCAAAATAACCAAACTGGAAGGATGAATTAATGTATACTCTCCAGACATAATCGCAGTCTCTGAAACGTGGCTCAAGCCAAGCATACTATCCCATGAAGTAAAAATCCTAGGCTTCGAAACATTTAGGGTGGATAGACAAGGGAAAAGAGGAGGAGTTCTAATCTATGCAAAGTCCTCATTTCATGCCTGGATAGCCCCTGTGCCAGAGCTTAGGAATATTGAGTGTGAAGCCGTCTTCAGCCAACTGCAAATAGACGGGGTTAAATCACTCCTAATAGGTTGTATTTACAATCCACCTAAAGTAGTGCTACCTGCTCCTAAAACTCTGACCGACACTCTACATAACCTCTTCCTGGATGCGAATGGATAATCCTGGGGGACTTCAACCTGCATTGGTTAAAAACATTAAGGGCTGGGTAAAGGCTGCCTTGCATGCCGCCCAACGCAGCCAACTCCGAAGCGAACCCACAAAACATAACACAAAAACTGGAAACCGTAAAACCCTCGACAGGCTACTAGCATCAAAACCTGAAAGACTCAAGGTGGCAGGGATCCTTCCTGACTCAAGAAGTGATCATTCACCCATCTATGGCATATGGAAAACAACTTCAGACCCCCCAAGAACCTTCATGGTCCAAGACTTCTCCAACTTTTGATCTTGGCTCCTTCATAACACTGAATGGAGTTAACTGGGATCAATTAAAATTACTCCCTACGCTAGACAAAGCCCCAGACCTTTTTCAAAATACCTTCCTGTCAGCAGCAAACAAGCATGCCCCCCACCAAAACAGCTTAGAGTCAGAGGGTAATACTCTAAATGGCTGTCCAAGGAACTGAAAAAGCTCATTAAAGAAAGGGACAAAGCATCTGGGCTCTCTTCAAATCCATCAACCTCCAGAATGACTGGCAAAAATGCAGAATGCTATGGAACAAATGCAAAAGTGAACTAAAATCTGCCAAATAGGCTTACCTAAGGAACCGACAAGACAAGAACCTATCGGATCTCCAACAAATTCTGGGCCCAGATAAATGCCCTCCTAAAAGGCTTGACCAAACAAATTGACTGTGAAATACAGCCTGGCCATAAATGCTGCAAGAACCCTAGGGACTCTCAGCAATGAAACTGAACTCCTTCTTTACTAATCTTGATAGGGTCAAGAATCATCCCCCAGACCGCTTGCCAGAACCCTCCAAACCAAGTGTAAAGAATCTCTCGCGTCCTAATTTCAACCCTAGGCTTGTGAAAAGGAAAGAAGTGCCGAAACTCCTCAAGAACCTTAAACTCACAGGAACTACAGGCCTCGACAATCTTGATCCAAAACTCCTCAACCTCGGAGCACCGGCAATAGCTACACCCATAGCAGCAATATACAACCATTCCATCTGTGAAGAAAAGTTCCCATCCTCCTGGAAAGTTGCCCTAGTAATGCCAATACATTTTGGGGGCTAGAAAAACTGAGAACTACCGACCAATTTCCATCCCTCTGCACATTAGGTAAACTGCTGGACAGATTAATCTACAACTCAGTCATCGACTTAATTGAACAGCACAACATACTCACTGCAAACCAACATGGGCTCCGCAAGAACCATGGGATGGATACGGCCTTAGTCCGCATGATCACGGACATCCTGGATGCACCAGACAAAGGTCACAAAACTGAAGCAGTATTTATACACCTGGCAAAGACTTTCGATCTTGTGGACCATCAACTACTCCTCTCCAAGCTAACCTCGACAGGTCTAGATAATATGGCTCAAATGTGGTTCTCGGACTAACTGGAAGATCCCAGTTTGTTAAATGGAAGGGAGCTCTGTCAGACAAATGCTCTGTCAATGAAGGTGTCCCGCAAGGCTCTATTTTGGGCCCTCTATTATTCTCTCTTTATGTTGACGAATTGTCAAACAACTGTGGGGAAGTCAAACTGTTGCTCTATGATGACAATGTGTTTATCTACCACAGTACAAATGATGTCGCTAAACTCAATGCTGTGCTAACAAAAGACCTGCTTATGCTTGAAAACTGTCTAATTACCAATAAATTGGTCCTCAGCAGGAAAAAACAATGGCCATCCTATTTGGACCAAAAAGTCTTGGCCCCCAAAGACAGAACTTGCTAAAACTCACCTTCTCAGATGGCTCTCAGACTGAGGTTGTAAACTCCAAGTACCTAGGAGTCCTCCTTGACCAAGATATTACCTTTAAGGACCATGTAGAAAACCTTACCAAGGCCTTGCACCAAAAAATAGGGCTCCTGTATGGGCTAAGCCCATAATCTCCAATGAGTTGGGCCTAAAAACTGCCAACTGTACTCTCCTGCCCATTCTACTCTATGGCTTCCCTGACCTGCACACAATCAGGAGCAGAGAGCGAAATAAACTCAAATCCTTATGCCACGTAAATGGACGGTATACTACACAAAGAGCCCCAGATGATCATCATTGCGGAGTGCTTCGAACCCTGAATGAGCCCTCACTCGATGGAAGGATGGAATATGCTGCACTATCCCTAGTATTTAAAAATCAGAAGTGGCAAAGCCAACCCCCCCCAAAAAAAAACTCTCACTGACCTACTAAAGACCAAACCAGACAGGCGCCCTCTCAGGTCATCAAAATGTTCTCTCCTCAATAGCCCCCAAACCAGGAGTCAGACAGGGGCAAGGTCCTTTGCCATAGGCTGGCAGTACAGCCTAGAGGAACGAGGTGTGAATGAGCTTGATACATCCAGCAGACCAGACCCGAGTTTGATTCTCACAACCTCCACTTGCATACTGTGCGACTCTGAGCAAATCACTTAACCGCCCAGTGCTCCCACGTCACACCTGAAAACAGGCACTTGTGCCTAGCGAGCCTTACCCAGTTACCAAAGACTATAATAAAAAACATTTCTGACTATCTGGAATACTCTTCCCAAGAAAGCCCTTCACTTGAGGCTTTCAAAAAAGACCTAAAAGTGCACTTACTAGAATGTAGCTCCTGCAATCGCTACCGGTGATAGGATCTTAGATGTTGTAGAAAGTCACCCCAGGTACACCTCCTCTATGCACCCAACTAGTTATACTAGTCTAGACCTAAGTGGTAACAGGTCGCAGAAATTACACAGATCCCAGCTGGGTCTGGGACCAGATATCTATCATGCCTTACAGTATAGGATCTATCAAATGTCTAGTATTGTTAACTATCATGCCTTACAGAATGGGCTCTATCATATGTCTAGGACTGATTGTATTAGCACTACAGTGTATTTCTGTAACTAATCTTATGTAATGTATGTCTGACAGTTCTATCCATTGTTTAGTGTACTGAGCCTGTTTGTGACTGATCTCTGTAATTAATCCCAGGTCGCACCTGAAAAAGGGACTACCGAAGACCAGTGGGTTTACCTGGTCAACAAAATTCAAATAAAATAAATAAAAATGGTTCCTCCACCTCAAGCCATGGAACATCTGCTGCAGGAAAACTTCTACAATGTCCTGCACTGGTTCCAATCAAACCAACTCTGGGTCAAAACACACACACACACAAAAAAAAAAAACCTGTGTCCATGACCTTTGGCACCAGCCAGAAACAGACCAAGCTCCCAACTCTGCCCACCCTCTCCACCTTGGATAGCAACCCTCTAGAAGTGGGCCAATCCTTCGTCTGTTGTCCAGACTGCCTTTTACCATCTAAGGAATTTAGCCCGGATCAAGCACCTTGTTCCGCCCGATGATCTACCAGTTCTGGTTCATGCCTTTGTAACCTCACGCCTTGATTACTGTAATGCCCTGTATCTAGGGCTACCAGGGGTTGATATCTGCCACTTGCAGCTGGTGCAGAACGCTGCAGCTAGGCTGTTGACTGGGTTACCTCGTAGTCGTCATGTCACGCCAGTGCTGCGCAATCTGCACTGGCTGCCTATTCAGTGGCGGATCACCTTTACGGTTGGTTTACTGACCTATAAGGCCCTACATGGACAGGGTCAGAGTTATCTGCAAGATCTTCCTCATCCCTATTGCCCCTCCCGGCCACTTCGCCCCACCGATGAGGGATTGCTAGAGATTCCCAGGGTTCGTTTAAAGTCATCTGGGGCCCATGCGTTTGAATATGCGGCCCCGTCCCTGTGGAATTCTCTACCTCACCGGATTCAACAGTGCCCGATGGTGGAGAGCTTTAAATCTGAATTAAAAACTCATTTATTTATTTTGGCATTCCCTGATTTTATCTGATCTGCTGCAGCTGTTTTTATAAAGGTAGTCGTTTAAAGGATTTTATGATTATGTACTAACGCTATGGTTCTGGAATAGTGATATTTTATAAATAAACAATGATTGGTTGATTGATTGATTGAAGTACCTCGGTGTGTGGCTAAACAGCAAGCTCAAATTTTCTGCCACACTGAGCCAACCATGCAAAGCTGTGCCCTAAACTTGGTACCCTGTACTGCAATAAAGACTGTCTCCACAGGTCTGCCATGAGCTTGCCACCAAAATGGTACTCCTGGTCTTTGACTAAGCGGATGTGGTCTATGGCACTGCCCTCTCCACTTCCCTGTCCAGACTGGATACCCTCTGCAACTTCTTCTGCCGCCTGGCTACCAGCTCCCCTTTTCATACTCATCATTGCTCACTATACTCCTTATCCATTCTCCCTCTATCTTCATGTTGCCAGATCCACTGTGCCTCATTCATTTCCAAATACTGGTTTGGGTCCCCCCACCTCTCATCTCTCCTCTCCTCTCCCTTGTCCCCTCTGCCTCCTGCAACCTTCGCTCCAGGGATCCTTGTACCTTCTCCATTCCTCATCCTTGCTGCTCTACTGGGCAATCAGCCTTTTCCTATTTTAACCCATCACTTTGGAACTAACTACCCTCTTCTACCTGCTTCACTGCCTCCCCAGGCTCCCTGAGGTACCAGCTGAAACTCCTTCCCTCCCCCTCCTGCTCCTGTTTTCCCCTCCCTGACGGTTCCCCATGCAACTGCCTCATACCCTGGAGTACAAGTGTTGCTGAAACACTCGATCTGTTGCTCACGCCTTGTTTGCTTATTTTGCATTTACTCCTGTATTAACCATGTCTCTGAGTGCACTTTATTGTAGCTTCAAACTGTGACTGTACTATGTATTTTGCATCCCTTACTCCCTTCCCCCGGGTCGCACCTGGAAATGAGCCTCAGCTGTGTTCCTTTCCTGGTCACCAATTTTCAAACAACTAACTAACTAAATAGAAGTACCAAAATCCCATCATAAAATGTTCAAAATTCTTGATAGAATGTTCTCTAATCCCATAATGAAGACAAAAAAAAAAAAGTTTTGAAAGACAACACACAACAGGGTGTGGGTTGTGCTATACCAGCCCACACCTCTGGATGCATTGTGAGGCAATAGGGACAGCAGAATGCCTTCAACCCCATGGGGCGTGGTTGTATTTATTTGTTTTTGTTCATCAAGTAAGTGCACTAGGCATAAAGATACCTATTTTCTGGCACAACCCAGTTACTATAGCACAAACCCTGGAGTCATTTTTTTCTACTCAGTAGCACACACCACTGGATGTGGGGTCAGCTGTAGTAACCCACATCCATGGAGGCTTTATGAGGTACAAGGCAAAGCTTAATGCCCTGAACTACCTGAGCAGTGGGTTACTACAACACAAATTCCAAGTCACATTGGCAAACTTTTTCCAACATGTACAACTGTGAGGAATTAAGGTATGGGTCTCAGAAGGTAGCAAATCAGGAAGCAGAACATGTCCAACTCATTTTACACCCTGAAGTATAACATAAAACAGCAGGAGGTGTCTGTTCTATAAACCCGCAACCTGGACATAAAAAAATGTAGTCAAAGACCCACTCACCAGCTAAAGATAATTTTTTTTTATTATTAATTATGGTAGTATAACTGACTATGTTTAAAGCTTAAGCCACCAGCATTTTGTGACCCTCCTGGTCACATCATCAAGGTGGGAAATGTCTATTTGGGCTAGAAAATCATTTTAAAAAGTAGTGTTCGACACGGACTACCATTATCCAAGATTTGGTATTTTGTCTTGAAAACTGATATACAAACCCATATTTGTAGACCATTTTTTTTCACTATTGTATTGTGAGAACATGCACTAATGTATTTTAACAGTTTTATTTAACAAAACAACTAAAACTACAAGTTTTGAGTGTCCCAGTGTCTTCTTCTTCTTATTCACCCCTCCCAACATCACAGTTTTTATCCAGCTATTATCCCTGGCCACACAACATATGATTTATCACATGCCCAATGCAAAGAAAGCCACTCACCACTTGTGTGGTGGCTGTGGTAGTGTCAACGAACATAAAGCAGAACGGAAAACCACAGCACTCACCACACACCAGAGAGCAAATGATTGCTGCTCAGCGCAAATGGATGTCGTGTCCAAAACTTTACTGCAAAGATAAAAAAACAGTACGTAGGTTAAAACACAGCCCAGGAATACACCTCAACGTTTTGCGCTGATGTTTTTTTCTCAAGAGCTTGCTGTAACCCTCTAATGGTACTCCTTATATACAAAGGTTTTTTAAAGTGACACACACATACCTCTCAACCTCTCAGCCTTAAAAATCATAGTAAAGGGTCAGAGTGTGGAGCACTTTCTTAATTTAAACAGTATTACATCCACAAATAGTGGACCCCATATAGTTAGTGATAAGGAATGTTTCTATCAACTTAGTTCAATGATTTTATAGTTTATGTGTCCAGAAATAGCTCTAACATTATGAGGAACATAAGCAAACCTGTGAGAAGCAAGGGTAAATTTAAGTGTGAAAACCATAGCGCTATGCGGAATTCATAGCAGTTGAGAGGTATGGACACACACATTTAGGGCAACACATGAAATTAATTTGTCAGTGCTTAGATCTATATAATGCATAAAATACTTCATATCACTGTATCCCCATATGCAAACATTAAAATGGGGAACCTGGATCCAGATACAAGTCAGATACTTAAATTTGTAATCATTCATCAGAGAAATGGCATCACCTCAATTTTGACACTAAGACCAGGTCTGACAGTGGTCCGAAACTTAAAGATCAAAAAGCCCACTGCTTGCTAAATTTAAATCAAGTCCCCCGAGGTCCAACCCAAACTTTTTCAAGTCCCTTGAATTTCCAGACATGTTGAATGGTATCACTGGAATACACTAAATGAGCTGCCATAACATATTCAGCATTTTGATTTAAAATTGCCCATATATGATCCCCCACCATTTCTTTGAGTTTCCATTTTGTTCAACCCACATAATATGCTCCACAGACAGGTACCCATACAAATTACATGTGTGGAGTCATAATTAATAAACTATTAATTTATATTTTTTTGTATATGTGTATGAGGATAAATCGATATGAAATATTTTATGTATTATATATATGTATCTAAGCACTGACAATTTCATTGTTTGTGTTGCCCTAAATGTGTGTGTATGTGTGTGTGTCACTTTAAGAATTTATTGTATATAAGGGATGCCAATAGGGGGCCACAGCAACCTCTTGAGAAAGCATGTCACTGCGAAATGTTGAAGTGTATTCCTGAGCTGTGTTTTAACCTGCATGCTGTTTTTTTATCTTTGCAATAAAGTTTTGGACACATCTATTTGTGCTGAACAACAATCATTTAATAATATCTGGAGTGAGGCGAGTGCCGTGGTTTTCTGTTTTGCCTTATCATTTATCACAATTACTTTTCCTTTGTGCTGAGCCCAAGGACACGAAAACTACTCATCTTTGTTTTATTGTGGCAGCCCAGGCGCAACATCTTTCATGAGTTTTTATCTGTAGCCAGCCCCGAGTTAAATTGATCAAGTAAGGTACACAGTTTCTGTCTTTCATTTTTTTTTGAATGCACAACTCTGAACTTTATATAAAGGAGCAGAGTGCAAACCAAGTTTTCTAACAGACTTTGTTTGGCAGCTTCAGATTACATAGTCAGCATTAAACAGTGATTAGTAGCAAACAAGGTTGAAGTTCAATCTGGAAGTTTTTTTCTGCAGTCCTCAACAACCAGTACTGCCCTTTTTTCTTAGTCACAGTAGCTCAGGTTTTGATGTTTTGCAGTCTTTTTTTTTTTTTTTACCTTTTTTAAAAAAACAGCAAGTACCTTTGTTTTTGCCTTTTTTAAGCAACCCTGTTTAGTTTTGAAAAAAACAGGACTTAATTAAGCAGGCATTCTCCCAGATAATAAATAGGCTGGTGTCACCTGCTAAATGATCAAGACAAACTACTTCAGTCGGGACTGGTCCTCACTTCCACCTGATCGTTTTCTTATGAGTCTAATTACTCCATTTGGGCAGCGCAGCCATGTATGAGAGAGAGAGAAACACTTCTGTTTCAGCCTTAGCAGCAGAACACACTAAAGGAATCAAGGAAAAACAGTGTAAAACCGCAGTGGTTGATCGAATCAGGAACCGCCAAGAGGCATACAGCACGGGTTACCAGTTCACACTGTTTGGTGTTCCGTGCATGTTTTTGGTATACACGGAACACCAAATAGTGGTGAATTTCTAGCCCTGTTTATGATTTCCTCTGTGAAACCCCTTACAGCCTGCTTTAAATATGAAGTTCAGATCCTTAGAGATTCCTGATACCAGCCCAAATCCTAGGTTTAGAGTTGGGTGAATGTCAAGAAAACATTCAGTAAAATGTTATGTCGCTTTAAGAATATCATCTGAATAAGCCCCACTGCTAGAAACCTTTCTGCTGAAGGGATCCCTGTCCTTGGTTTTAAGGGCACTAACATTTTTCACTATATGGTATCCTGACATTTAAAGACAACAGTTTTTGCCCTGATGAAGAGACCAGGAGGGTTGCAAACCATCTGTGGCTTTACACCTAGTCAGTTGTGTTTCCATAATTAATAAAAATTGAAAAATGTTTTAAAAACCTTAGCTGGTGAGTGGGTCTTTACTCCATTCTTGTAGTCTTTGTTACAACACAACCCACGAACCCTGGAGTCCCGTTTGCACTTATAAAAACCAAAATGATTAAAAAACAAACCAAAAAAACACCACCACCACAACACAAAGCAAAGTGTTTAGTTGAAAATGAAACTGTTTTAGGTGATCCACATGACAAGCGCAGGGATTTAATGATGAAATAAGGTCGGTTGCAGAAAGGACAGCCAAGCTGTAGGATCACAGAGATTGAATATACAGACAGTAGAGAAGACATCACCTGGTATTTCTGGGGCTCTCAGTCACCATATGCAAGTTATTCCACACCACTAATATTAGGAAAGTGAAAAACAGGAAAAAACAAAGTCAGGTAATGTCCCGTCCAGTTTTTATACACATTTGAACTCTGTCTGTTGTGATGTCATAAATAAATGGGTTTAATGCATGGTCAGTTTTATAAACTAATACTACAGGGCTTGTATGAATCCCTACTGAATTGCTATAAACAGTATTTTAAACCACTATAATAAAAGATGTGCCTTAGGATTAGCTTTGTACATTGAAAGGACAGCAGCTATATCAACAATAAAAGTGACAGGGAAATGTATCAAAAAGCACTACAGCATATTTCGGGTGCCCATAATTTTCTGCACCAGCTCCCAAGCTTACAACATGCTAATGGTCAATGTGAGTCCCACTTTCCCAGTGTTAAAGCAAACCCTAGGCTAAACTTTCAGTCACAGGGGATGTTGTGTAACACTGTGTAACTGTTTATAAAAAATACTGTGACACAAGTTGAATTTTTCAGTGGGCATAAAAAGGTACATGTGTACCCCTCAAATCTACCTTAAATTCAGCAAGAATGGAGTCTGTACTTTCCAAGGACACCATTCTTCTACAATCTAGGGTTAGGATAGCTATTTTATGACCTTTTTACCAATTTTTACCCACCTATTGAACTGATACATTACCTCTGTGAAATGCATTTGTTTGAGCTTGTAGTCGAATCTTTACTACATCAAGTGGGGTAACTAGAAAAGCAAATACATATAAAATAAACTTAGCTTTGACATAATACACACTTGTATTGGTACTTCTTGGGTGGCTACACCCACAGACAAAAAAAAATGTAAGCTTACTGAAAGTTTCAAATAATCCAAGGGGTCAAAATTTTCTTACCAACTACTGAAGTAAGCAGAGCTCCAGCACAGGAGGATATGATTTGCTGCAGAGGTGTGATTCCATCTAATCTGAACGCAGACTCTTTAGTACCCATTATTTTATCTGTTGTTTAACTGTGGAAGAAACACGTTTACAATACAATTCAGTCTTATACCGTAACATTTACACTCAAGTATCACAAAACAGTTTACAGAGTAATAAAAGAAAAAACTAAAAGCATAAAGGAGTTAGAATGAAGAACTGAAATAACGTACGGCACTAAAAATGGTATGCACACAAAAATGCATGGACAATCATACACAAGGCTGGGGTTTCCATCAAGGAGTTGTGATGACATCACAGACCACAAGAACAAAAACTGAAAGGTTTATATGATGTCATGTCAACCTTTCGATAGAAACGGAGCACTGCTTTGTGTATGGTTTTCCATACATTTTATAAAGTAGTTAGTTTTGACAAAATGTGTCTTCTTGTCTTGAAACTGCCCAGTATACATGTCTGCCAGCCTGGCACACATAAATGTCCTCATATTTTTTTATCAGTTTAAAAACCCATGGCGCATGTAGCTGATAAATGCATACCCATTCAACACTGTACTACAATG
This sequence comes from Neoceratodus forsteri, assembly GCA_016271365.2. NCBI lineage: Eukaryota > Metazoa > Chordata > Ceratodontiformes > Ceratodontidae > Neoceratodus > Neoceratodus forsteri. The sequence continues at coordinate 1,829,485,829 of CM057456.1, read as the reverse complement.
ACGTAAAATTAGAAATGGTAATTTTTTTACTTGATAAACAGGTTCACCAATCGCAAAGCCCTGCTACTTCCTTGGTATTTTTATACATATTGCCAGTGGGGTACTTGAAAACAGCAACACCTGTTTAAGAAAAAAAAATACTAACACAGCAAGGCTTTGCAATCGCCAACTGACCTGCTTATAGAAGTAAAACAAATTTCTATTTTTCGGACATAATGGAGTGACAAATGGGTGGGAATTATCAGCAAGATGTAGGTGGGTTTTTCAAACTGTTTAAAAAACAAAAATTAAAAAAACAGACATTTTGTGGCTAGCAGACAAGTGGTTGGGCAGGGGAACAGGGAGAGAGAAAGAAGAGCGTAGCGTAGAAAACTGTTAGGGACAGCTAGCGTGAGCTCACGTTGACTGAGTAAGCAGCACTGAAGCAACTGATCTGCACAAGATTTTACAAGAAGAAATGGTGTTTTACCATAGTAGTGACATAGCTACTGTGGTACAATAACTCTCTGATATAATTATTATGGTAGGCATAACAGCATTTTTAGCACTCAAATGTCCATACGTAACAGATCCTAACCATTTAATATACAGAAAATAATGTTTGGGCAACCATACACAACAAGGCTGTTTCCATACAGCAGCTGTTATGACGCCATAGTGACCTCCAGAGCAAAGTTTGAGAGATCCTATTATGACACAACAGCCCTGAGATGGAAACACAACCGAGCTGTGAATGGCTGCCCATACAACGTTTTATAAACTATGGTTTTCTTTTGTATGCTTTTTTTAATAACAGAAAAGCAGTCAGAAGATCAAATTTGTGGACTGGAATTTCAAACAGCTGTCTATCCTCTTAAGTAAGATGGGATTAATTTAATGTCTTTTGCTGTTTTTTTGTGAAGCTATTAATTTTCTTGGTCATGAATTAACTTTTTTCATTCACTAGGCACTTTGAAGGACAAAGCAGCCATGTCTGCAGTTTGTGAGGAGAGTGAAGGCCGAGAAAAGAGCAGAGCTGGCACAAGGATTTTTATGAGAAAGCTGCTGCAGAAAAGTAGTGAAGTCAGAACTACAGTACAACAACTTTGAATATATCAGTTTTACACATACAATAGACCCTAACCATATTCCATAAAATTGCTTGCCCTGGAACTCCCCCCCCACCCCGAGCAATGCCTGAGTCGGTGGGGCAGTGACCAAAGAACAGTTGTCTGCAGGACTAACAGCCTGTCCTTCTGCCCCCCAACTATGCAACAATCTCCTTAGGAAGATGGGATGACAAATACATTAAGTCACCTGATAGGAATCCATTTTATAATTACATAGAGTTATATTGACAATGTGAGTTTAGTATAGAAAGCAACTCAAGAACAGCTGCAGGATTTTGTTGCATACTTGGGTGGGTACTACTCCCCAATTAAAGTTTACAGTTAGTTGTGATTAGCACCAGATACATTTTTGGACCTTGTAATAACTAAGAAGGGTGGGAGTGTTTTTACTGATTTATTCTGAAAAGAGATGGACCGAAATATGATTCTTCATTATACAAGCCGTTACCCATGGCATATAGTGGGGAATATCCCCACTACTCAGTATTATTGGCTAAAAGGAAATAGTGCAGAAGCTGATTTTGTTAAAAGAAAAGATGAAAAAATTGTTAGATGTCGCCAGAGGGGGTATAGTGGCAGGAATTTAAATATCAGTGTTTTTAAGACTGAAGGGAACTCTCATGACAATTTATTGTACAGTAGTTCGAGGCAATATGTGAGGGAGGAACCAGGTACTGATCGTAGGCCGAATTTCACAACTACTTACAACATATAGTCAAAGAGGCTGAAAAGATTGTGCAGACACATTTTATAGTTTGATCCTAAGAAACAGGGTTGCACTAGAATACAAATACAACCAAGACTTGTATATTGCAGGGGCTAAAATCTAAAGGATAAAACAGTCAACAACTATCAAGTAGTCAAACATCTAGTAAGAGTACTAAAAGGCCTATTTGGCTACCAGCACCACCAAAGGGAACTGTGTTTCTGGCCACTGTAGTTTCTGCCCCATAATCTTCTACCTTTGGAAAGGATATTGTGGGGGAAACATTTGCTGTAGAGGATTTTTTCAAATATAACTGAGGATCAAGTCTACTTAACAGTCTGTACATGTAAATGTTATTATGCAGGCCATACAGAGTGTCTTTTTTTATTTTAGTATGTGTTTATTGTCAATGACCTAGCTGGGGACAAGGCAGAAATTGGAAGGGTGCAGGAGGAGTTCAGGGAGGTCACGTGATGCAGTCCTTGAAGTAGCTGCTTCCTACCAGTGCTCCCGCTCCAACAGCCCTAAAATACACATTTTAGCTGTCTTTACCAGAGTTCAGTGACTCCAGAATGCTGCCAATTGTTTTGCATCTCCGGCTGCTTCCAGTTACTCACAACATCGGAGATCGCATCTTCTTTGTCTGCTGCTATGGAGGCCAAAATGCGCCACGCACTACCGGCGCATACCCCACCAACAACCCCTAGCAAGAATACCAAATGCTCCAAGAGCCACGAGGCGGCTCCTGGCAAGACTCCTACTCTGACTACAGGGCCTGCATTGCATACGGAGGAACTTTTTTGGCAGAGCTTACGCCTTTTAAATCTGTACTGCAGGAGCTCACATTGGAGCTCAAGTCCATGCAGGCTGACCTTTCAGATGCTACCAGGGCTATCTCGGATGTGGCGGCTCGTACCTCCTCTTTAGAAAGCTGGAGAAATAGACTGATCCTGATGTTGTTTCACTCCGTCAACGCCTCACAAAAATGGAACAGAAAATGGAGGATTTGGAAGGCCGAAGTAGACGCAACAACTTGGTAGTCTTTGGCCTTCCTGAGGAGGCAGAGGGGTCTACTCCAGTGCTGTTTGCCAAGTTAGTTGGACCATCACCTAACAACCCTGCCTACACTGTGGAGACAGCCCACAGATCTCTTTGTACCAAACCTCCGGTGGGCTTCCCCCCATGTCCCTTTATAATAAGGTTGCTGAATTTCTTGGACAAACATGTTTTAAACAAGCTGAAAGAGCTACATGAAATTTCTTGGGAGGGCTCCTGGCCCAGAGTTTCACAAGATCTACCTGCCATTACTCGACAGCACAGAGCGGCAAACCACCCCATAGCATCGAAACTGATCGCCACAGGAGTTTGCTTCAGAGTCCTGTACCCAGCCCGCTTGTCCATCATGCACCACAACTCCTGGCTGTCCTTTGACTGAGTGGAGCAAGCATCTCCTGAACTTAAAAAAGGTTATTCCCGGATTTATTTAAAGAACAACGAGTGGGGTATGATCTTCT